>CM036768.1:2166659-2769159 GCA_020796225.1 Arion vulgaris | reverse complement strand
AAGACGGTATCTTATACTTCAATTCATATTCTTGTTCTACACATCTCATTACACATGTGTGTCATATCATGTGTCTCCATTTACACGCTCATATCCTTCTGTTCCCAGTTTACTGGCGTGTCGTGTATCATGCACTACACATGTGTCTTTCAAGTTTCAGACAATGAAATCTAAATTTCGATCAGTATGTGTCAGTCATTTCAAGAATATTAAGTCTTTTCTTATCTTAACTTAACCACATTTGCCGCGAAGCGAATTGGGGAGAGTTAGTTTTCTATCTTGGGCCAGGTGTGTTGCGCTTGACGTTGTTAGTCCATACTTTCGCATGGACTCTGAGATGTTATCCACCCATCGTGTTCTTGGCCTGTCTCGTGTTCTGCGCCCTGAGTGGCGTTTATTGTAGGCACGTTATGGTAGTAAATGTAGTTCCATTCTCATTAGATGACTGAACCACTTGATTCTTTGCTTCTCGATGTACTGTATGCATGCTATAGTACCAACGATGCTTCTGTGTAATATTAAAGTAAACCATCATAAACTTCTTGTCACTTTCATGTTGTGATATTCTCTTGTTTCTAGGCTGCTAAGAGTACCATTCGACCTGGACATGGATTCGCTGCTATTGACTGTGAAAAAGACAGTGATATCTGTGTCGAGGAAGGTATCACAGATTTTCCACATTTCAAACTTTACACAAAAGGAGAAGATGTTGGATTCAGCAGTGACAGTCGTAAACTAGCTTATAGTGACATGAAAGTATGGGTTGAAGGGTTTCCTCTCCCTGCTTGATGTGCCGCTCTATCTGCTACAGAGAACAACTTGTTGATATGAAATGCTACTTCGTCAAGGCAGACAAGTGTAAACTTACAACAAAGTACGTCAAGACTCTTACTGCGAGCAATAATTTATAATACAATTTTAACAAAATATATCTAATTCGAGAACGGACCCAGAGATTGTGTCTAACGATAAGTCAGAGATTGTTGTCAACGTTATTAAAGCAATTTGCTCTTCTTCAAACTAACGTCACAGATAAGTATCAACATAAAACATGTCTTTATGTCAACTGAGAACATTGAAACAATAAAAGTGAAAAGGGAAGAAAGAAGAAACGGGAAGAAATAAAATAAAAATATCGCAAGTTCGATAAAATACATGTTTGTCTTGTTAATTATTTAGTAGGTACATTGTCTTTGTTGTTTGTCTTGTTATTTATTTAGTAGGTACATTGTCTTTGTTGTTTGTCTTGTTATTTATTTAGTAGGTACATTGTCTTTGTTGTTTGTCTTGTTATTTATTTAGTAGGTACATTGTCTTTGTTGTTTGTCTTGTTATTTATTTAGTAGGTACATTGTCTTTGAGAGCCGCTGTAGCGTAGTTGTTAGTGAACTCGCTTCGCAAGGCTGGTGGTCTGGGTTCAGCTCCCGCAATGTGCGTGGAATTTTTCCCGACCGCGACGGCTTCAGGTCGACCCAGCCTCAACTGGGTACCAGACATGCTCTGGGAAAGTAAAGGCGGCCGGCGTGATGCTGACCACATCACCCATCGTGTGCCGACGGTCAATGAAAAATACAGGCCTAACACTGTATTGACCTATATACCACGAGGTATGAAAGGGTTCCTTTACTTTTTTACTTTTACATTGTCTTTGTTGTTTGTTGTTACAATCCTTCGACCGTAGACGTTTCCCCAACATGTAGATTGTCGATATATAGATAATATAATCTTCCATTAACTTATATCATAACAAGGTTACCGTGTTGGAAGTTTTCTCAACATGTAAGTAGAAGCTCTACCTGCAATACGTGTATCTCTTATCTAACAAAACCGAAAGATTGACTTCATTGCACCGGGTTTTACATCCTACGACAGAAATGGCATGCCACAAAGCACGAACTCCGTATCTCCAGCAACAATCCTAGGGGTATGTGGCAAAAACTGCACTCGTGAACAGAATGGCGCGATGCGGACTCGAACCCACGACCTTCGACTCACAAGGCAAATGGCTTAACCACTTAACCACAGAAACCCCGTGATATACGTCTCTGTGGCTAAGAAGTTGCACAGAAACCCCGTGATATACGTCTCTGTGGCTAAGTAGTTGCACAGAAACCCCGTGATATACGTCTCTGTGGCTAAGTAGTTGCACAGAAACCCGGTGATATACGTCTCTGTGGCTAAGTGGTTGCACAGAAACCCCGTGATATACGTATCTGTGGCTAAGTGGTTGCACATAAACCCCGTGATATACGTCTCTGTGGCTAAGTGGTTGCACAGAAACCCCGTGATATACGTCTCTGTGGCTAAGAAGTTGCACAGAAACCCCGTGATATACGTATCTGTGGCTAAGTGGTTGCACAGAAACCCGGTGATATACGTCTCTGTGGCTAAGTGGTTGCACAGAAACCCCGTGATATACGTCTCTGTGGCTAAGTGGTTGCACAGAAACCCCGTGATATACGTCTCTGTGGCTAAGTAGTTGCATAGAAACCCCGTGATATACGTCTCTGTGGCTAAGTGGTTGCACAGAAACCCCGTGATATACGTCTCTGTGGCTAAGTGGTTGCACAGAAACCCCGTGATATACGTCTCTGTGGCTAAGTGGTTGCACATAAACCCCGTGATATACGTCTCTGTGGCTAAGTGGTTGCACAGAAACCCCGTGATATACGTCTCTGTGGCTAAGTGGTTGCACAGAAACCCCGTGATATACGTCTCTGTGGCTAAGTGGTTGCACATAAACCCCGTGATATACGTCTCTGTGGCTAAGTGGTTGCACAGAAACCCCGTGATATACGTCTCTGTGGCTAAGTGGTTGCACAGAAACCCCGTGATATACGTCTCTGTGGATAAGTGGTTGCACAGAAACCCCGTGATATACGTCTCTGTGGATAAGTGGTTGCACAGAAACCCCGTGATATACGTCTCTGTGGCTAAGTGGTTGCACAGAAACCCGGTGATATACGTCTCTGTGGCTAAGTGGTTGCACAGAAACCCCGTGATATACGTCTCTGTGGCTAAGTGGTTGCACAGAAACCCCGTGATATACGTCTCTGTGGCTAAGTAGTTGCACAGAAACCCCGTGATATACGTCTCTGTGGCTAAGTAGTTGCACAGAAACCCCGTGATATACGTCTCTGTGGCTAAGTAGTTGCACAGAAACCCCGTGATATACGTCTCTGTGGCTAAGTGGTTGCACAGAAACCCGGTGATATACGTCTCTGTGGCTAAGTAGTTGCACAGAAACCCCGTGATATACGTCTCTGTGGCTAAGTAGTTGCACAGAAACCCCGTGATATACGTCTCTGTGGCTAAGTAGTTGCACAGAAACCCCGTGATATACGTCTCTGTGGCTAAGTAGTTGCACAGAAACCCCGTGATATACGTCTCTGTGGCTAAGTGGTTGCACAGAAACCCGGTGATATACGTCTCTGTGGCTAAGTAGTTGCACAGAAACCCCGTGATATACGTCTCTGTGGCTAAGTAGTTGCACAGAAACCCCGTGATATACGTCTCTGTGGCTAAGTGGTTGCACAGAAACCCGGTGATATACGTCTCTGTGGCTAAGTAGTTGCACAGAAACCCCGTGATATACGTCTCTGTGGCTAAGTAGTTGCACAGAAACCCCGTGATATACGTCTCTGTGGCTAAGTAGTTGCACAGAAACCCCGTGATATACGTCTCTGTGGCTAAGTAGTTGCACAGAAACCCCGTGATATACGTCTCTGTGGCTAAGTAGTTGCACAGAAACCCCGTGATATACGTCTCTGTGGCTAAGTAGTTGCACAGAAACCCCGTGATATACGTCTCTGTGGCTAAGTGGTTGCACAGAAACCCGGTGATATACGTCTCTGTGGCTAAGTAGTTGCACAGAAACCCCGTGATATACGTCTCTGTGGCTAAGTAGTTGCACAGAAACCCCGTGATATACGTCTCTGTGGCTAAGTAGTTGCACAGAAACCCCGTGATATACGTCTCTGTGGCTAAGTAGTTGCACAGAAACCCCGTGATATACGTCTCTGTGGCTAAGTAGTTGCACAGAAACCCCGTGATATACGTCTCTGTGGCTAAGTAGTTGCACAGAAACCCCGTGATATACGTCTCTGTGGCTAAGTGGTTGCACAGAAACCCGGTGATATACGTCTCTGTGGCTAAGTAGTTGCACAGAAACCCCGTGATATACGTCTCTGTGGCTAAGTAGTTGCACAGAAACCCCGTGATATACGTCTCTGTGGCTAAGTAGTTGCACAGAAACCCCGTGATATACGTCTCTGTGGCTAAGTGGTTGCACAGAAACCCGGTGATATACGTCTCTGTGGCTAAGTAGTTGCACAGAAACCCCGTGATATACGTCTCTGTGGCTAAGTAGTTGCACAGAAACCCCGTAATATACGTCTCTGTGGCTAAGTAGTTGCACAGAAACCCCGTGATATACGTCTCTGTGGCTAAGTAGTTGCACAGAAACCCCGTGATATACGTCTCTGTGGCTAAGTAGTTGCACAGAAACCCCGTGATATACGTCTCTGTGGCTAAGTAGTTGCACAGAAACCCCGTGATATACGTCTCTGTGGCTAAGTGGTTGCACAGAAACCCGGTGATATACGTCTCTGTGGCTAAGTAGTTGCACAGAAACCCCGTGATATACGTCTCTGTGGCTAAGTAGTTGCACAGAAACCCCGTGATATACGTCTCTGTGGCTAAGTGGTTGCACAGAAACCCGGTGATATACGTCTCTGTGGCTAAGTGGTTGAGCTGGTGCTTTACATTCCAAATGTCATGGTTGTGAATACAGGTTGAATTTTTTCCAAGAGTCACAGAAATTGTTTGATCAAAAAATAATTTTCCTGGAGATGGTTGGGAGAAAGAAGGGAGGGGGTTGGACACTGGTCTCCCTTGCCTCAACATATGGACGCCCATGGACATTACAAAACAACAACGTCGAACAAGAAGTTCAATTATAGAAATAAGACAACCATCATCTAGAATAAATAATCAACATTCAAAACTCAAGTTTCATTTCAAAGATCATTATATTTTGCCAATGTACCGGACACTGCTGACTCAACAGACACTTATATAGTCTAGGAATAAGTCAAGTAGCTCTCTGTCAGTGTCAGAAGGCGGAACAGACACCGGAGCATGTCTTACAAGACTGTAATCTCCTGTGGGAGCTGAGATGCAATATGTGGCCACATCCAGTGGACCTGAAAACTAAGCTTTGGGAAACCTGACAGACCTGAAGCTGACTGCCCAGTATCCAGTATACAGTACATTACGAGCATGACCAGAGATCGCTGTAGAAGAAGAAGTTAAATGAACGATCGATTTATGTAGAGTTGGTAATGTGCACGTACATGGAAGAGAATAATTGAGATATCGAACTGAGACTAAAATAGATTGACTAGTGACGCACCGTGCACATTTCCGCACGTTTTAGTACCATCAGCTGTTGAACGAAGTAAAAAAAAAGGAACTAATAGCTGTTGAAATCACCGCTTTTGTCTTCCAGTACATTATGATCACTCAATAAACTAGTCGTCAGTTGTCTGTTGCCGATATATTTAATGATTAATAGACGACAGTGACGATCACACACACAAACATATACTTATCTAGAAACTCTGGTGGCTATATGTTCCAGGTGAACAGTTCGAACAACAAGGAGGTGTTGTCTTCAGCCCGAGCATCAATCTGATGTTAGAAATCTAATCTGAAATGGCGTGCAAGAGAAGATTATACAGACCGCCGGAAGACAATTGTCTAGGTAACATATATTGCAGTAACATATATTGCAGTAACATACATTGCAGTAACATATATTGCAGTAACATACATTGCAGTAACATACATTGCAGTAACATACATTGCAGTAACATATATTGCAGTAACATACATTGCAGTAACATACATTGCAGTAACATACATTGCAGTAACATACATTGCAGTAACATACATTGCAGTAACATATATTGCAGTAACATACATTGCAGTAACATATATTGCAGTAACATACATTGCAGTAACACTGTTGATATCATTCAATATTCATATATATAAGTCATTATGGCATAGAATCGGACAGAGCTCATATTGTTCATCATTATGCCAATGTCAGCAGGCGGAACAGGCACCAGAGCATGTCCTGCAAGATTGCCCTCTCCTGGGGGTGCTGAGACGCAACATGTGGCCACACTTAGTCGAATCTGAAAGCTAAGCTTTGGGTAAACCTGACATACCTGAAGCCCCAGTTTGTGGTCGCACAGTAAATTAAGCGCATGACCAGAGATTGCTGAAGAAGAAGAAGAAATTCAACATTACCAAATTGTCTTGTTACTAACTTTCACATAATATTTGTTTATATGTGAGTGTCTGTAAAATAATAACATATCATCTGGTGTATGTCTCTAAAATATCATCTTGTGTATGTCCCTAACATATCATCTGGTGTATGTCTCTAACATATCATCTGGTGTATGTCCCTAACATGTCATCTGGTGTATGTCCCTAACATATCATCTGGTGTATGTCCATAACATATCATCTCTTGTATGTCACTTACATAGAACAAAGATGTCTGACGTGGTTCACGAGGGCGCCATGCTGCTATGTTATATATTTATATCGCCATATTTTACTTTGCCGGATTTGGTGCACGTATTCAGATCTGAAGTCGATCTTTTCTCGAACCATGATGTCAGACCATCCAGCATCTTCTCCCTCTTTCTTGTTCGATCTCTCCTTCCCTGAATTGTACCTGTAGTCACCAAATGTTCTAAACCTTCTCTTTGAATTATATGCCCGAAGAATCTTGATTGTCTGATTCTTATTCTTTTGATAAGGTTTCTTTGTGTGCAGACCTAATTTAAAACCGCAGGACTGATTCTAATCTCTGTTGTACATCTTCCATCTGATGTTAGGAATGTTCCCAGATACTTGAATCGATGGACTTGTTTCAGTGTTGTGTTATTTATTTTGATATTACATGTTGGTGTTTCCTGTTTCTTGGAGACAACCATAACCTCTGTTTTCTTTATATTAACGCTTAATCCTTTCTTTTCACTTTCTCTCACTAGTATGTCTATCAAGTTTTGTAGATCGTGTTCATTTGTAGCCATGAGAATTGTGTCATCAGCGTATCTTAGATTGTTCATATTTTTAGCCATGAGAATCGTGTCATCGGCGTATCTTAGATTTTTCATGCACTAACAAGTATGATTTAAATTGTTTTATTTACAGATGATACAGGATCTAACGGTGACGCACCCTCGCCGGACCCATTTGTTGGATCAGATTATGTGTTTGGGTTGAACGCTGACAACTTTAAATCTTTCTTAAAATCTAAGAGTATTGCAATGGTTATGTTCTATATGACAGATCAAATGGCGTCAGCATGGACAAGAAAACATTTTAAAAAGGTTAGATTGAGATATAAGATATACTGTCCCTGGTAGAACATTATTGAGATATACTGTCCCTGGTAGAACATTATTGAGATATACTGTCCCTGGTAGAACATTATTGAGATATACTGTCCCTGGTAGAACATTATTGAGATATACTGTCCCTGGTAGAACATTATTGAGATATACTGTCCCTGGTAGAACATTATTGAGATATACTGTCCCCGGAAGAACATTATTGAGATATACTGTCCCCGGTAGAACATTATTAAGATATACTGTCACTGGTAGAACATTATTAAGATATACTGTCACTGGTAGAACATTATTGAGATATACTGTCCCCGGAAGAACATTATTGAGATATACTGTCACTGGTAGAACATTATTAAGATATACTGTCACTGGTAGAACATTATTAAGATATACTGTCCCTGGTAGAACATTATTGAGATATACTGTCCCCGGTAGAACATTATTGAGATATACTGTCCCCGGAAGAACATTATTGAGATATACTGTCCCCGGTAGAACATTATTAAGATATACTGTCACTGGTAGAACATTATTGAGATATACTGTCCCCGGTAGAACATTATTAAGATATACTGTCACTGGTAGAACATTATTGAGATATACTGTCCCTGGTAGAACATTATTGAGATATACTGTCCCCGGTAGAACATTATTAAGATATACTGTCCCTGGTAGAACATTATTGAGATATAAGATATACTGTCCCTGGTAGAACATTATTGAGATATACTGTCACTGGTAGAACATTATTGAGATATACTGTCCCTGGTAGAACATTATTGAGATATAAGATATACTGTCCCTGGTAGAACATTATTGAGATATAAGATATACTGTCCCCAGTAGAACATTATTGAGATATACTGTCCCTGGTAGAACATTATTGAGATATACTGTCCCTGGTAGAACATTATTAAGATATCTTCTTCTTTGCGTACCCGGCCTAGCCTGATGGACCAACTTCTATCATGAATTTTACTGTTGTTTTTAGGGACTCCGTTCCTCCGTACAGCTTTTCGCGAAGCTCTGTGTGTTGTGGCCAGTACTCTTTTCGTATACCTGCTAAACGTTGACAGTCTTGCAAGACGTGTTCTGCCGTCATGTCTGCCATATTGCATGGGCACAGGCTAGTTGTGCCAATTTTAAATTTATGGAACATGTGGGCTCTGAGCTTGTTGTGTCCGGTACGGAGGCGAAATATGGCAACTTGTTCACTGCGAGAGAGACCATAGTATCCGTCACTGTCTGTGTACTGCGGGTGGTCTTTTGCCCATTTGCTTCGATAGTGCGAACCGATGGTTGTTTTGACTTCCTCATAGTTGATCTCGAGATCAGTCTGGGGTAGTCGCCCATATAAGATATACTGTCCCTGGTAGAACATTATTTTCTCAACTTGTTTTTGATTTTGTTTACCGCAATAATAAATGCTTATATTCCTCTCATACATTAGCATTCATGTATATATATATGTGAGGGGAGGGAGTGACTCTGTGGTTAATGTTTCAAACTGAATGAGCTGGATTCGAAACGATATTTAAACGATATCCTGAGATACACATTGCAGCCGATAGCAGACGCATTATATTAAAACATCAATCTTTTAATTCTTAGCTTTTTCAAATTTAAAAAAATAAAAATATGAAATAAAAAATAATATAGCTTTTAAAATAAAAAAATATTTCCTTTTGTGCCTCACTATATTTAAAAAAACAAAAACAACAACAAATAAATAAATAAATATGTAAAAATAAAAAAAATTAAAATTCTAAAATTGTAAATTCTAAAAAATAATAATATATATATATTTCAAAACGACATATCGATAGAATTACAACTTGGACTTTGTTTGTTGACTATACCTTTACTTTGTTTGTTGACTACACCTTTACTTTGTTTGTTGACTACACCTTTACTTTGTTTGTTGACTACACCTTTCATTAATGGGGGTGCATGGGCCTATGTGACTAAGTGATTACGCCCTTGCTTTACCTTCAGTGTGTCGTGGGGTCGAATCCGAACAGTGCCATTCTGTTCAAGAGTGTATTTCTTCCAGAGATCCCTAGGATTGTTACTATAGCTACATATTTCGTGTTGTATGCAATACTCTCGACAGATATCATGCAATTTATGCGGAGAGGGGCACGACATATGGGGTTAAAACCCGGTGCTATGAAATCAATCATTTAGCTTTCGACTTTTAGATCTTTTATTTATATTGATACAATCACACCGTGCTATCCTATCTTATTCAATCTTACATTTATGCAGATTGATTGTTACTAAACATTGTAATCAGTCAATACACAGGTATCTAAGTGACTAGAATACGCACGCCAATCAACTTACCAGTCATCATCATTATCAGGTGCCCTGCCGGCTGGCTTAGGCGATCATGGGTCTCCACAAATCTCTATCTTTGGTGTTTGTTATCAACTCAGATGTTGACGCTCTACTGTGCCATGAAGTCAGGCTATTAAAAATTTTCAAAATTTCAAAATTTCCAAAACTTACCAGTACATAGTTATAAATCTGCTTTTTTTTTCTTTTCTGTCTTCAATCCTGTTTTGCCTCACAGCTTCAGGATCAGAGGATGCTTCTAGAACGGGTTTTTGTGTTCGCTTCATAAACAGTGTCTGTTGTCGCCTTTGTTATCTCTGAGGTCCACCTTTTGCGTGTCCGATCTTTTGCTTTGTATCCACTGTTTCCTAGTAACATTGCTCTATGATGCGCACTGCCCTGTTGGTAATGTGCTTATGTAGCTGTACCATTTAATTTGTTGTTCCAGGAAGATGAAGTTCAGTACTGATGTTGTACCCATTTTTTTCCTGATATCTTCATTTCTAAACCGGTCTCTTCTTGTTATCCCCAGCATCGCCAACTTCATCTCTGTCGTTACTAGTTTTTTTCTATCGTTTGATTTCATCGTCCAGATTTAGCACTGGTAGCATAATGTGGGGAGAAGGATTGTGTTTTACAATGCTCTTGTTGTGTTCATGGTAACATGTTTGTATTTTTAAATTGGAGCCATTGTCCTGTTATTGTATATCCTTTGTTGCATCTATGTTGGATTGAGATAGTTATAAATATAAGCTTGTAAGCAATTCACATATAGTCTTTTGTTCTGTTTTCTATAGGCAGCTGAGAAAACGAAGCGACCAGGTCACGCATACGCTGCAGTTGACTGCAGTAAAGATATCGACTTCTGTGTCGAAGAGGGTATTATAGGAGTACCACATTTTAAGGTGTACTCAAAAGGTGATGATATGGGATTCGATGCTGTAGCTACCAAGGTTACCTACCAGGAGATGAAGGCTTGGGTTGAAGGCTATCCTGTTGCACCTTCTTAAGAGGATATCATTTTAATAAGTTAATATTTACATAGATCTAGCGTTGTCTTCAATGTTATTTTTCTGAAGCATTCGGGAGTCAACATTACTAAGTATCCACAGAAAAAAACCAAAAGTATTTCGACAAGTGTTAAACAACTGAAACATTTTCCGATATCATCACCATCATCATCATCATGAGTAAAGAGATGAAATGGTGTCGTCGTCACAACATAACTGGCTTAAAGTGATCTTGCACTAACATATAACAAACGATATATGTAAGCAAGTCGACTTCAACGAGAAAATTCTTGGTCACTACTGAGATCAACAACGATAGACAATAAGAAATAAAACAACAATTAAAAGCTGTTTGGCATTGTTAAATGTGTTTTGTATTAACTTTTGTTAGTTTTAATAATTGATTGAATTGTTTTAGTCATCTGAAATCTTAATGTAGATTCATATCTCAATGTAGATTCATATCTCAATGTAGATTCATATCTCAATGTAGATTCATATCTCAATGTAGATTCATATCTCAATGTAGATTCATATCTCAATGTAGATTCATATCTCAATGTAGATTCATATCATCACAGCCGAGACACACATTGTTGTTATCACAGTCTAGACACATATTGTTGTTATCACAGTCTAGACACATATTGTTGTTATCACAGTCTAGACACAAATTGTTGTTATTACCGTCTAGACACAAATTGTTGTTATTACCGTCTAGACACAAATTGTTGTTATTACCGTCTAGACACAAATTGTTGTTATCACAGTCTAGACACAAATTGTTGTTATCAAAGTCTAGACACACATTGTTGTTATCAAAATGATATACCCACACCTTTTCACCATTCTGAAATTACATCCGGTAACCTCATCTGTGCTTGGATTGTATGCTCCTTCACTGTAGTCTTGTTCTGTACTTGTTGAGATGGAAGTACACTTGATTAGTCACCAAAGTGCAATCATGAAGGCTCTATCAATCATTCAATCAAATCAATCAATAGAATTATGTCCTTTAATTATTTTAGTTATATATAATTAAATAACTGAATGTTATCGAACAAGTACTTGTTGGTCCTGCTGTCTAGCCAGACTTATGTACATGACACAATTCACTATATGCAGTAGCTACTCTAAATGCTACATGACACAATTCACTACATGCAGTAGCTACCCTAAATGCTACATGACACAATTCACTACATGCAGTAGCTACCCTAAATGCTACATGACACAATTCACTACATGCAGTAGCTACCCTAAATGCTACATGACACAATTCACTATATGCAGTAGCTACTCTAAATGCTACATGACACAATTCACTATATGCAGTAGCTACTCTAAATGCTACATGTAATATCTGATCTAAAACTGCTCACTTGAATTCTGCGAGTTTTGAAATGATATCCATCCTACTGATATATTATTGAAACAAGAACACATTCTACACGTAGAACATTGAATAGAACAAATAAAGTTAAGAACATTAATGTATTGTATGAGACATATACTATGTATATCAGGATAGAGAACGTAGTAATGCTTGTCAATATCTGTCATCTAAGGTGGCAATATCAATGCAGTTTGAATACCGACAGAGATGAAGTGTCTACGCAGAATACTGGCAGTAGCAATACGAGACCGGTTTAGAAATGAAGTTATCAGGGTAATACGTGGGTACACCATCAATTGTGAGCTTAATCTCATAAATCGCATAAATCTCATAAATCTCATAAATCTCATAAATCTCATAAATCTCATAAATCTCATAAATCTCATAAATCTCATAAATCTCATAAATCTCATAAATCTCATAAATCTCATAAATCTCATAAATCTCATTAATCGCATAAATCTCATAAATCTCATAAATCTCATAAATCTCATAAATCTCATAAATCGCATAAATCTCATACATCTCATAAATCTCATAAATCTCATAAATCTCATAAATCTCATAAATCTCATAAATCTCATAAATCTCATAAATCTCAGTACCAAAAGTCTTCAATACCAAATGTCTTCATTACTAAAAGTCTTCAATACCAAATGTCTTCATTACTAAAAGTCTTCAATACCAAATGTCTTCAGTACTAAAAGTCTTCAATACCAAATGTCTTCAGTACTAAAAGTCTTCAATACCAAATGTCTTCATTACTAAAAGTCTTCAGTACTAAAATAGCTTACAAATCTGCAAGGTGTCAATCTCTTCAATGAATAGAAGAAGCATATAGTTGATATAGCTATCAATGAGAATAGAGCTATTCCGGATTTCATGCTGGGGAACTGAATGTGAAAACAATAGAAAATTTCCTAAGTGATGGAAAAATATATTTGAAACACAATAATTCATGTACATTGAAAGATGAGATGAAAGATGAATGTGGTGAACTAGACTGAGTGAAATAAACTTTGGAGGATATCAGAAATTCATCAAAGAAAAACTAAAATATTCGCCAAGTTGGTTCAGAAACATTGGCCAACAACATTACATACCAGCTTACCCCAATCTTGAAACACCCAGCAATTCCAGTAGAGATTAAAAGACAGATTATAAATTCAATCTTTATACCAACACTGTGCTACCAGAGCCAAACATGGGCACTGACAAAAGAACAAGAAAGGAAAATTACCACCTGTGAAATGAGATGCTGAAGGAAAGCAGTAAATAAAACAAGAAGAGACCATATAAGAAATGAGAAAATTAGAAGAACAGTCGGAACAACACCTGCTATTAGATTTATTGAAAGACAGAGACTAAAATGGTTTGGCCACTTGGTGAGAATGAACCTGAATACACCAGTTGCAAGAGCGTACAACCTGAAAATGGAAACATCAAGAGAAAGGGCAGACCAAGAAAAAGATGGGTTGATGGAGTTACAGACATCTTAAAACTCCACAATACCACACCATATCAAGCTACCGAGCGTGCATTATCTCGGAAACCGATCATCAGTTCAACCTGCTACACCTAGCGACAAAAGAGCAGAGAAGGACAAAAGAAAGAAAGGTTCAGAAAAGTTCGTCAAATAGCAAGATTATTTACAAAGTGTAATAAATAGTAACATCTTGATAATTTACCGATTGCTTTGTTTACCTATTATTTACCGATTGCTTTGTGTATTTAAAAAGCGATCTTTAAGGAGCTCTAGTTATGTCATGTTAAATGGTGGTTATATTTTTTGTGTTCAATCTTTCCTTTGAAAATCTCAAGAGAACTGGACACTTTACAGAAAGAAATAATGATCCTACGTTACCAAGAAACATAAGCGGTATAATTATTGGTGATTAAATATATATATGGCCTTTTTCGTTTTTACAGACGATCAATTGGCAAGTGTTTTACTGTGACAACTTCTGAGTTTTCGCTTTTCTCTCTTGTTGTTCAGCTCATACATAAGTCTCTTCTCAAAAGACTCTGCGCCCTTCCGTAATTTGGCTTTCCACACAACTCTGTCATCAGTTAGTCCCTCCCATGTGCTGGGACCTATAGAAAAGTTTTTCATTGAGGCTTTGCAGACATCTTTATATCTGAGCAGTGGTCTGCCCTGGTGCCTCTTCCTCCGAAAGTTCACAGAACAACATTTGTTTTGGTATGCGATAAGTTTCCATTCTTCTCACATACCCCAACCATCTTAGTCGTTTACTACTGAGCATTGAGCATGCCCATGATGGAAGGCAGGTTTGCACGTTGCAGTACTTTTAATTTTGTTTAAAACATTAAATAGTATTAGTACATCAAATAAAAAAACTGTGTTCTGATTAAATTGTAAGGAATGTAATAAACCATTTGAAACCAAACATAATCAAGAAAATCAAGACAAATATAAAGAAGCTGATGATAATTGTATAAGAAGATATAATTGATAAAAGAAAAAAGGCGAGCAAAATCGCATAAATAAAGATCAGTAGTACAGTATTCATAAGACTCTTGACCATCCTGTTTTTAAAAAAACAGTAGTTGTGGTAGTGGTGGTAGTAGTACTAGTAGTAGTGGTGGTGGTAGTAGTTGCAGTGGTGGTGGTAGTAGTAGGAATAGTAGTGGTAGTGGTGGTGGTAGTGGTAGTGGTAGTAGTAGTAGTTGTAGTGATGGTGGTGTTGGTAGTGACTAGGGTTCAGAGTGAGGCGTGTTTTTAACTAGTGAGCCACAGGAACCATCAGTATGCTTACCTAGCGACATCAATTTGAGAAGAATTACCATTTATAGCTATGGATCTGCCTGGAGTGCAGTGATGACATAACCAATATCGAAATAGGGAAGACTGCAGTAAAACTTGGTAAATAGTGAAACACGTACAAACAAAGTACTATAGTTTTACAAAAACAGAAACAGTGACGATAAACAGCAACGTTTCGACCAACAAGGCCTTTCATTTTAATTTGTCACTCCTGTTTGTTTGTTTGCTTGATAAAGGCCTTGTTGGTCGAAACGTTGCTGTTTATCGTCACTGTTTCTGTTTGTTGTAAAACTATAGTACTTTGTTTGTACGTGTTTCACATAAACAATACCGATTTGATGATGATAATGATGATGTGTTCATTAACAAACTATTGGAAAATAATGCGAAATATTGCACCATTACACACCACAAATGTGTGTGGCAGAATCAGTGCACGTGACTACACAAACGACACAATACGTTATGACGTAACTAGACTACTTCCTGACCGTAATTTCAACTTAACCTAACACCGGGAGTAACTACTTTAACCGCCAGTACAAACAAACAAACAAATCTGTACTGAACATCTAAACCACTGGACTAGAACACTTGTCACTTCATCACTCATATTTCAAACTTTGAGCAAGTTTCTCCATAAACAATGAGTTGTCTAAGAAATAATCTTTCAAGAAATGGTCAGTTGATGCTTTACTGTAAAAATATGAGTTTACAATTGTCTCTCTTGTCTTTCCCTAAATCTCTTTTCTAAAGATTGTAATGTTGTTACAATCACATCAGCTAGTTGTTGTTATTGTTTTTTTCTTCATATGTTGGATCCGATAAATAAAAGTTCTTCCCTAATGCCTTGTAGATATCCTTATGAGCAGTGGTTTACCGTGAAACCTCTTTCCTTTCGAAAATTAACAGAACAACACAAGTTGGAGTACACGGTTATTGTTCATTCTTCTCACATGCACTAGCCATCTACATTTGCTAATGTTGAGAATGTCCATAATCATACCGTTAATGCATGTACGCCTAGTGTGAAACTTCGCGGTATTGTTTTGCCCATAGATAAATCGATGAAATATTTGGGTGTGACATTTGACCTCAGCCTGTGTGTTCCGCGAACATGTTGAGTATGTCATTGTCAAGGCACGCAAAGGTTTGGCGGCAATGAGAGTCATGGTGGCTGTTAACATCGAGCAACGACTGCTTGTCATTCTGTATCAGACATTGGTCCTCTCCACCATTGAATATGCAATGTCAGCAAAACGCAAATCGAAAGACTGGAGAGAATACAGAACGAAGCTATGCGCATCATCCTCGGTTGCACAAGGGATACACCCTGTGTGGCGATGAGGTTTCTCCTGGATTTTCCGACCATGGGGCCCTACCTATTCGATCACTCATTTCTTTGTTATTTATATGTATCTCTATATGAATTCCGAAAGCATTGAATGGCAATTCTAATCTTACCGTTATATTTCTTAATATTTTAACATAACACAATAATATTTTAACATAACACAATAATATTCTAACATAACACAATAATATTTTAACATAACACAATAATATTTTAACATAACACAATAATATTCTAACATAACACAATAATATTTTAACATAACACAATAATATTTTAACATAACACAATAATATTCTAACATAACACAATAATATTTTAACATAACACAATAATATTCTAACATAACACAATAATATTCTAACATAACACAATAATATTTTAACATAACACAATAATATTTTAACATAACACAATAATATTCTAACATAACACAATAATATTCTAACATAACACAATAATATTCTAACATAACAAAATAATATTCTAACATAACACAATAATATTCTAACATAACACAATAATATTCTAACATAACATAATAATATTCTAACATAACACAATAATATTTTAACATAACACAATAATATTCTAACATAACACAATAATATTCTAACATAACACAATAATATTCTAACATAACACAATAATATTTTAACATAACACAATAATATTCTAACATAACACAATAATATTTTAACATAACACAATAATATTTTAACATAACACAATAATATTCTAACATAACACAATAATATTTTAACATAACACAATAATATTCTAACATAACACAATAATATTTTAACATAACACAATAATATTCTAACATAACACAATAATATTTTAACATAACACAATAATATTTTAACATAACACAATAATATTCTAACATAACACAATAATATTTTAACATAACACAATACTATTCTAACATAACACAACAATATTCTAACATAACACAATAATATTTTAACATAACACAATAATATTCTAACATAACACAATAATATTTTAACATAACACAATAATATTCTAACATAACACAATAATATTCTAACGTAACACAATAATATTTTAACATAACACAATAATATTTTAACATAACACAATAATATTTTAACATAACACAATAATATTCTAAAATAACACAATAATATTCTAACATAACACAATAATATTCTAACATAACAAAATAATATTCTAACATAACACAATAATATTCTAACATAACACAATAATATTCTAACATAACACAATAATATTTTAACATAACACAATAATATTTTAACATAACACAATAATATTCTAACATAACACAATAATATTTTAACATAACACAATAATATTTTAACATAACACAATAATATTCTAACATAACACAACAATATTCTAACATAACACTATAATATTCTAACATAACACAATAATATTCTAACATAACACAATAATATTCTAACATAACACAATACTATTCTAACATAACACAACAATATTCTAACATAACACAATAATATTTTAACATAACACAATAATATTCTAACATAACACAATAATATTTTAACATAACACAATAATATTTTAACATAACACAATAATATTTTAACATAACACAATAATATTCTAACATAACACAATAATATTCTAACATAACACAATAATATTCTAACTTAACACAATAATATTTTAACATAACACAATAATATTCTAACATAACACAATAATATTCTAACATAACACAAGAATATTTTAACATAACACAATAATATTTTAACATAACACAATAATATTCTAACATAACACAATAATATTCTAACATAACACAATAATATTCTAACATAACATAATAATATTCTAACATAACACAATAATATTTTAACATAACACAATAATATTCTAACATAACACAATAATATTCTAACATAACACAATAATATTCTAACATAACACAATAATATTCTAACATAACACAATAATATTCTAACATAACACAATAATATTCTAACATAACACAATAATATTTTAACATAACACAATACTATTCTAACATAACAAAATAATATTCTAACATAACACAATAATATTCTAACATAACACAATAATATTCAAACATAACACAATAATATTCTAACATAACACAATAATATTTTAACATAACACAATAATATTCAAACATAACACAATAATATTCTAACATAACACAATAATATTCTAAGATAACACAATAATATTTTAACATAACACAATATTATTCTAACATAACACAATAATATTCTAACATAACACAATAATATTTTAACATAACAAATAATATTCTAACATAACACAATAATATTCTAACATAACACAATAATATTCTAACATAACACAATAATATTCTAACATAACACAATAATATTCTAACATAACACAATAATATTTTAACCTAACACAATAATATTCTAACATAACACAATAATATTATAACATAACACAACAATATTCTAACATAACACAATAATATTATAACATAACACAATAATATTCTAACATAACACAATAATATTCTAACATAACACAACAATATTCTAACATAACACAATAATATTCTAACATAACATAATAATATTCTAACTTAACACAATAATATTCTAACATAACACAATAATATTCTAACATAACACAATAATATTTTAACATAACACAATATTATTCTAACATAACACAATAATATTCTAACATAACACAATACTATTTTAACATAACACAATAATATTCTAACATAACACAATAGTATTCTAACATAACACAATAATATTTTAACATAACACAATAATATTCTAACATAACACAACAATATTCTAACATAACACAATAATATTTTAACATAACACAATAATATTCTAACATAACACAACAATATTCTAACATAACACAATAATATTTTAACATAACACAATAATATTCTAACATAACACAATAATATTTTAACATAACACAATAATATTCTAACATAACACAATAATATTCTAACATAACACAATAATATTCTAACATAACACAATAATATTCTAACATAACACAGCATATCTATGTCTATATACTTATAATATATGAGTCTCATCTAGCAGAAATCAGCTTTCTTTTGTTTTATTATCAAGCAAATAGTTGACATAGCGACCTAACATTTCTGAATATTTTATTGTTTTACTTTCACCATCAAAGAATTTAGATGTAGTTACGTGATACCAAATATAATGGCTGTAACTGATGTTTCATAAATGCTTGTTTTTCTTATTACCACTGTCCCTCGGATTCAGGTAAACCTTGCTTCGATTTTTGAGGTATTTGTAATTTAGATTCCCAAGTAGAGTAGCAGGGTCTCATATAATCCAACCGCGTCTTGTGTGCACAACGAGAAGTAAACCATTATTATAATTATCATTTATATTTGAAATATCACCATAGATATGATATATATTTCTTTGCTTTTGCTAACTTCTCTTTAATTATCTCTATCTTATCTTCACTGATCTACTGTTCTTCAATTTGTGTGTTTTATTTAGTTGAGATTGAACTTCTTATTTCTCTCTACGCTCTTCGTGGAGAATAGAGCCTCAACAGTTGTTCACAATTTTTCTGTCTCTGGCTGTTTTCTTCATGGCCTTCCAAGATTGTCTAACACCCTTTAGTTCCACAAGAAGACTTTGTCTACAGGACGACTTAGGCCTCTCCTTTTCTGTTTGCTGGTTCCACTCAAGTGCTTTTCTAGTGACATTCGACTGTTTCTTCCGTAGGTATATCCCACCCATCACCATTTTCTCCTTTTAACCTGGGTCATCATAGTTTCCTAAGTAAAGCAAGTCTTCTAACAAAAATCAGTCAGATGTGTCATATTCGGAGCCATTCCTGACTTTATAGCGGGTTCTCATCGATAAGTTAGCAAAGACATTAAACTAGACAATCAAAAATATTGTGGAGACACCTGAAAGATAAGAAAAGACACTGCTAAAATCATCTTTGATGGAAGAGTTGTTGTCAGGAGGGAAAGGGAAAGACATATATACCAATGAGGAAGAACCATGTGGAGATAAATAATCTACGCTTTGTCATTATAGACAACCACAAGTAGAAACAGGAAGTGTTTTAATGTCCTCTACCTTCAATGTGGAGATGGCACTTAATCATATCCAGACAATGCTATAAAACTGTATAAAGTAACAGCTGTGACAGCTGTGACAGCTGTAAGAAAATGTAGTGTCTAGTTGATGTTAATTTCTTTTGACAGACGACGATAATGAAAGTTTGTCAACAGTGGAAGATCCGTATATCAAATCTAAAGTTGTGCCTGCACTAACACTGACCAACTATCATCCACATCTGGGCAGTAAAGATATTGGAATTGTTATGTTCTACATCCTTGGGGATCAAAGTTGTAACTGGTCCAGGAGACATTACAAGAAAGTAAGATAAGCAGTGTCAGACGCTTAGATTTAAATATGTCTCGTGTAACAGAAGAGGATATAGTTTATTATAGTACATATAAGTCTGTATTGTGTAACATAGCTAGATAGAAGTGTGTGACATAAATATATAGAGTGTGTGGAAGAAAGAAATAGCGTACGTGATAGAGATAGAGTGTGTGCCATAGATAGATAGAGTGTGTGACATAGATAGAGTGTGTGACATAGATAGAGTGTGTGACATAAATAGAGTGTGTGACATAGATAGAGTGTGTGACATAGATAGATGCAATGTCTGTTTCAACTTTTCGACAATCAATGATCTTGTTGCAAGCTTGCCGCTCTCTCATTGTCCGAAACACGCGCATGTTCATGACAGTAGACCCACGTAAGTCTCTGGATGTTGGAAACTTCAATAGACGACATCCATTTATACTGCAACCTGTCATTTTCGATCTTCCGAAGCATCGAATGAGAGTCAGAAACAACATCAGCCACAGTAAACGAGGACCCAGAGAGCCTATGGAGGGCAACAGTAATAGCCTGAACCTTCATCCTCATATTGGAAGTAATTGTCCTGTATGAAACACTTGTCTCTACAACAACACTACCATTGGTGCTAGTCAAGAAACCCCATCCTGACTTCTTAACATGATGGCAAATGTGATTGTACAATGAATTCTTGATCCTACATCCTGCAGCAACCATACCAAAGTTCTCAGACGCACTGCAAATGTAAGAAGTTGATAACTAAATGATCTCAGACGCACTGCAGCTGTAAGAAGAAGATAACTAAATGATCTCAGACGCACTGCAGCTGTAAGAAGAAGATAACTAAATGATCTCAGACGCACTGCAGCTGTAAGAAGAAGATAACTAAATGATCTCAGACGCACTGCAGCTGTAAGAAGTAGATAACTAAATGATCTCAGACGCACTGCAGCTGTAAGAAGAAGATAACTAAATGATCTCAGACGCACTGCAGCTGTAAGAAGAAGATAACTAAATGATCTCAGTGACCTGACACTGTACAAATGTGATAATAGTGTTCAACGCACATGCCTGCAATAGATAATAATGTCTCCGTTTCTTTGTATGAGAAATACCATGATCTGATCTGGTTAAGGATTAAATGATCTTCAGTGTCAACTACATACTGACAAAGTATGATAATAACAGAATCTCATGAACCAATCACTGTAGAAGAAGAACACTGATCTGCGCTAATGGACACACTGTGAACAAAATCAAGAGGAGTATAACAATGAACAGGTCCTTTCACTGAACCATACAGCTTTCCTGAAGACAAAGCTACTGGCCTGAAGAGCACAGCTCTGAACAAACTCAAGAGTATAACAAGCAAGCTTTGAAACGAAACCAACAGCTTCCTAGACCAACAGCTTCCTGAAACCAACAGCTTCCGAAACCAACAGCAGAAGACCACGCTTTGAAACAAGCTCGAAACCAACAGCTTTCCTGAAACCACAGCTTCCTGAAACCACAAACCAGCTCCTGAACCAAGCTCGAACAACAGCTCCGAAACCAACAGCTTTCCTGAAACCACAGCCGAACCAACAGCTTTCCGAAACCAACGCTTCCTGAAACCAACAGCTTCCTGAAACCAACAGCTTTCCTGAAACCAACAGCTTTCCTGAAACCAACAGCTTCCTGAAACCAACAGCTTTCCTGAAACCAACAGCTTTCCTGAAACCAACAGCTTTCCTGAAACCAACAGCTTCCTGAACCAACAGCTCCGAAACCAACAGCTTCCTGAAACCAACAGCTTTCCTGAAACCAACAGCTTCCTGAAACCAACAGCTTTCCTGAAACCAACAGCTTTCCTGAAACCAACAGCTTTCCTGAAACCAACAGCTTTCCTGAAACCAACAGCTTTCCTGAAACCAACAGCTTTCCTGAAGCACCAACAGCTTCCTGAAACCAACAGCTTTCCTGAAACCAACAGCTTTCCTGAAACCAACAGCTTTCCTGAAACCAACAGCTTCCAAACCAACAGCTTTCCTGAAACCAACAGCTTTCCTGAAACCAACAGCTTTCCTGAAACCAACAGCTTTCCTGAAACCAACAGCTTCCTGAAACCAACAGCTTCCGACCAAACCAACAGCTTTCCTGAAACCAACAGCTTTCCTGAAACCAACAGCTTTCCTGAAACCAGCACAACAGCTTCCTGAAACCAACAGCTTTCCTGAAACCAACAGCTTTCCTGAAACCAACAGCTTTCCTGAAACCAACAGCTTTCCTGAAACCAACAGCTTCCTGAAAGCCAGCAGCTTTCCTGAAACCAACAGCTTTCCTGAAACCAACAGCTTTCCTGAAACCAACAGCTTTCCTGAAACCAACAGCTTTCCTGAAACCAACAGCTTTCCTGAAACCAACAGCTTTCCTGAAACCAACAGCTTCCTGAAACCAACAGCTTTCCTGAAACCAACAGCTTTCCTGAAACCAACAGCTTTCCTGAAACCAACAGCTTTCCTGAAACCAACAGCTTTCCTGAAACCAACAGCTTTCCTGAAACCAACAGCTTTCCTGAAACCAACAGCTTCTGAAACCAACAGCTCGAAACCAACAGCTTTCCTGAAACCAACAGCTTCCTGAAACCAACAGCTTTCCTGAAACACCCCGAAACCAACAGCTTTCCTGAAACCAACAGCTTCCTGAAACACACCCAACCACGCTTCCTGAAACCAACAGCTTTCCTGAAACCAACAGCTTTCCTGAAACCAACAGCTTCCTGAAACCAACAGCTTTCCTGAAACCAACAGCTTTCCTGAAACCAACAGCTTTCCCTAGAAACCAACAGCTTTCCTGAAACCAACAGCTTTCCTGAAACCAACAGCTTTCCTGAAACCAACAGCTTTCCTGAAACCAACAGCTCCTGAAACCAACAGCTTTCCTGAAACCAACAGCTCCGAAACCAACAGCTTCCGAACCAACAGCTCGAGACCAACAGCTTTCCGACCGAAAGCCGAACACAGCTTTCCTGAAACCAACAGCTTTCCTGAAACCAACAGCTTCCTGAAACCAACAGCTTTCCTGAAACCAACAGCTTTCCTGAAACCAACAGCTTTCCTGCAGAACCAACAGCTTTCCTGAAACCAACAGCTTTCCTGAAACCAACAGCTTCCTGAAACCAACAGCTTCCTGAAACCAGACAGCTTTCCTGAAACCAACAGCTTTCCTGAAACCAACAGCTTTCCTGAAACCAACAGCTTTCCTGAAACCAACAGCTTTCCTGAAACCAACAGCTTTCCTGAAACCAACAGCTTTCCTGAAACCAACAGCTTTCCTGAAACCACACAGCCGAAACCAACAGCTTTCCTGCAAACCAACAGCTTTCCTGAAACCAACAGCTTTCCTGAAACCAACAGCTTTCCTGAAACCAACAGCTTTCCTGAAACCAACACCGCAACAGCTTTCCTGCAGAACCAACAGCTTTCCTGAAACCAACAGGCAAGGCAAAAGAGAGGGAAGCCTAGAAATACATGGGTAAGACAATTAGAGGCAACGATTAAAGATATACAGAAAAGCTGGAAGGAGTTGCTGAAGATATACATGGGTAAGACAATTAGAGGCAACGATTAAAGATATACAGAAAAGCTGGAAGGAGTTGCTGACAATTGGAGGCAACGATTAAAGTTATACAGAAAAGCTGGAAGGAGTTGCTGAAGATATACATGGGTAAGACAATTAGAGGCAACGATTAAAGATATACAGAAAAGCTGGAAGGAGTTGCTGACAATTGGAGGCAACGATTAAAGATATACAGAAAAGCTGGAAGGAGTTGCTGACAATTGGAGGCAACGATTAAAGTTATACAGAAAAGCTGGAAGGAGTTGCTGAAGATATACATGGGTAAGACAATTAGAGGCAACGATTAAAGATATACAGAAAAGCTGGAAGGAGTTGCTGACAATTGAGGCAACGATTAAAGATATACAGAAAAGCTGGAAGGAGTTGCTGACAATTGGAGGCAACGATTAAAGTTATACAGAAAAGCTGGAAGGAGTTGCTGAAGATATACATGGGTAAGACAATTAGAGGCAACGATTAAAGATATACAGAAAAGCTGGAAGGAGTTGCTGACAATTGGAGGCAACGATTAAAGATATACAGAAAAGCTGGAAGGAGTTGCTGACAATTGGAGGCAACGATTAAAGATATACAGAAAAGCTGGAAGGAGTTGCTGACAATTGGAGGCAACGATTAAAGATATACAGAAAAGCTGGAAGGAGTTGCTGACAATTGGAGGCAACGATTAAAGATATACAGAAAAGCTGGAAGGAGTTGCTGAAGATATACATGGGTAAGACAATTAGAGGCAACGATTAAAGATATACAGAAAAGCTGGAAGGAGTTGCTGACAATTGGAGGCAACGATTAAAGATATACAGAAAAGCTGGAAGGAGTTGCTGACAATTGGAGGCAACGATTAAAGATATACAGAAAAGCTGGAAGGAGTTGCTGAAGATATACATGGGTAAGACAATTAGAGGCAACGATTAAAGATATACAGAAAAGCTGGAAGGAGTTGCTGACAATTGGAGGCAACGATTAAAGATATACAGAAAAGCTGGAAGGAGTTGCTGACAATTGGAGGCAACGATTAAAGATATACAGAAAAGCTGGAAGGAGTTGCTGACAATTGGAGGCAACGATTAAAGTTATACAGAAAAGCTGGAAGGAGTTGCTGAAGATATACATGGGTAAGACAATTAGAGGCAACGATTAAAGATATACAGAAAAGCTGGAAGGAGTTGCTGACAATTGGAGGCAACGATTAAAGATATACAGAAAAGCTGGAAGGAGTTGCTGACAATTGAGGCAACGATTAAAGATATACAGAAAAGCTGGAAGGAGTTGCTGACAATTGGAGGCAACGATTAAAGTTATACAGAAAAGCTGGAAGGAGTTGCTGAAGATATACATGGGTAAGACAATTAGAGGCAACGATTAAAGATATACAGAAAAGCTGGAAGGAGTTGCTGACAATTGGAGGCAACGATTAAAGATATACAGAAAAGCTGGAAGGAGTTGCTGACAATTGGAGGCAACGATTAAAGATATACAGAAAAGCTGGAAGGAGTTGCTGACAATTGGAGGCAACGATTAAAGTTATACAGAAAAGCTGGAAGGAGTTGCTGAAGATATACATGGGTAAGACAATTAGAGGCAACGATTAAAGATATACAGAAAAGCTGGAAGGAGTTGCTGACAATTGGAGGCAACGATTAAAGATATACAGAAAAGCTGGAAGGAGTTGCTGACAATTGAGGCAACGATTAAAGATATACAGAAAAGCTGGAAGGAGTTGCTGACAATTGGAGGCAACGATTAAAGATATACAGAAAAGCTGGAAGGAGTTGCTGAAGATATACATGGGTAAGACAATTAGAGGCAACGATTAAAGATATACAGAAAAGCTGGAAGGAGTTGCTGACAATTGGAGGCAACGATTAAAGATATACAGAAAAGCTGGAAGGAGTTGCTGACAATTGGAGGCAACGATTAAAGATATACAGAAAAGCTGGAAGGAGTTGCTGACAATTGGAGGCAACGATTAAAGTTATACAGAAAAGCTGGAAGGAGTTGCTGAAGATATACATGGGTAAGACAATTAGAGGCAACGATTAAAGATATACAGAAAAGCTGGAAGGAGTTGCTGACAATTGGAGGCAACGATTAAAGATATACAGAAAAGCTGGAAGGAGTTGCTGACAATTGGAGGCAACGATTAAAGATATACAGAAAAGCTGGAAGGAGTTGCTGACAATTGGAGGCAACGATTAAAGATATACAGAAAAGCTGGAAGGAGTTGCTGAAGATATACATGGGTAAGACAATTAGAGGCAACGATTAAAGATATACAGAAAAGCTGGAAGGAGTTGCTGACAATTGGAGGCAACGATTAAAGATATACAGAAAAGCTGGAAGGAGTTGCTGAAGATATACATGGGTAAGACTATTGGAGGCAACGATTAAAGATATACAGAAAAGCTGGAAGGAGCTGCTGAAGATATACATGGGTAAGACAATTAGAGGCAACGATTAAAGTTATACAGAAAAGCTGGAAGGAGCTGCTGAAGATATACATGGGTAAGACTATTGGAGGCAACGATTAAAGTTATACAGAAAAGCTGGAAGGAGCTGCTGAAGATATACATGGGTAAGACTATTGGAGGCAACGATTAAAGATATACAGAAAAGCTGGAAGGAGCTGCTGAAGATATACATGGGTAAGACTATTGGAGGCAACGATTAAAGATATACAGAAAAGCTGGAAGGAGCTGCTGAATATAACTAAAGATAGTAAGACTTGGCATGAGTTGGTTTAGGGCATATGCCCCAATCAGGACTAAACAAGGCACACGAGAGACACTAAGCACTATATCATATGTGTACACGTTTAATGTTGAAGTAACAATAGAGAAATGTCATCCATATTTACTAATTATGATTTGTACAGTACATAACAATACAGTAACATACAGTAACATACAGTAAATAACAATACAATAACATACAAGTAACATACAGATACCATAATTGTTGTACATATATTAATGCATAAAGTCAATGACACGATCTGCATGCATGTATTTCTTCATTAGGCTGCAGAGAATACAACTAAAAGCAATAACACATTTGCTGCTGTTGACTGTGTACAAGAATTTGAACTCTGTATCTACGAGGAAGTGAAACATTTCCCATATTTTAAATTATACGCCAAAGGTAAAGAAGTCGGTATTCGCCAAGATCCGAAATCATTTCTCTATAAAGATATGAGATCTTTTATTGAACGATATCCTTACGGTAACGCTGAGTGAGCCAACCATACCAGACTATTCAATCGATTATTGATTTGATCTCCCCACGTTTCCTATCAATTAAATGTTTTATCAATACAATCCAAATATATTGAGGATAATCTGTTCCTTGTAGGCAGAACAATTGCAGCAAATATGAATATATAATTGTTCAAACTTCAAATGTCATAGTGGTTATGCAATGCAGATAGATACATGTCTGAAACAAGTAAGGTATACTTCTATCACGTTATATGATATCTTGGTACAAATCTAAATTGTTATATCAACATGAGATAATTCAATGATCAATTAGACCCCCACAAAATGTCTAGAAATGAAGAAAAATAAACAAGTTGAGATATAGAATGGTGGTTTTTTAAGTTGTTTGTCTTTTAGCCAGCAATGCTTATTTTCGTTGTTTCAAATATTTTGGTTATGTTAATTATCAACAAATAACTTGTCTTGAGCAGAACGTTGCCACGCTAACAGTCCTTCGGAATTACTTTTTCTCTTAGACCAGATGTCGCCTAAACGTCTCCGCTACCGAGTTCAAATAATCAGTCACATCATGAATCCTTTTTCTCAGCTGTATTCCTCTTCTCCTCTTTGTATCGATGCCTCCTTCCATACTGGTCTTTTTCAGTCCTTTGTGTCTTTTTGTATATGTCTAAAGTACAGATGAAACATCTGATCTGACATGTCACTATATTTATTAATACTGTGGCAACTTCTACGACGCATAGCTATTTCAGTCTTGCCATTTTCTTAGATTTGTCAGCTACGTCGAGGGAGAAGGAGAGAGAGACAGAGAGAGAGAGAGAGAGAGAGAGAGAGAGAGAGTGGAAACCTTTCCTTCTCCAAAGGCAGCAGAGCATATTTATCATTCAATATGAGCCCAAATAGCGGTCTAGACAGGTTACTCCAGCTTCACCTCACCGTGTTCACACAATGCAGGAAGCAACAACTACAGATTATAAGTCATCTGCTAATAGTTGCATAGAACTGGCACCAGGAGTCGTTTCCTATGACTGGAGGTATCCTATGATTCGACTTAATATCTACTGCTCGTCTCAAGCTGGGCAGCATCCAGTCATTAAGGTGCTGTTCCGTTATATTTAATCTGACACATTTGATGCTTGAGACATAAGGAAAAAAACAAATACAACTACTCGAAAACGGGGAAACACATAATAACAAAGTACTGTAGTTTTACAAAGTACAAAAACAATGACAATATACAGCAACGTTTCGACCAAAAGGCCTTTATATAACAAACGAGACAACAGGAGTGACGAATTTCACGGCACACCACATATATACTTTGACAAAGATATTACAACGGTTAAAAATGAATGAAAATATGTGACTAAAACCGAATAACGAAATAAATACAGAAAAACTAGAATTGGAAAAAGAAGAGAAACAATAAAAAAATCAAGTAAATATATGACTCATAAATTTTACATACACACATATACTATGGAGCATGAGAAGAGAAAGTACTAAGAAGCATAGGAATGTAGAGCGTTGAGTCCATGAGGTCGCAAGGTACCATATAACGAAATAAAACGATTCCCCGGAGCAAATTGACTACGATTATCAGAGGGACATGATCGGATGGCAGTGACCTGGACGTCGCTAGCTCCCAAATGGTCAGTTCCATTGAAATGAGTGGATACATCGGTCACGGAGCATTGGCGTATATCACGTAAGTGTTGGCCGAAACTGTTACTAGGCATTCTAGCTGTTTCGCCGATACATACCTTAGCACACCGCTTACTAGAGAGCCAACACTAAGACAATTGGTTGAGTTAAACATTCCCAAGAAAAGACATAACTGAAAGGCAACATGGACGTTATATCCATTGTCTGTCAAGACTAACATGGTACCAACAGCATCATTATTCCCATCATCAACATCATCATCATCATCATCATCATCATCACCACCATCAACATCATCATCATCAACATCATCATCATCATCATCACCACCATCAACATCATCATCATCAACATCATCATCATCATCATCACCCCCATCAACATCATCATCATCAACATCATCATCATCACCACCATCAACATCATCATCATCAACATCATCATCATCACCACCATCAACATCATCATCATCACCACCATCAACATCACCACCATCAACATCATCAGCATCATCATCATCCTTATTATCATTATCATGTTTGTGTGTATGTGTGTGTATGCGAGTGTATTCGTGTGTACTGTGGGTATGCGCGTGTATGAGCATGTGTGTATGTGTGCGTGTGAATGTGTATGTGCTGTATTTACATATGTATTTGTATTTGTGTTAGTGTCTATTATTGTACAGAATCGGCTTGCGAGTTGACCATGGACTAAGGCAGTTCCTCAGTCGCTCATGTACATTGTCCACTAAGCTATGTACTTGATGTCTGTATGAACGTGATCTTAAATATTTCGGACTCATCAAACGACATGAGTGCCTACAAAAGATAATTTTGGAGGGAGTGGTGCCTGGAAGAAAAATGAGAGGAAGACACAGAAGACGGTGGGTGCAAGATGTCATTGACGATCTGAGAATGACTGCTGCTGGCGCCGGTCAACTTGCAGAGAACAGAAAGTTATGGAGCTGCTGTCATGGGAGCCAAGTTCCAGAAAGGACAAGCTACTTGATTATTATGAACGTTTATTTATATATGTATATGTGCTGCACATATTTATGTACTGTGTCTTACTCTTGGTACGTACGTGTATGTTTCTGGGTGTATATCTTGGATCCCGTCTGGAAATACTATATCTTAATGTATTTTCATGTTCACAACACGCACAATCACACACCAGCTACATACAACATGCTCAATCACACCAGCTACATGAAACATACACACAATCACACACTAGCTACATACAACATACACACAATCACACACCAGCTACATACAACATACACACAATCACACACCAGCTACATACAACATACACACAATCACACACATAGCTACATATAACATACACACAATCACACACCTGCTACATATAAATGAAAACATACAAGATGTAGTACACAATACCGTTTTTAATTTGTTAACTTTGTTTCTTACGTTCAGCTGTTCTTGTGTTACTTTTTTTTTTTTTTTTTCTCTTCATGTTTCTTGTGGCTATTTGAGTTATTGTTGAATATCCAGCAGAAATGAAAGTTGATATTTGATAATGTACGGAGAATATCAAGCAGAAATGAAAGTTGATATTTGATAATGTACGAAGAATATCAAGCAGAAATGAAAGTTGATATTTGATAATGTACGAAGAATATCAAGCAGAAATGAAAGTTGATATTTGATAATGTACGGAGAATATCAAGCAGAAATGAAAGTTGATATTTGATAATGTACGGAGAATATCAAGCAGAAATGAAAATTGATATTTGATAATGTACGGAGAATATCAAGCAGAAATGAAAATTGATATTTGATAATGTACGGAGAATATCAAGCAGAAATGAAAGTTGATATTTGATAATGTACGGAGAATATCTAACACTGGTTTCTGACTTGGTGATTATATTTGCCGTTGAGATAAATCGAATGACTGAAATTCGTCGCTAATGTATGGGTATACTGACAAGAAGAGTTTACATGGTCAATGGTTGTTGGTTTCGTTAAATGCACAGGTAATTTATAGTCTCGTTTCAAGAAAACGCAGATACGTGTGATTTACATTAAGAAAAGTTCTGGTATTTAAGATTTAGGAAAATGTTCCACCCATTTGGCCACTTGTGACTATCCTTGTGGCCTCCCACACGTTTGCCTTTAGAGCACATCTTGTAAAACTGGTATGTATCGATTTCGTCTTGCATACATAAGAATGTTTCATCGTAACAGTCAACAGTGGCGTAGGAGTGATTTTGACCTTTGGCTGCCTGGAGAGAAATACGCAAACATTAGTCAGTTTTAACAAATCTATTTACCAAGAGTAGTAGTGAGCTCGATCACAAACCCAAGCGTACTTGGTTCAAACCCCACGGTAGGCAAGTTTGGAAGCAAATTCGTTTTCGTGGTTTTTTTTTACCAATGGTGAAAATAGACCTCACCGTTCAGAAAGGAATGACAAACTACTGAACGTATAAGTGGTGCCTAGAAATCAACGACTAGTTTACTGTAGTTAATGGCTACGTGCTGTAAAGATATGTCACGATTTTCGATTTTCATTTACCATGAAACAATATTATTACAACAAGTTCCACTCTAGCAACTACCGTAAACTTTTGCTCACATACAGTACAGTTTCAGTTTGGAATATCTTCATTGCAATCGGGCTGTTTGGATAGATTCTCCATTCTCTGGATGTTGGATACCTCTATAGACGATATCATTCTCTGGATGTTGGATACCTCTATAGACGACATCATTCTCTGGATGTTGGATACTTCTATAGACGACATCATTCTCTGGATGTTGGATACCTCTATAGACGATATCATTCTCTGGATGTTGGATACCTCTATAGACGATATCATTCTCTGGATGTTGGATACCTCTATAGACGACATCATTCTCTGGATGTTGGATACCTCTATAGACGACATCATTCTCTGGATGTTGGATACCGCTATAGACGACATGATTCTCTGGATGTTGGATACTTCTATAGACGACATCATTCTCTGGATGTTGGATACTTCTATAGACGACATCATTCTCTGGATGTTGGATACCTCTATAGACGACATCATTCTCTAGATGTTGGATACCTCTATAGACGACATCATTCTCTGGATGTTGGATACTTCTATAGACGACATCATTCTCTGGATGTTGGATACTTCTATAGACGATATCATTCTTTGGATGTTGGATACTTCTATAGACGATATCATTCTCTGGATGTTGGATACCTCTATAGACGATATCATTCTCTGGATGTTGGATACCTCTATAGACGATATCATTCTCTGGATGTTGGATACCTCTATAGACGACATCATTCTCTGGATGCTGGATACTTCTATAGACGACATCATTCTCTGGATGTTGGATACTTCTATAGACGATATCATTCTCTGGTTGTTGGATACCTCTATAGACGACATCATTCTCTGGATGTTGGATACCTCTATAGACGACATCATTCTCTAGATGTTGGATACTTCTATATACATCATTCTCTGGATGTTGGATACTTCTATAGACGACATCATTCTCTGGATGTTGGATACCTCTATAGATGACATCATTCTCTGGATGTTGGATAATTCTATAGACGATATCATTCTCTGGATGTTGGATACCTCTATAGACGATATCATTCTCTGGATGTTGGATACCTCTATAGACATCATTCTCTGGATGTTGGATACCTCTATAGACGACATCATTCTCTGGATGTTGGATACTTCTATAGACGACATCATTCTCTGGATGTTGGATACCTCTATAGATGACATCATTCTCTGGATGTTGGATACCTCTATAGACGACATCATTCTCTGGATGTTGGATACCTCTATAGAGGATATCATTCTCTGGATGTTGGATACCTCTATAGACGATATCATTCTCTGGATGTTGGATACCTCTATAGACATCATTCTCTGGATGTTGGATACCTCTATAGACGACATCATTCTCTGGATGTTGGATACTTCTATAGACGACATCATTCTCTGGATGTTGGATACTTCTATAGACGATGTCATTCTCTGGATGTTGGATACTTCTATAGACGACATCATTCTCTGGATGTTGGATACCTCTATAGACGATATCATTCTCTGGATGTTGGATACTTCTATAGACGATATCATTCTCTGGATGTTGGATACTTCTATAGACGACAACAACTCTTATTACATATACTTAAACAAACAAAAACATTTACTTAGTTAACATTCAATAACAAATCAAATACAGTTTATACATGTTTTCACAATTCTACAAATTATATCAGACACATTAGCCGGTGCTGCGGAGTTGCATCGCTGCTAATGTGATCTTCTTGAGTAGACAAATATCAGAGAAGATGTGGGTAGCCATTGATGTGTATTGATGTTAGGCTTATCAATAAATCCTTCAATCACTACGCACATTATACAATCTTTCACACATCGCATACACTCATTATTGATTGATGAATTGATTTCTATCCATCATTCTCTCTCTCTGTCTCTGTCGTTCCCCCGCCTAGACCGGTCAACCAAATTGTATCATGAATTGAAATGTTGTTTTAAGGGACTCCGTCTCTCCGTACAACTTCTCGCAAAGCTCTGTGTTAGCGGGTCAGGTTTCGCTTCTCGGGCTTGCTAACAACTGGCAGTCTTGCAGTATGTACTCCGCCGTCATGTCCGCCTTTTGGCAGTGGCACATGCTAGTTGTGCCAATTTTTTATGTGTTGAACATATGGGCCCGAAGCCTGTTATAACCAGTACGGATGCAGAGTAAAGCAACTTGTTCGCTACGGGATAGACCATAGTATCCATCCCTGCTGTTGTGTTGTGGGTGGTCTTTCGTCCATTTTTCTTTATACTACTAACCGATGGTTGTTCTAGCCTCCTCATAACTAATCTCGTGATCAGTTTGCGGTAGTCACCTTCCTTCTTTCGTTAGCTTGTCTGCTTATTCATTTTTGCTGATATTGTAGTGTGATGATATCCACTGAATGATGGTGAGTTTAAATGAGTTCACTAGTACACCGAGGGTCGCTTTCAACTCATTGAGCTCTATTTTGCCTATACTTTTTAGTGACGTGATGACCGATAGAGCATCTGTGAATATCACGACTTTGTTGCGTGAGGTGCCTCTTCTCTCTAAGATCATTTCAGCCGCTCTTCTTATTGCCTCTGCCTCTGCCCGGTAGTTGTTGAAGCACTTACCTATGGCAATTGTCTTTATGACCGTCCCTTTCTTTGAGAGTTTAAGCACTTATCTATCATTCGATTAGTGTCCTTATAGATATTATTTTGATGCTACCACTGTGTTCTGCGCTATTACATTCTTCTCCATTAAATTCTAGTCTTATTTTATATCTCATTGTTCTCATGATGATGTTAAGTAGTCATTTTGTTATGTGACTCATGATGATGATTATGGTTCTCTTGCATTCTATCGCTTCTATTTCTCTCTCTCTCACTCTCTCCTTCTCTCTCTCTCTCTCCCTCTTCCACACACACACATTTTCTTCTCACCAAACAGCCTCTCTCTCTCATAACTTTCCTTTCATTAAACATCCATTCTGTCTCTATGTTTCTCTTACTCTCACACACATGATAGTGATATATGTACCACCACGTTCCCGTTACAATCAAATATATGTACCACCCACGTTCCCGTTACAATCAAATATATGTACCACCCACGTTCCCGTTCACAATCAAATATATGTACCACCCACGTTCCCGTTACACATACAAATATATGTACCACCCACGTTCCCGTTACAATCAAATATATGTACCACCCACATTCCCGTTACAATCAAATATATGTACCAACCACGTTCCCGTTACAATCAAATATATGTACCACCCACGTTCCCGTTACAATCAAATATATGTACCACCCACGTTCCCGTTACAATCAAATATATGTACCACCCACGTTTCCGTTACAATCAAATATATGTACCAACCACGTTCCCGTTACAATCAAATATATGTACCACCCACGTTCCCGTTACAATCAAATGCAAGTAGATATATATTCATATGTTTACTTTCTACACTATATTTACTGCACACATATATCGTCAACATGTCTACATATACCATCCACATGTCTACATATACCATCCACATATACCATCAACATATACCATCAACATATACCATCAACATATACCATCAACATCTCCACATATACCATTACATTAGTTAAGATGTACTGCCGGACGCCACAATGTCGTTGAAATTATGAGGTTCCAACGTCAGAATAAAAAGTTCAGTTCATAAACTCATCTTAATGGTGTATACAGAATTACCAATTTGTAAAGAATAATGCACCAATCAATTCTTTTTTCTGGACGTTTGCGAATATCAACTATTTTAGCAAATAGTGCTGACGGTTTACAAGTTAGTGCAATTTCTATCCATGTTCCATTACCAAGCTAATTGATGATGATGATGATCTACATAGAAGATATAATATCAATGTAGATGGAGACTACAGCAAAACTATATACAGGGTGTTCAACTTAAAAGCATCCTGTGAATGGAGCTAATCTGGCATATATGTATGGAAATGAGAAGGTTCAGTTATGACGTAGTATAGGTCAAGGTTGTGTGATGGTGTGTAATTATTGTATTGCTGGAAGGGGCGATGAACAAATTTGACGTAGGACAAGCTAGTCAGAACCGGTTTAAATAAAAAAAATAGACGAGATGCAATGTGTACCTGGCAAATTTATATTTATCACTGGGGCTGCTTTTTAAGTTGAACATCCTGTATAATGACGAAGCACGTAAAACATAGTAACTCGTCAGGTTTGTTGTATCGTATTTCTTGATAAAGGCCTTTTTGGTCGAAACGTTGCTGTGTATTGTAATTGTATGTCTATTTTGTAAAACTACAGTACTTTGTTTTACGTGCTTCGCCATAGATGATATATGAAAATAATGGTAATACAACACTCGCTTTGTTGTATCGATGAACATAAGGAAAAACAGTTATGCCAGCAGTTGCTTCGATGACACTTTCTACTTGTCTGAGCATGGTTCTAATCTTCTATATTATATATGTATCTATATATGTATCTATATATGTATCTATATATGCATAAGTCCTTCCAAACGAAATGCTACAGAAAGATCCTACGAATACCATGGACAGAAAATATGACGAACACTGATGTCCTGAAACAACTGAATGTTAAAGGCAATTGGCTGATAAACAATATACTATACAGAAACATTAGATACTTTGGCAAGCGTCACGATGGCATGAAGATAACAATATTAGAGGGCAGGGTCCCAGGACGCAGACCAAGAAGAAGATGGCTACAAGATATTAAAGAAACCATGAACATGACCATCGACGAAGTGAGTGAGATGGCAAGAGACAGAGTGAATTTCAGATGCGCAGCAAAGAGAGCAACGTCCTATAAAAGATACGCACATTGATGATGATCTGTATATATATATATATATATTTGTAAACGTAAAGTAAATTAACCCTTTTCCCCACCTCGATGTATATTTCATAATATAGTGTTAGACACGTATTTGTTATTGACAGTCAGTACACGTTGTGCACGCAGGAGTCAGTGGTAATGAAAGAATTGATAGATTGGTTGGCATGGTTATAATATCAGATGGAGCTAACATGGAACGAAATGGCATTCTTAACGGATTGAGAGAGTCTTTCCGAACAGAGGAGTTTCAGGGTTATAAATCCCACTCGCTGACAAGATTGAGAGAGATGGTGCGGAAATTGATGCTTCCGAAAGGAACGAAGTACTAAATATGCAAAGAAATTGATTAATAAACATTGAACTGACGTGTTGGTCCGCTGGGCGCTGCTGGATTTGTTGTGGCGGAGATCGGAGATCAGAGAGTGCACAATCTACGTAGCACCGGCGAGGGCAACCGATGTAATTTTGAAAATGGGGAAGATATTTTGTATTAGTTTAATTGTAAATCTTTTCTAATCAACTTTGTTCAGGTAGCGGCTTTACAGTCTGCTTACCTCGATTTTGAACTGTCAATGGTTCTTTTACATGATCTAATTGAACGCGTGACCTACGTTTTGTCGTCCGTCTTCAATAGGACTAGAAACTCGATCTCACCTATACTGAGATCGAGAACAGAAGACTGGAATGCCGCTGCCCGGGCAAAGTTCATTAGAAAAGATTTTTTATTTAAAATTCCTATAAAAAATATCTTCATCATCTTCAAATTACATTGTGGACCCTCATCGGTGCTACAGAGGACGTGCACTGTAGCTGAGATCTTCCTGTGTAAGAAATAGATCGGAGCACACATGGCTACTCACCGAAGTGCAATGATGATAGTCTTATCAAATCAATCTATACTGAGATCAGGGATCTCTGGAAACATATTGACGAAACATGTAATCACAAAGTATTCAGTTTATATATATGGAACTGCAGTAAAACTATTTGATTGGCAAAACACGTAATTACAAAGTACTGTAGTTTTACAAATTACAAAAACAATGACAATATACATCAACGTTTCGACCAACAAGGCCTTTATCAAGCAATCGATACAACAAGAGTGACGAATAAAAAAAAAATGTAGTTTTACAAATTACAAAAACAATGACAATATACATCAACAATGTTGGTCAAAACGATGCTGTGTATTGTCATTGTTTTTGTAATTTGTAAAACTACAGTACTTTGTGATTACGTGTTTCGCCAATTAAATAGTTTTACTGCAGTCTCATCTATATATTGAAATAATATTCCGATGGCTCCACGAGGAAGCGTACCGTGTACATTTGGCAGGGGAAGCTAGCACATAATCTCTACGCCACAGAGATTTCTATTAGAAATAATTCACAAGAATTGAAGTGGGAAAAATAATAACAAATATAATGAAGGACAAGTCAAATGATAACTTGCTGTTTGCGCACGATGTTTTGCGCACAAATAGCATCAGTATACGAAATTCTAAAAGCGCACTTGGTGCACCATTTCAAAACATTCTGGACCGGACAGCCAACGGCCTGTGTGTACATACATTTTAATTTAGTTAGTTAGTTAGTTAGTTAGTTAGTAAGTTAGTTAGTTAGTTTGTAGTAAATTTTCACTGAAATCAGAAGGATAGTTAACTGAGTATGAAATATGTTCTCTGCATAGACAGTATGCATCCTCAGTTTAGATTAATCCAATAATTTGGATGTTAGGAACTTCTTTACCATCATTTGTGAATATTCTCTAGCCCAGATTTTGTGCACATTGTAATCGTTACAAGCAAAGATGGCAAAAAGCAACAATGAACCACCAAAGGACCCATTATTTGAGTCAGAACGTGTATATACTTTAAAAGAACACTACTTCAAAGAGTTTCTTCAAAGCAAGGACTTAGTGATGGTGATGTTCTACCATCCTAGAAACGTTGAGAGCATGTCCTTTAGTAAACATTTTAATATGGTAAGGCAACTAACTACATTATGTATGGTAAGGCAACTAACTACATTATGCATGGTAAGACAACTAACTACATTAGGTATGGTAAGACAACTAACTACATTATGTATAGTAAGACAACTAACTACATTATGCATGGTAAGACAACTAACTACATTATGTATGGTAAGACAACTAACTACATTAGGTATGGTAAGACAACTAACTACATTATGTATGGTAAGGCAACTAACTACATTATGTATGGTAAGACAACTAACTACATTATGTATAGTAAGACAACTAACTACATTATGTATGGTAAGACAACTAACTACATTATGTATGGTAAGGCAACTAACTACATTATGTATAGTAAGGCAACTAACTACATTATGTATGGTAAGACAACTAACTACATTATGTATGGTAAGGCAACTAACTACATTATGTATGGTAAGACAACTAACTACATTATGTATAGTAAGACAACTAACTACATTATGTATAGTAAGATAACTAACTACATTATGTATAGTAAGATAACTAACTACATTATGTATAGTAAGATAACTAACTACATTATGTATAGTAAGGCAACTAACTACATTATGTGTGGTAAGGCAACTAACTACATTATGTATAGTAAGGCAACTAACTACATTATGTATGGTAAGACAACTAACTACATTATGTATGGTAAGACAACTAACTACATTATGTATAGTAAGGCAACTAACTACATTATGTATAGTAAGACAACTAACTACATTATGTATAGTAAGACAACTAACTACATTATGTATAGTAAGACAACTAACTACATTATGTATGGTAAGGCAACTAACTACATTATGTATAGTAAGACAACTAACTACATTATGTATAGTAAGGCAACTAACTACATTATGTATGGTAAGGCAACTAACTACATTATGCATGGTAAGACAACTAACTACATTAGGTATGGTAAGACAACTAACTACATTATGTATAGTAAGACAACTAACTACATTATGCATGGTAAGACAACTAACTACATTATGTATGGTAAGACAACTAACTACATTAGGTATGGTAAGACAACTAACTACATTATGTATGGTAAGGCAACTAACTACATTATGTATGGTAAGACAACTAACTACATTATGTATAGTAAGACAACTAACTACATTATGTATGGTAAGACAACTAACTACATTATGTATGGTAAGGCAACTAACTACATTATGTATAGTAAGGCAACTAACTACATTATGTATGGTAAGACAACTAACTACATTATGTATGGTAAGGCAACTAACTACATTATGTATGGTAAGACAACTAACTACATTATGTATAGTAAGACAACTAACTACATTATGTATAGTAAGATAACTAACTACATTATGTATAGTAAGATAACTAACTACATTATGTATAGTAAGATAACTAACTACATTATGTATAGTAAGGCAACTAACTACATTATGTGTGGTAAGGCAACTAACTACATTATGTATAGTAAGGCAACTAACTACATTATGTATGGTAAGACAACTAACTACATTATGTATGGTAAGACAACTAACTACATTATGTATAGTAAGGCAACTAACTACATTATGTATAGTAAGACAACTAACTACATTATGTATAGTAAGACAACTAACTACATTATGTATAGTAAGACAACTAACTACATTATGTATGGTAAGGCAACTAACTACATTATGTATAGTAAGACAACTAACTACATTATGTATAGTAAGGCAACTAACTACATTATGTATGGTAAGGCAACTAACTACATTATGTATAGTAAGACAACTAACTACATTATGTATAGTAAGGCAACTAACTACATTATGTATAGTAAGACAACTAACTACATTATGTATAGTAAGACAACTAACTACATTATGTATAGTAAGACAACTAACTACATTATGTATGGTAAGACAACTAACTACATTATGTATGGTAAGACAACTAACTACATTATGTATAGTAAGACAACTAACTACATTATGTATGGTAAGACAACTAACTACATTATGTATGGTAAGACAACTAACTACATTATGTATAGTAAGACAACTAACTACATTATGTATAGTAAGACAACTAACTACATTATGTATGGTAAGACAACTAACTACATTATGTATAGTAAGACAACTAACTACATTATGTATTGTAAGACAACTAACTACATTATGTATGGTAAGGCAACTAACTACATTATGTATAGTAAGACAACTAACTACATTATGTATAGTAAGACAACTAACTACATTATGTATTGTAAGACAACTAACTACATTATGTATGGTAAGGCAACTAACTACATTATGTATGTCTTCTTCGTCTTTTTCTGCTCACCTTTCAACTTCCAACGGAGCACAGGTCTTCAACAAACTTCTTCCAGTCTATTTCTCTCTTGACATCCCTTCCAATTATTTCCACGTCTTACCTATCCTTTGAATATCAGTCATAAGCTCTCTTCTCCAGGGTACACTCAATAAAATCTGCAGCCACATGCATATTTTATATTGTATATAGTATTTGTGTTTATTGTATTTGAATGTCATCCGTGTACACATAGTATAACTTTCAATGAGTTATATTATTAAATGTGTTTTATTGAATGTCATTCGTGTACACATAATAGACCATTAAATGCATTATATTATATGTTTGATATTGAACGAGAATAATCTGTTAGTTAAAGATAGCCATGTTTCAGATACCTTTTCTTGATGGACATTTGCTTGTGATCGCTGACACTATATGTAATCAATTGAACACATTCGTAATTGAAGATATGTAGCTATTTCATCTTTGTCTCTCTCTGTCATGTCGATAGGTCAGTATGTCATATGCTAATGATACAGTGTGCCCCATTCCAAAATTATGATAACGCGTGGTACCTGCAGTGTAGGCCAACACATTCAATAGGATTGGGGCCGGGAGGAAACCATAGGTAATTTCAGGAATGATGTTCATATCTATCAATGTTCATGGTCCACAACCTCCACGCTGTTGCTTACTTACATAGTGCAATCCCTTAGCTGGTCACAGATAGAGAATTATTCATTCTTACAGGTGGACTCACGAGCAAGTCAATTGGGATGTTGTTGTACGTATACCTAATATACATAACTGTTTCCATCGTTTCCATCCCTGTTTGGTACATGCAAACACAACAGTGTTGTATTAGCTAGGATTACTGGGGCGAATCCTGGCAAATATTGATCCAAGTTGATCCTCAAAGCTCATTGTAGCATGTAAGTAAATGATGTAAGGAGACTTATATGCCCAGAATAGTCTTCACGCAATTTTCGTTTACATAAGTTCTCCAATATGGTCCTGCGTGCTGATGATTCAATATATCTGCGTGTGGTCCTTTTCTGGTTGCGGTAAATGTTACAGTTATCAATGAAGCCATCGTCTAGATACTAACCCGATCTAAATGATGTTGTGAAACGAGCAAATCTGTTCTACCGTCAAGCCATCCAGTCTTTTAATATCCGTGTATCCTGCACCGCCAGGAATAGGTGCTGTGTTTGTCAAGAGATTCAAAACACACACGATCTCATCCGCTGTTACGCAGCAATGTATAATGTCAGCAACACGCAATATATTGGCAGTCATTTAAAGCTTATTTCTTCATTAACTTTATACAGAAAACTACTGCTGCCATTATGTTATTTCATGTAATTAATTGAGCCCAAATGTTGATGTTAATGCATTGCCCCACTCTAGCTAAGGGTTAGATTTTAATTAATCTCACTAACGATATTGTTGATATACATATATTTGATCCAATCAGTGTTTACAATTCTATACAAAAGTATCCATTTAGTCTCTCTCTCTCTCGCGATTCCCGCCTAGACTGATAAACCAAACTTTTCATGAATTTTACTGTTGCTTTTAGAGCCTCCGTCCCTCCGTACAGCTTTTTGCGAAGCTATGTGTTATCAGGCCAAGTTTATTTTCTCAGGGCTGCTAACTGCTGGCATTCTTGCAGTATGTATCCATTTAGTCGAAATTATCGAAGCAGTTTTCATGTTAAAAATATATTATGTTCAAACATGTATAATCTATCAAATAAGAAGATTTACAACTATCTGCACAGAAAGAAAAGACATACTCTAACTAAATACACAGAAAGAAAGTACAAGACTTTAACTATCTACCATAAAACAGATGTGTACATTTAAGTACTTTGTCAAATGTCCTTCTCATTCGTTGGTTACAATTGCAAACACATAATAATGTTATTTACACGTTAAAGTTACAACTAAACAGGAAAATGTTTCATAGATTTTGCAGACTGTATTTAGTGAAATGCATAACACGTGACATTTCTTAGTAACAAGTATGAAAGGTGTAGATCATCAACAGATGACTAAGCAGGATATTCTATCTGAGACGGTCACAAACCGGAAACTGTGATATAGAGCTGGACAACCGAAGTTGAATGACTAAGCAGGATATTCTATCTGAGACGGTATGACAGGATCACAAACCGGAAACTTTGATATAGAGCTGGACAACCGAAGTTGAATGACTAAGCAGAATATTCTATCTGAGACGGTATGACAGGATCACAAACCGGAAACTGTGATATAGAGCTGGACAACCGAAGTTGAATGACTAAGCAGGTAATTCTATCTGAGACGGTATGACAGGATCACAAACCGGAAACTGTGATATAGAGCTGGACAACCGAAGTTGAATGACTAAGCAGAATATTCTATCTGAGACGGTATGACAGGATCACAAACCGGAAACTGTGATATAGAGCTGGACAACCGAAGTTGAATGACTAAGCAGGATATTCTATCTGAGACGGTATGACAGGATCACAAACCGGAAACTGTGATATAGAGCTGGACAACCGAAGTTGAATGACTAAGCAGGATATTCTATCTGAGACGGTATGACAGGATCACAAACCGGAAACTGTGATATAGAGCTGGACAACCGCAGTTGAATGACTAAGCAGGATATTCTATCTGAGACGGTATGACAGGATCACAAACCGGAAACTGTGATATAGAGCTGGACAACCGCAGTTGAATGACTAAGCAGGATATTCTATCTGAGACGGTATGACAAGATCACAAACCGGAAACTGTGATATAGAGCTGGACAACCGCAGTTGAATGACTAAGCAGGATGTTCTATCTGAGATGGTATGACAGGATCACAAACCGGAAACTGTGATATAGAGCTGGACAACCGCAGTTGAATGACTAAGCAGGATATTCTATCTGAGATGGTATGACAGGATCACAAACCGGAAACTGTGATATAGAGCTGGACAACCGAAGTTGAATGACTAAGCAGGATATTCTATCTGAGACGGTATGACAGGATCACAAACCGGAAACTGTGATATAGAGCTGGACAACCGAAGTTGAATGACTAAGCAGGATATTCTATCTGAGACGGTATGACAAGATCACAAACCGGAAACTGTGATATAGAGCTGGACAACCGAAGTTGAATGACTAAGTAGGATATTCTATCTGAGACGGTATGACAGGATCACAAACCGGAAACTGTGATATAGAGCTGGACAACCGAAGTTGAATGACTAAGCAGAATATTCTATCTGAGACGGTATGACAAGATCACAAACCGGAAACTGTGATATAGAGCTGGACAACCGAAGTTGAATGACTAAGCAGGATATTCTATCTGAGACGGTATGACAGGATCACAAACCGGAAACTGTGATATAGAGCTGGACAACCGAAGTTGAATGACTAAGCAGGATATTCTATCTGAGACGGTATGACAGGATCACAAACCGGAAACTGTGATATAGAGCTGGACAACCGAAGTTGAATGACTAAGCAGGATATTCTATCTGAGACGGTATGACAGGATCACAAACCGGAAACTGTGATATAGAGCTGGACAACCGAAGTTGAATGACTAAGCAGGATATTCTATCTGAGACGGTATGACAGGATCACAAACCGGAAACTGTGATATAGAGCTGGACAACCGAAGTTGAATGACTAAGCAGGATATTCTATCTGAGACGGTATGACAGGATCACAAACCGGAAACTGTGATATAGAGCTGGACAACCGCAGTTGAATGACTAAGCAGGATATTCTATCTGAGACGGTATGACAGGATCACAAACCGGAAACTGTGATATAGAGCTGGACAACCGCAGTTGAATGACTAAGCAGAATATTCTATCTGAGACAGTATGACAGGATCACAAACCGGAAACTGTGATATAGAGCTGGACAACCGAAGTTGAATGACTAAGCAGGATATTCTATCTGAGACGGTATGACAAGATCACAAACCGGAAACTGTGATATAGAGCTGGACAACCGAAGTTGAATGACTAAGCAGGATATTCTATCTGAGACGGTATGACAGGATCACAAACCGGAAACTGTGATATAGCGCTGGACAACCGCAGTTGAATGACTAAGTAGGATATTCTATCTGAGACGGTATGACAGGATCACAAACCGGAAACTGTGATATAGAGCTGGACAACCGAAGTTGAATGACTAAGCAGAATATTCTATCTGAGACAGTATGACAGGATCACAAACCGGAAACTGTGATATAGAGCTGGACAACCGAAGTTGAATGACTAAGTAGGATATTCTATCTGAGACGGTATGACAGGATCACAAACCGGAAACTGTGATATAGAGCTGGACAACCGAAGTTGAATGACTAAGCAGGATATTCTATCTGAGACGGTATGACAGGATCACAAACCGGAAACTGTGATATAGAGCTGGACAACCGCAGTTGAATGACTAAGCAGGATATTCTATCTGAGACGGTATGACAGGATCACAAACCGGAAACTGTGATATAGAGCTGGGCAACCGAAGTTGAATGACTAAGCAGGATATTCTATCTGAGACGGTATGACAGGATCACAAACCGGAAACTGTGATATAGAGCTGGACAACCGAAGTTGAATGACTAAGCAGGATATTCTATCTGAGACGGTATGACAGGATCACAAACCGGAAACTGTGATATAGAGCTGGACAACCGAAGTTGAATGACTAAGCAGGATATTCTATCTGAGACGGTATGACAGGATCACAAACCGGAAACTGTGATATAGAGCTGGACAACCGAAGTTGAATGACTAAGCAGAATATTCTATCTGAGACGGTATGACAAGATCACAAACCGGAAACTGTGATATAGAGCTGGACAACCGAAGTTGAATGACTAAGCAGGATATTCTATCTGAGACGGTATGACAGGATCACAAACCGGAAACTGTGATATAGAGCTGGACAACCGAAGTTGAATGACTAAGCAGAATATTCTATCTGAGACGGTATGACAGGATCACAAACCGGAAACTGTGATATAGAGCTGGACAACCGAAGTTGAATGACTAAGCAGGATATTCTATCTGAGACGGTATGACAGGATCACAAACCGGAAACTGTGATATAGAGCTGGACAACCGAAGTTGAATGACTAAGCAGGATATTCTATCTGAGACGGTATGACAAGATCACAAACCGGAAACTGTGATATAGAGCTGGACAACCGCAGTTGAATGACTAAGCAGGATATTCTATCTGAGACGGTATGACAGGATCACAAACCGGAAACTGTGATATAGAGCTGGACAACCGCAGTTGAATGACTAAGCAGGATATTCTATCTGAGACGGTATGACAGGATCACAAACCGGAAACTGTGATATAGAGCTGGACAGCCGAAGTTGAATGACTAAGCAGGATATTCTATCTGAGACGGTATGACAGGATCACAAACCGGAAACTGTGATATAGAGCTGGACAACCGCAGTTGAATGACTAAGCAGGATATTCTATCTGAGACGGTATGACAGGATCACAAACCGGAAACTGTGATATAGAGCTGGACAACCGCAGTTGAATGACTAAGCAGGATATTCTATCTGAGACGGTATGACAGGATCACAAACCGGAAACTGTGATATAGAGCTGGACAACCGAAGTTGAATGACTAAGCAGGATATTCTATCTGAGACGGTATGACAAGATCACAAACCGGAAACTGTGATATAGAGCTGGACAACCGAAGTTGAATGACTAAGCAGGATATTCTATCTGAGACGGTATGACAGGATCACAAACCGGAAACTGTGATATAGAGCTGGACAACCGCAGTTGAATGACTAAGCAGGATATTCTATCTGAGACGGTATGACAGGATCACAAACCGGAAACTGTGATATAGAGCTGGACAACCGCAGTTGAATGACTAAGCAGGATATTCTATCTGAGACGGTATGACAGGATCACAAACCGGAAACTGTGATATAGAGCTGGGCAACCGAAGTTGAATGACTAAGCAGGATATTCTATCTGAGACGGTATGACAGGATCACAAACCGGAAACTGTGATATAGAGCTGGACAACCGAAGTTGAATGACTAAGCAGGATATTCTATCTGAGACGGTATGACAGGATCACAAACCGGAAACTGTGATATAGAGCTGGACAACCGAAGTTGAATGACTAAGCAGGATATTCTATCTGAGACGGTATGACAGGATCACAAACCGGAAACTGTGATATAGAGCTGGACAACCGAAGTTGAATGACTAAGCAGAATATTCTATCTGAGACGGTATGACAAGATCACAAACCGGAAACTGTGATATAGAGCTGGACAACCGAAGTTGAATGACTAAGCAGGATATTCTATCTGAGACGGTATGACAGGATCACAAACCGGAAACTGTGATATAGAGCTGGACAACCGAAGTTGAATGACTAAGCAGAATATTCTATCTGAGACGGTATGACAGGATCACAAACCGGAAACTGTGATATAGAGCTGGACAACCGAAGTTGAATGACTAAGCAGGATATTCTATCTGAGACGGTATGACAGGATCACAAACCGGAAACTGTGATATAGAGCTGGACAACCGAAGTTGAATGACTAAGCAGGATATTCTATCTGAGACGGTATGACAAGATCACAAACCGGAAACTGTGATATAGAGCTGGACAACCGCAGTTGAATGACTAAGCAGGATATTCTATCTGAGACGGTATGACAGGATCACAAACCGGAAACTGTGATATAGAGCTGGACAACCGCAGTTGAATGACTAAGCAGGATATTCTATCTGAGACGGTATGACAGGATCACAAACCGGAAACTGTGATATAGAGCTGGACAACCGAAGTTGAATGACTAAGCAGGATATTCTATCTGGGACGGTATGACAGGATCACAAACCGGAAACTGTGATATAGAGCTGGACAACCGCAGTTGAATGACTAAGCAGGATATTCTATCTGAGACGGTATGACAGGATCACAAACCGGAAACTGTGATATAGAGCTGGACAACCGCAGTTGAATGACTAAGCAGGATATTCTATCTGAGACGGTATGACAGGATCACAAACCGGAAACTGTGATATAGAGCTGGACAACCGAAGTTGAATGACTAAGCAGGATATTCTATCTGAGACGGTATGACAAGATCACAAACCGGAAACTGTGATATAGAGCTGGACAACCGAAGTTGAATGACTAAGCAGGATATTCTATCTGAGACGGTATGACAGGATCACAAACCGGAAACTGTGATATAGAGCTGGACAACCGCAGTTGAATTACTAAGCAGGATATTCTATCTGAGACGGTATGACAGGATCACAAACCGGAAACTGTGATATAGAGCTGGACAACCGAAGTTGAATGACTAAGCAGAATATTCTATCTGAGACGGTATGACAGGATCACAAACCGGAAACTGTGATATAGAGCTGGACAACCGAAGTTGAATGACTAAGCAGGATATTCTATCTGAGACGGTATGACAGGATCACAAACCGGAAACTGTGATATAGAGCTGGACAACCGCAGTTGAATGACTAAGCAGGATATTCTATCTGAGACGGTATGACAGGATCACAAACCGGAAACTGTGATATAGAGCTGGACAACCGCAGTTGAATGACTAAGCAGGATATTCTATCTGAGACGGTATGACAGGATCACAAACCGGAAACTGTGATATAGAGCTGGACAACCGAAGTTGAATGACTAAGCAGAATATTCTATCTGAGACAGTATGACAGGATCACAAACCGGAAACTGTGATATAGAGCTGGACAACCGCAGTTGAATGACTAAGCAGGATATTCTATCTGAGACGGTATGACAGGATCACAAACCGGAAACTGTGATATAGAGCTGGACAACCGAAGTTGAATGACTAAGCAGGATATTCTATCTGAGACGGTATGACAAGATCACAAACCGGAAACTGTGATATAGAGCTGGACAACCGAAGTTGAATGACTAAGCAGGATATTCTATCTGAGACGGTATGACAAGATCACAAACCGGAAACTGTGATATAGAGCTGGACAACCGAAGTTGAAATAAGAAAACGCCGCCGGTGTGTTGCCGGGGCCAGCAAGGGGAACAGAGAATAGTACCACTGCCACCTACAAGGCATGTCGTAAGAGACGATAAGCTAGGGGCGTAGGGAAGCTACCCTAGTAAATAAAAAGAGTCGCAGAAATCAGATGTGCTGGCCTACTTGTAGGCGCATAACTCGCACAGCGTACAATTATTAGCTCTTAGGCTCGGATCACATACAAATCACAAAGAGTAGTTAACAAGTAGTCGATATAGACCTTTCGAAGAAGTAGAAGAAGGAGATATGGGGCAGAAGGTCACGATGAATAGGAGACACACTGAAAAGATCTCCTTACTGCATCACTAGACAGGCTCGCGGATGGAACCATCAGGGTAATATAGGTAAGGGAAGACCCAGAAACATCTGGAAGCGGGAGTTAGAGACGGAATGCAAGAAAACAGGGAGAGATTGGTGCGATCTGGTAAAGACGACCTTGGATAGGATGACTTGGAAGGTCATGGTTGCGGACTTATGGCGAATGGGGAAGTAGAAGATGCAAGGTGTATGCGAGTCAGTAACGTTTCTAACTTGTTTAGCAAATGTTGTGAGAATTAAATGTTGTACCAGCTAACCTATATTAGATTACAATAATACTAAACTGTGATTCTCAATAAATGTTAGAAGAAATGGCAGTATACGGGGTTATGTAACAAGATCATTAGGTTACAGAATGATAACGTTAAAGTTAGTATGCATGTTGACAATGAGTTAATATACACAAAAGTAGCATTAGTAGTCCTGTGCGTTGTCAGTCCTGCGCTGTTAGTCAAGTGCGCTGTCAGTCCTCTGCGCTATCAGTCCTGTTCGCTGTTAGTCATGTGCAATGCCAACTATGTGCGTTGACAGTCCTGTGCGCTGTCAGTCATGTGTATTGTCAATCCTCTGCGCTGTCAATCCTCTGCGATGTCAGTCCTCTGCGCTGGTAAATATAGTTTCTTCTGAACTCGCAAAATTTGACAAATAGTATCATTTCGTTATTTCTAAATTGACGATTCCTTACGAGACATTTGTTAAAAATAACTTAAGTATCAGTCTGTAACTTAAGAGGTAGTGAGATTGATAACAACCCCAAGCATACCAGGTTAACACTCTGCGGCGTGCAAGCTTATAAGCAAAGTCGTTCTCTTAGATTTTTACGAACTGTAAAATAGACTTCACCATTCAGAAATCAATGACAATCTACTGAACGTAAAAGTGGTGCATAGAAAATCGACGACTCGTTTACTGTGGCTTATGGCTACATCCTGTATATGATATAACATGATTTTCATTTTCATCAATTGATCAACTTGTGTATAATTGATAGAAAAATGTCATGCCCCCGTGCCCAGCGTGTTCGTAGCGCGTTGGACTGTGGGTGACTAGCCCTCTGTGTGTACGGGTTCAATTCCGTGGGCAGGCAGAAAAGCCACAGATTCCCCAGATTCACGGTGTTCGTGGCACCGAACCGAAGGGTTACGATGTCCATGGCACCGAGCCGAAGAGCTGATCAAGTGCTTCTGGATCGAAAAAAAAAAAAAAAAAAAAATAGAAAATGTCAATACAACCTTAACGAGCTTTAAGCGTTGGGTACGTCGTCCTAGATCGTGTAACAGCAATTGTAGGGCCGTATCCTGCCACATATTTGAGGTTGAGACACTGTGTTAGATTATTGACTCGCCCGAGAGGTTACCTGGCCCAAATTTGGGGTGTAAAGAATAGAACCACTGTTATCTGCCACGTATGACGTAAGAAGTGACTTAGAAGGTTTGGCTAAAATCGGATGCACGTGCCCGCTAGGGAATGCTAACCCGAAACAAATGCTTGCAGAAAACGGATGCACCAGGCCGTAAGGCGCATAACATGGTGCAACAACCCCTCACAATGAGGAATGGGATAACGGATTCCACGGTCGCCAATCTGCCTCGGAGATTTAGCCATGCAGTAAGAATGTCAGACCTACCATCAAGAGGGTGGCCAAAACTTAATGCAGGAAGATTTCGGCGCAAACGGGGAAGCAGAAATCATAGTAATTAGTATATGCGACCTGAAGAAAACTGCCCCAGCTTACTGAGACCTAAGAGAGAAACAAAGTAGATGCAGAAGACAAACTGTATGACGTGGCTGATAATCTGAGGTAGATGGCTGCCTTTATTAGAGAATCTGAAATCCCAATCTAGTGAGAATGCAGAAGACAAACTGTATGGCGATGGCTTGATAATCTGAGGAGATGGCTGCTTATTCAGAGATCCTGAAATCCCAATCTAGTGAGAATGCAGAAGACAAACTGTATGGCGTGGCTGATATCTGAGGAGGTGGCTGCTTTATTAGAGACTCCGAAATTCCAATCTAGTGAGAATGCAGAAGACAAACTGTATGGCGTGGTGATAATCTGAGGTAGATGGCTGCCTTTATTAGAGATCCGAAATCCAATCTAGTGAGAATGCAGAAGACAAACTGTATGGCGTGGCTGATTCTGAGGCAGTGGCTGCTTTTATTAGAGATCTCTAAATTCCCAATCTCAGTGAGAACCAGAATCAAAGAACAAATGATTGACTTCATTATCTTCATATCTTTCATTAATCATTCATTAATCTTCATTAATCATTCATAATCATTCATAATCTTCATTAATCTTCATAATCTTCATTAATCATTCATTAATCATCATTATACTTCATTAAATCATTCATTAATCATTCATTAATCATTCATTAATCTTCATTAATCATTCATAATCATTCATTAATCATTCATTAATCATCTTAATCATTCATTAATCATCATTTCATTAATCATTCATTATCATCATATCATTCATTAATCATTCATTAATCTTCATTAATCATTCATTAATCATTCATTAATCTTCATTAATCATTCATAATTTCATTAATCATTCATTAATCATTCATTAATCATTCATTAATCATTCATTAATCATTCATTAATCATTCATTAATCATTCATTAATCATTCATTAATCATTCATTAATCTTCTCTATTAATCATTCATTAATCATTCATTAATCATTCATTCATCTTTCATTAATCATTCATTAATCATTCATTAATCATTCATTAATCTTTCATTAATCATTCATTAAATCATTCATTAATCATTCATTAATCATTCATTAATCATTCATTAATCATTCATTAATCATTCATTAATCTTTCATTAATCATTCATTAATCTTTCATTAATCATTCATAAATCATTCATTAATCATTGATTAATCATTCATTAATCATTCATTAATCATTCATTAATCATTCATTAATCATTCATTAATCTTTCATTAATCTTTCATTAATCATTTATTAATCTTTCATTAATCATTCATTAATCTTTCATTAATCATTCATTAATCTTTCATTAATCATTCATTAATCATTCATTAATCTTTCATTAATCATTCATTAAATCATTCATTAATCATTGATTAATCATTCATTAATCATTCATTAATCATTCATTAATCATTCATTAATCATTCATTAATCTTTCATTAATCATTTATTAATCTTTCATTAATCATTCATTAATCTTTCATTAATCATTCATTAATCTTTCATTAATCATTCATTAAATCATTCATTAATCATTGATTAATCATTCATTAATCATTCATTAATCATTCATTAATCATTCATTAATCTTTCATTAATCTTTCATTAATCATTTATTAATCTTTCATTAATCATTCGTTAATCTTTCATTAATCATTCATTAATCTTTCATTAATCATTCATTAATCTTTCATTAATCATTTAACCAGATTGTCATTATCAACATCTTTACTGTGTGATTGTTTGATTGCTAAATCCTTGACTTATTATCTACGGTAGGCTGCGTTCAATACGATGAGACGAAATCATGCCTACGGAGCTGTTAATTGTATGATGGATAATAACCTCTGCTCGTGGGAGAAAGTTACCAAAACTCCAACACTAAAGCTATACGTGAAATCAAAGGTTTCTACCACACTGAGAGATCTGACAAATGTCACTGAAGAAATAGTTACTACGCTAGTAGAAGAAACAAAACTAACTAATCCTGCCAAATCTATCGGTTTATTATAACCAGTGATGTAATCAAACATGAATTGTTATCTTGTGTGCAACAGCTGTGAAGCTTCTTCATCTCCACACCAACTAATGACTTGATGCTCAAAATGTCCTCGTCACTTCGCAAAGATATCACAACTCGGATGTCACGCAACTACAACAACAACACACACACTCACACATACACACTGACACGGGAGTGTACTGAAGGTAAGGCTTTCCTTTCTATCCTGATAGTTTGTTCCTTTCGTGCCAAAGGCGACACATAGGGCAGAGGTTTTATATATCCATGTGATGCGGTTCTTTGCTAGCAGTTGGAGATCTCGTTTTACATCCCAATAGTTGACTTTCTTGTTGGATTGTTCTTCGAATAGTGGTCTTAGATCTTCCAATCCTGATAACATCCCAGAATACATCAACTGCCTTTTTTGTTTAAGTGTAACAACATGACATTTACTCTTTGTTTTTGTTGGGACAACTTCTTGATGAATTGCTGTTTTTGTTGTAACAACTTCTTGATGAATTGCTGTTTTTGTTGTAACAACTTCTTGATGAATTGATGTTTTTGTTGTAACAACTTCTTGATGAATTGATGTTTTTGTTGTAACAACTTCTTGATGAATTGATGTTTTTGTTGTAACAACTTCTTGATGAATTGATGTTTTTGTTGTAACAACTTCTTGATGAATTGATGTTTTTGTTGTAACAACTTCTTGATGAATTGATGTTTTTGTTGTAACAACTTCTTGATGAATTGATGTTTTTGTTGTAACAACTTCTTGATGAATTGCTGTTTTTGTTGTAAAAAACTTTTTGATGAATTGATGTTTTCGTTGTGAAATGTAAATATTACCAGACGTATCATTGTGCCTATGTTGTTGATATATGGTGTGTCAAAGTATAAGTGTCTGTGTACATCTGGGTGTGCGTGTGTTAGCTTTAACTACATTTGCTGTTTGTTCAGTGTATTAAAGATGGTCTGCACTAGTACACATATCAGATATTGAAACCTATCAGTTGCAGTCATGTTATTGATGATACAAGTTGTGTAACTTTCTATTTCTAATTTGTTCTGTTTCTTAAAGGAGCTTTAAAGTCGAAGGATTACTTCATTACATAGGGTTTCTACTTCATATAGTTCGGTCCTTCTCCTAAGAAATGACACGCTACCTGTCGAGAGTAAAGCATGAACTCCGTAGCTCCGGTAACAGTCATATGGGTCTCTGAAAGAAAAATGCACTCATGAACAGAACGACGCGATCCTACAATCTTCGACTGGCAAGGCAAGGGCTTAACCATTTGGCCACAGAGAACCCCGTCAACACATACGTACATTCAATCACTTAATGATCTATGCTCTGTATTTTTCTGCTTCATGTGTTCTGATATCTTCTTCTTTGTGTTTGGTCTTTACAACCAATTTTAATCACTCTTTGTGATATGTTTGATCTTTGCCAAGAACGTGTATACGTTGCACATTGGTTTGGTAGGCTCCTAAACACATAGACTTCTACACGTTTAGGACACATGCATCCGATTTCAACCAAACTTCCTTAGTCGCCTCTTACGACATACGTGGCAGGTAACAGGGGTTCTATTCTTTACACCCCTAATTTGGGCCCTGGTAACCACTCGGGCAAGTGTTCTGATGTAACTGAAAACTTATACAAAATCATTAATTGCATCAAATACTCCTTATATATCGTTATTGTTGTCTTTACAGATAGTGTATAGTGTACCACCAAGATAGAGTGACATCGTTGAAGATTATTGCTGGAAATTGACATCCATATCAGAATGTTACAGTTTGAATATGAGAAAGTCATTTCTGACCAAGCATCTTTGTGATATCTTTGTGACAGTCATGAACATTTTGACATGAAATAAATTGATACAGCTTTTTCGTAATGTCTCCTTAGTTTTATTATAACGATTTCTTCTTCCACATTCGTGTCCCTATACTCAGAGAGTCTAACCAGCAGGATGAGATGGCATTCAGAACTCCAGTTAATAGCAGGAGATCCTCGCATGTGTCAGGAGATCCTTGCATGTGTCAGGAGATCCTCGCATGTGTCAGGAGATCCTTGCATGTGTCACGGAGATGAGATGTATTCATAACTCCAATTGACAGCAGCAGATCCTCGCATGTGTCACAAAGATGAGATGGCATTCAGAACTCCAGTTGACAGCAGAGGATCCTCGCACGTGTCAAACAATTTCTTCTTCAAATTAGTCTCACAGGGCCAGCTTTTAGGAATCAAGTGTTTGTAACTAATTTATCAAATAAACTAATTTATCACAAACACCATATTGTAAAATAATTAATTTATCAAAAACACTAATTTATAAAATAATTAATTTATCAAAAACAATAATTTATCAAAAACACTAATATATAAATTAACTAATTTTTACAACATAAAAACCAAGTAATTTATAAAATAATTTATCAAAAATACTCATTTATAAAATTTACAAGATCATCATACATGCAAACAAAGAAGACTCACCAAAGTTCGTTCAATCAAATCTCGTGTCTGCTGGCGTAGGTGATCATGTCTCTCCACAACTTTCTATCCTTGGTGAAGTTAATCAGTTCTGACGTCACACTTTGGTGGAACTACGATGTCAGACCATCCAATATCTTTTCCCTCTGTTTTCCACGATCTTGCCTTCCCTGGGTTTTACCTGTTGGTACCAAATCTTCTGAACCTTCTCTTCGCATTATATGCCGGAAGAACCTTGATTGTCTGCTTATTCTTTTGATAAGGTTTCTTTGTATGTAGATCTGCTTTTAAAACCTCATCATTTGTTTACTTCGCTGTCCATGGAACTTTCAGCATTCATCTGTAAAACTACATCTCTGTGGCTTCCAATCATTGCTTGGTATTATTGTCATCAAAGTTACAATCTTACAGAAATCACAATCTCCAACCTTACAGTTTCATCAGTCTTACAGTCACATCAGCCTCAAGTCACACCAGCCTTACAGTCACATCAGCCTTACAGTCACATCAGCCTTACAGTCACATCAGCCTCACAGCCACATCAGTCTTACAGTCACATCAGCATCACAGCCACATCAGCCTTACAGTCACATCAGCCTTACAGTCACATCAGCCTCAAGTCACACCAGCCTTACAGTCACATCAGCCTCACAGTCACATCATATTCCCAGCTTCAACAGACTAATAACTTCGTTAAATCTACACCTTCATCAACTCAATAACTTCACTGAACGAACAAGTTCAGCGCAGTTACAAAAAGAGCATTATGAACATTGCAATTTCAGTTTCAGTTTGGAATATCTTCATTGCATTCTGTACATGTTCATATGTTCTCCGATCTCCTTCGCAATATCTCCAACAGCGTCCAGCGATTGACCGTACCAGTTCGATGTTGATTGATGAGCTTACTTATATACCTGTTATGCTGTTCTTTTCTGGATACACCACTCTTCAATCCAAGCTCTTGCAATGTAGTAGTTGACGTGGATTGGTTTAAATGAAAATCTTCTTTGTGGTAACACTCTATGAGGGCGTTCAAAAGGTCAGTTTTATTCATTGGCTGGCCCCGTTATATGATGGCAGAGCCAGCCATCCTGTCTGCTCTATCATTGCCAACGACACCCATGTGCCCCGGAACGAAGATAAGTGTAATTCTGCAAATTGTTGACAATTCAGTCCAATGCGCAACGAACCAGCCCCTACCTTTCGAATCGTACGAAATCAATCATTCTGAATGCATGCATGAGTGTAGTTTTTGTGATTCCAGTCAGAGTAATGCCTTAGTCACCGCCAGTACCTCCATGGGCATGCTGCGTGTTGTCATACTATATGATCGTTGCTTCAAGCTAGCATCTCTTACCAGACAAAGGAAGATATAACTAACACATTTATACGATGCTGCTTGCTGTCATACTATATGATCGTTGCTTCAAGCTAGCATCTCTACCAGACAAAGGAAGATATAACTAACACATTTATACGATGCTGCTTGCTGTCATACTATATGATCGTTGCTTCAAGCTAGCATCTCTACCAGACAAAGGAAGATATAACTAACACATTTATACGATGCTGCTTGCTGTCATACTATATGATCGTTGCTTCAAGCTAGCATCTCTACCAGACAAAGGAAGATGTAACTAACACATTTATACGATGCTGCTTGCTGTCATACTATATGATCGTTGCTTCAAGCTAGCATCTCTACCAGACAAAGGAAGATGTAACTAACACATTTATACGATGCTGCTTGCTGTCATACTATATGATCGTTGCTTCAAGCTAGCATCTCTACCAGACAAAGGAAGATATAACTAACACATTTATACGATAAACAATATCATTATGTTTGTTTGTGTTCAATCTTATCAAGCAAGTTATCCTCTCTGTGTTGTTTGCGTCGAGAACATGAGTACGTTTCGCCGACGTTAAGCCCTAACTTGATGAATTTAGATTAGAGAATATATATTTAAGAGATATCTAATGATCTCTGCTGACTCCTGTGGAATCCTAATTGAATACTAAGGTGCATCAGATCCTTGATCGTTAAGTAAATAACTTGTGGTTCTTCGGTCATATAATGCGAAGAGAAGGTTAAGAACATTTGGTGACAACAGGTAAAATTCAGGGAAGGAGATATCGAGGAAGACAGAGGGAGAAGATGTTGGATGGTCTGACATCGTGGTTCGACAAAAGATCAACGTCAGAACTGATTAACTGCAACAAGGAGAGAGAGAGAGAGACTTGTGGAGAGACATGATTGCCTACGCCGGCAGACATGGCACTTGATTGAGTGTGACACCAGATTCTACTACTAAAGTATTCAGAGACCAATCTGTTAGTAAAGTGATACTGTAAAAGTAGTACGCTATTCACAGAACGTCCATTTATAAATGTATTCCTACAGACTTTCGATCGCTATGCAGTTTTTAGATCTTCTTGATTATCTTTCCATATTAGTCTTTTAGCTCTCAATCCACATCAACCACCAGTGTGCATATCCTTTGACAACTGTTGGGGGAGACTGAGCACCTGTGGGTCTGCCCAGAGTGTAATGACGTCAGTTTAGTAACCAATAACCTTTTAGCTCTCAATCCACATCAACCACCAGTGTGCATATCCTTTGACAACTGTTGGGGGAGACTGAGCACTTGTAGCTAAGAGTCTGCACGGGCTGGCTATGTCGTCGTTCAGTAAGCAATAACTATAATAGTAACCAGGCTACGAGCTATTTCATCTTGGAGGTACACTTTTGTACTACCCATTACATATATCTTATTGTACAAGTGCTCAAACTTTGAAGTCACCTACGGCCTCATATTACAGAAACATATATGATAAGGGATAGCGAATGTCTTGAAGATGATCAAGCTAGAGATAAGCTCTTCACAGAATAATCGTCCTTTTTATAATTGATTGATTAAAAGATGAATTGATTGATAGGACTATCATCATTGCACTTCAGTGAGTAGCCGTGTGTGCTCAGCGGCAGTGCACGAATTCCGCAGTCACTCGAGTAGTTACCAGGACCCAAATTGGGGTGTAAGTCACTGACATGTGACTTGTACATGGTGTAAAAAGTAGAACCACTGTTACATGCCACGCATGTCGCAAGAGGCGACTTAGGAGGTTGTGCCTGGAGCTAGCTGCTCCACACCATAAAAAACACTAGATGCTACAGAACGGAGAGCGAACCGAGTAAACGCAGGCTGAAACCGGACACATCGCCGAAGTATAAGCACCAGAGTTTCAAATGGTGCTGAAGATGTGACGTAAAACACACCAATGCTAAGGCTGCATGAATCAGATTTTCACGTGAATATAATTTATGGGGAGATCTGGTACATTGATCTGGGCGGTGATCGCGAGAGAGAGTTCAGGCGAGTGCTCTGATGTAATTTAGATGGTGACAATATTTTGTAGGAATGTTATATTTAATTATTTGTAATGAATTTTGACCGGGCAGCGGCTTTCCAACCTTCTATTTTTTTATTTTGTACTGCCAACTGTTCTTTACGATCTCATATTGAATACGGGACCTACATTTTATTGTCCATCTCCGATAGGACTAGGAACTCGATCTCACCTTAACTAAGAATCAGGGGTCTATGGAAACAATATCCAGATGGCTCCAAGAGGGAGCGAACCGACTACCTATGTAACGAGAGGGGAACACCCAACCTCTACACCTGAAAGACCCCCATTTCTTGTATGCACACCACAGTATGTGCGCACATCTCAGCACTGCTTCAAGTTCCTGGTCAGCATATCTGATATGATGTCATAGATAAAACCGTCACGTTGTTCTTGGACCGGCCGGGCAGGGTCCTATCTATCATTTCTGGTGCAGCTTCACGTCAAATAATACACTATCAGCGAAGACGCTGTTGATCAAAGACACTGTTTAAAATCAGCTTAGATATATCGTCTATTGTAGCCTGCAATAACTACCAGCCAGAATTGGAGCAGATTCCGTGAGTCAGTAAACACATTTATTGACTGTCTTTCGGAATGGCGAACAGTACGAATTGCATTGATCCGTTCTGTCAATCAGACTTTGTGTATAACTTAAATTCCTGTAACTTTAGTGAATTCCTTGGTGCTCAAGATGTTACAATGGTATATTTTTATGATAGCTGCGTGCCAGATTGTTACAGAGCAAGGAAGATGTTTCGTTCGGTAAGTTGAAAACAACATTCTCACATATTGATTCAAATTCAGAGATTATGTTATTAATACTTTGTTTTATTTCTTATACATTATTCATCATCATCATCAAGGTGCGTATCCATTATAGGACGTTGCTCTCTTTGTAGCACATCTGAAATTCACTCTGTCTCTTGTCAGTTCACCCACTTCGTCGATGGTCATATTCATGGTTTCTTTAATATCTTGTAGCCATCTTCTTCTTGGTCTGCCTCTGCGTCCTGGGACCCTGCCCTCTAGTATTGTTCTTTCCAGGCCATCGTGACGCTTGATGTGACCAAAGTATGTAATTTTTCTGTATAGTATGTTGTTTATCAGCCAATTCTCTTTAACATTTAGTTCTTTCAGGACATCATTGTTCTTTCTTTTTTTTGTCCATGATATTCGTATGATCTTTCTGTAGCATTTAGTTTCGAAGGACTGGATTTTGGTTCTTAATTTATACATTATTACACAGCTGAAATTATTGTTTACCTTGTGCACTATGTATGTACGCGCGTGTGCGTGTGCGTATATGTAATGTATGTGTTTGCGTTTAGATCTGTGGCTTACACAATGTTTGTTATGATGGTTTGTTTGTGTGTCCCTAAGACACTTTCATCTACATGGTTATAAGTGTGTGTTACTGTCTACATTACCTTGTTTGATGTATGTGATGGGACTGTTAGTTTTATGATGTGAATATTCATTTTGTTTGTTGATGTGATATCATACATGTCTTTGTTTGCTTATGTGATACCATACATACATGTCTTTGTTTGCTAATGTGATACCATACATACATGTCTTTGTTTGTTGATGTGATAGCATACATGTCTTTGTTTGCTTATGTGATACCATACATACATGTCTTTGTTTGTTGATGTGATAGCATACATACATGTCTTTGTTTGTTGATGTGATAGCATACATGTCTTTGTTTGTTGATGTGATAGCATACATGTCTTTGTTTGTTGATGTGATAGCATACATGTCTTTGTTTGTTGATGTGATATCATACATGTCTTTGTTTGTTGATGTGATATCATACATGTCTTTGTTTGCTGATGTGATAGCATACATGTCTTTGTTTGCTTATGTGATACCATACATACATGTCTTTGTTTGTTGATGTGATAGCATACATACATGTCTTTGTTTGTTGATGTGATAGCATACATGTCTTTGTTTGTTGATGTGATAGCATACATGTCTTTGTTTGTTGATGTGATATCATACATGTCTTTGTTTGCTGATGTGATACCATACATGTCTTTGTTTGCTGATGTGATACCATACATACATGTCTTTGTTTGTTGATGTGATATCATACATGTCTTTGTTTGTTGATGTGATAGCATACATGTCTTTGTTTGTTGATGTGATACCATACATGTCTTTGTTTGCTGATGTGATACCATACATGTCTTTGTTTGCTTATGTGATATCATACATGTCTTTGTTTGTTGATGTGATAGCATACATGTCTTTGTTTGCTGATGTGATACCATACATGTCTTTGTTTGCTGATGTGATATCATACATGTCTTTGTTTGTTGATGTGATAGCATACATGTCTTTGTTTGCTGATGTGATACCATACATGTCTTTGTTTGTTGATGTGATATCATACATGTCTTTGTTTGCTGATGTGATAGCATACATGTCTTTGTTTGCTTATGTGATATCATACATGTCTTTGTTTGCTTATGTGATATCATACATGTCTTTGTTCTAAATCTCAAATGTTTTAAGTATCACCATAGAGACAACACGGTTTTCTCCAGATCTGATCTCATCCGCTCTGACAACATCAGATTTGTATGTTTATGTACATGGCCTAGTCAGGACCAGAGATTTGGCACACCATCTATAACTAGCGCTGTACCACACATCCAGCACTATCGTGACTATTGTACCTGTGCCACCACACACCCAGCACTATCTTGACTATTGTACCAGTGCCACCACACATCGAGCACTATCGTGACTATTATACCTGTGCCACCACACATCCAGCACTATCGTGACTATTGTACCTGTGCTACCACACATCCAGCATTATCGTGACTATTGTACCTGTGTCACCACACATCCAGCACTATCATGACTTGTACCTGTGCTACCACACATCCAGCACTATCATGACTATTGTACCTGTGTCACCACACATCCAGCACTATCGTGACTATTGTACCTGTGTCACCCCACATCCAGCACTATCGCGACTTGTACCTGTGCTACCACACATCCAGCACTATCATGACTATTGTACCTGTGTCACCACACATCCAGCAGTATCGTGACTATTGTACCTGTGCCACCACACATCCAGCACTATCGTGACTAGTGTACCTGTGCCACCACACATCCAGCACTATCGTGACTATTGTACTTGTGCCACCACACATCCAGCACTATCGTGATTAGAGCACCACCTGTGCCGCCACCTATCCAATACTATCCTGACTGTAGTACATGTACCACACATCCAGCACTATCCTGACTGTAGTACATGTACCACATATCCAACACTATCCTGACTGTAGTACATGTACCACACATCCAGCACTATCCTGACTATAGTACATGTACCACACATCCAGCACTATCTTGACTATTGTACCTGTGCTACCACACATCCAGCGATTTATTTGAAATTAATCCAACACCCTGAAAGCATCTTATGAAATCCTAATTGAATATCTTCTATGAGCATATGATACTTGATCGTTAGTTAGAAAACTAATACACAATAAGTATAAACCAAAAGCCAACTGTACATATATATTTAAGAGGTCTGTCTGAGTTGTATGTTTATTATTTACTACAATCTTATAATACACAATTCCAAGAGAGAGAGAGAGAGAGAGATAGAGTACATGATACAACAGAATCAATCGTCAACTAGGATTTATTTTATGAAGTTTCTTCAACAACAACAATCTCTCTCTTTCTCTCACTCTCTCTCTCACTCTCTCTCTCTTTCACTCTCTCTCTCTCACTCTCTCTCTCACTCTCACTCTCTCTCACTCTCTCTCTCACGCTCTCTCTCTCACACTCTCTCACTCTCTCTCTGCCTTTTTAACCCATATTGGAGCTTAGACACTCAATCAACTCATGCAAAGTCTTCCTACCTCAGCTATCTCCTGTAGCTCCCTCTAGTTCTTCTTCTTTATATTGTTGATCTCTGCCTCCAAATCTTGTCCCTATATATTTCTAGACCTCCCGTTCTTTAGCTGTTCCTGGGGGTTCCATTATAGGACACTTCTTGTTATATTACCCTCTGGTTTTCTCAAAGTGTGTCCTATCCAGCGTCCTTGTTTAACCTAGTGGTTCACTGGAATCTGTCTTGCTCTCTCCAAAAGTTCTATATTTGTAACCTTATCATAGCCTTTCGGCCTGAAATCTAAGTTTATATGTGTGGCTTGATATAGCATAGCGTGTTGACTAACACAACATACGGAATAAGAATGAACTTCATGCAATGACAACCAAATATTTACAAAATGTGAACAGTTGAATAATATATATAATGTTCGTCAATCAAATATGATTATAACCACATAGTTATTTCATCCAACAAACAAAATGTAGTATCAGTCAATGGACACGTAGATGACTTGTCAGTCCGATGCGTGCCTTGAAGAGTCGTGGACAGTGTGGGCATGAGATTGTTGCTACAGTCTGGGACTCGTGTGCACTGGCCTTTCTCTTTTGTCAGCGCAGTACTAATGCTGCTTGACGTGCTGCCTCACAGGATTTTGCACCCTTTCGTAGGAGTGAACGCCAGGATGTTCGGTCCCGTGCAGCTTTTCCCAGGTATCAATCTTGATTTCGAAGGATTTTAGAGAGGACTTGAGCGTGTCTTTGAATCTCTTCTTTTGGCCCCCTCGGGAGCGTTTGCACACTCGACATTTCACTGTAGAATAGTATCTTTGGCATCCTGTGATCAGGCATGCGGACGAGATGTTCCGCCCAGCGAAGTTGGTGTTTCATAAGTATGGTGTTAATACTGGGAATACCAGCTCTGTCAAGAACAGTGGTATCTGGGATCTTGTCTTGCCACTTGATTTTCAGCAGCTTTCTTAGACAATTTGTGTGAAAATGGTTCAGCTTCTTAGCATGACGGGTGTAAACAGTCCATAGTAATAATATATAGTCCATAGGAATAATATATATAATATCACCTTGACATATAGAAAGATTCATGGAATTATTGTCAATTCTCTGACTCCTGTCTCTGAGTGAGCTCATGAAGTGATAATCAGTAACGTGTCAAATTCAAGAGATGTGATGAAATCGTTGAAATGTCTGATCAACCACTAGTAACAACTGTTAGAAGACAGTGAAGATGAAAGCATGTTGAACATACATTGAGAAGAAATAATCAACAAATTGCAACGCAGACATTGAAGTGGGAGGTAAACGGTTCAAGAAAGAAAGAACGATCTAGGAAAACCATGAAACGAACTTTACTGAGAGTGGCGAGAAATATCAAATCGAATCTAATAAAAAAAGATTGAACTAATTGCACAGGATAGAACGGTATTGAACAATTGTTTGCCCGTTCTCTGTAACATATAACGGTAGGAGAGAATCTTTAAGTATGTGTAAATTTGTCAAGTGTACGCCCAGCACAGGGAGGTAGTGATCCACTGTCGTGGCGTAGTCGTCTAATAGAAACTTATCAAAACCAAATATAAATAGAATGTTCTCATTCAGTGGCACTAAACTGCTCAACATCCATCCTTAAATTGTTAAGCAAAGATGCCGAGCCTAATCTAGTGAAGAAAGCAGCTACAATGGAACATCTCCATTACATGTTTCCAGAAGACAGCTAGATAAGAATTTACACAGATGGATCGACAATGGAGGCCACCATGAATGGTGGAGCAGGAGTGTACATTAGGCACCCAGATGCTACTACTGTGTTTCTAGCGGCCCCTACTGGAAGAATATGTTCCAACTACAAAGCAGAACTCTTAGCCCTTCTGATGACAGCACAGCACACGAATAAGCTGCAAGCACCTGCAGGCAAGATGGTATTTCTTACAGACTCACTGTCAGCTATACAAGCCCTGGAGGCTAAATCCGCTGACAGCACAGTACAAAACCTAAAAGAGAACTTGCTCAGCTTTCAGAAAAGGCAGAAATTCACTTGTAGTGGATTCCATCTCACTGTGGTATTGCAGGCAATGAGAGTGCTGATGTCTTAGCTAAGGAGGATAGCGATAAAGAGCAAATTTACCAACCCCCGCTTTTTTCAAGAGGTTAAAACCCTCATAAAGAGAAAATCTGCAATAGACTGGAAGACAAACACTGTACATGATTATGGAAAAGACTCCCTCAAAGACTTAAGCAGAACAGACCAGGTCATTATATTTCGACTACGCACAGGACACTGCAGACTCAGCAAACACATATATAGACTAGGAATAAGTCAACCAGCTCTCTGCCAGTGTCAGCAGGTGGAACAAACACCGGAGCATATCCTGCAAGACTGTCCTCTCCTGTGTGAGTTGAAAAGCAACATGTGGCCACACCCAGTCGACCTGAAAACTAAGCTTTGGGAAAACCTGACAGACCTGAAGCTGTCTGCCCAGTTTGTGGTCCACAATAAATTAAGCGCATGACCAGAGATCGCTGAAGAAGAAGAAGAAGATTGCTACAATGTTGGTGTCTTGATGTTTTGTCTTTATATTTGTGTGTGTGGAATTATGTCTTTGTAAATGTGTTCCTATATGTGTTTTACGTTGTTCTGTCTAGTCCTTGTTTTACGTTGTTCTGTCTAGTCCTTGTTTTACATTATTCTGTCTAGTCCTTGTTTTACGTTGTTCTGTCTAGTCCTTGTTTTACATTGTTCTGTCTAGTCCTTGTTTTACATTATTCTGTCTAGTCCTTGTTTTACGTTGTTCTGTCTAGTCCTTGTTTTACGTTGTTCTGTCTAGTCTTTGTTTTACATTATTCTGTCTAGTCCTTGTTTTACATTGTTCTGTCTAGTCCTTGTTTTACGTTGTTCTGTCTAGTCCTTGTTTTACATTGTTCTGTCTAGTCCTTGTTTTACATTGTTCTGTCTAGTCCTTGTTTTACATTGTTCTGTCTAGTCCTTGTTTTACGTTGTTCTGTCTAGTCTTTGTTTTACATTATTCTGTCTAGTCCTTGTTTTACATTGTTATGTCTAGTCCTTGTTTTACGTTGTTCTGTCTAGTCTTTGTTTTACATTATTCTGTCTAGTCCTTGCCTTTCTTCATTTTTTTGTCTCTAGTCCTTTTTATTTTGACTTTCAACATCACGATAAGAAGAGATTCCTAGAAGGGGATTTTGTCTGCGCTTCATATACAGAGATTTTCGTCGCCTCTGTTATTTCTAAGGTCCACATTTTGCGAGCGCTTTATAAACCTTTCTTTGTATCCATTGTATGAGAGTAACATATCTCTTTTAGACGCACTGTCTGTTGGTTCTTTCTTTCTTTCTCGAATCCTGTTTGCCTCACAGCGTCAGGTCAAGAAGAGATTTCTAAAACTGTTTGCCTCACAGCGTCAGGTCAAGAAGAGATTTCTAAAACTGTTTGTCTCACAGCGTCAGGTCAAGAAGAGATTTCTAAAACTGTTTGCCTCACAGCGTCAGGTCAAGAAGAGGTTTCTAAAACTGTTTGCCTCATAGCGTCAGGTCAAGAAGAGATTTCTAAAACGGGCCCTTGTATGCGCTTCGTGGATAGTGTCTTTCGTTGCCTCTGTTATCTCTGAGGTCCATCTTTTGCGTATTCGGCCTCTTGCTTTGTACCCATTGTATCGGAGCAGCATTGTTCTTTGAGGTGCACTGTCTGTTGGTAATCTGCTTACGTGGCCGAACCATTTAATTTGTTGTTTCTTGATGAAGTCTAGTACTGATGTTGTACCCACTTTTTCCTGATGTCTTCATTTCTCAACCGGTCTCTTCTTGTTACACCCAGCATTCTGTGTAGACACTTCATCTCTGTCGTGAAGTCTGATGGTAATCTGCTTATATGGTAAAATCATTGGATTTCTTGTGTCGTGATAAAGATCCGTACTGATGTTGTATCCACTTTGTTCCCATATTCATTTTCAAATCGGTCTTTTCCCTAGGCTTTTCAGAATATATATTATCAGGATATAAGCAACAAAAACTCAATAACGTTTTTTAAAGTGTGTTTCTTGTGATATTTTATGGTTAATTTGTTTTGTACATTAATGTTCTTCCGATGTTGTTGTGTTTTTGTTTTGTACATTAATGTTCTTCCGATGTTGTTGTGTTTTTGTTTTGTACATTAATGTTCTTCCGATGTTGTTGTGTTTTTGTTTTGTACATTAATGTTCTTCCGATGTTGTTGTGTTTTTGTTTTGTACATTAATGTTCTTCCGATGTTGTTGTGTTTTTGTTTGTTTTTCTCTTGCATTTGAGATTCTGAGAACCTGTCTGTAATAGTGCTACTTCAATGCATGTACAAATATATCTTTATTTGTCAACTAATTTGTTACATGATAAATTAACATATGTTGTTCCTGGCAGCTAAATGGTAACAGACGTTCAGGAAACATTGCATTCCATCTTGTGTTGGTGTAAGGAGTCTCGCTCTCAGATCAATACTCAGAAAGCGTGTACATTATGGTGCGTGTTAAACAATTCCATAGTCAAGGCTGACCTACCTGGAGTCACCGCTGAGGAACAGAATATTGAACAAACGAAGCTAGAATCTCTAAGGCACTGACCATAGACCATCCAGTCCTTTCTAAATGTACAGCCAAACCAATCCCGGCAATCGACAAGTGCCCTCCATGGAAAACCAAAATGCCAGAACTAAGGGAATCAATCCCAGGCATACTGAACAAAAGGGCCCAAACAAACCTCGACAGAAAAATCGCAACAGAAGAGTACATAGAATCAGAGTACCCTGAAAATGAGTGGACGCACGCCTACACGGAGGGATCGGCAAATAACGCAATAAGCGATGGCGGAGGAGGAATAGTGCTTAAAATCTCAAAGAAAGTAACGGTCAAGAAAGCGATTGCAACTGGCAAATACTCGAATAACTACCGAGCAGAGGCAGAGGCAATCAAAGAGGCGGCCGAAATGATCTTGGAGAGAAGAAACACTACACGCAACAAGGTCGTGATACTCACCGATGCTCTATCGGTCATCACGGCACTCAAATGCGTTGGCAAAACTGAGATGAATGAGCTCAAAACGTCCCTCGCTGAACTAACGAGTTCACTCAAACGCACCGTCATCCAGTGGATACCGTCACACTGCAACGTTAGGGAAACGAAGCAGCCGACAAGCTAGCCAAAGAGGGCGGGTGACTACCTCAGACTGATCTCGAGATCAGTTATGAGGAAGTCAAAACAACCATCGGTTCGCACTATAGAAGCAAATGGGCAAAAGACCACCTTCAGTACACAGACAGTGACGGATACTATGGTCTCTCTCGAAGTGAACAAGTTGCCATATTTCGCCTCCGTACCGGACACAACAAGCTCAGAGCCCACATGTTCCATAAATTTAAAATTGGCACAACTAGCCTGTGCCCCTGCAAAATGGCAGACAGGACGGCAGAACATGTCTTGCAAGACTGTCAACGGTTAGCAGGTATAAGGAAAGAGTCATGGCCACAACATACAGAGCTTCCCGAAAAGCTGTACGGAGGAACGGAGTCCCTAAAAACAACAGTAAAATTCATGATAAAAGTTGGTCCATCAGTCTAGGCCGGGAACGCAAGAAGAAGAACAAACGAAGCTCAACAAATGTTTTCGCCAGCTACATTACTTCGTGGCGTCTGTGGCCTAAGGGATAGTGATTTGGTCTATTAACCCCGACGTTCTGAGTTCGAATCACGCTGTGGACAGTTTGGTTGCAAATTGTTTCGCGTGTATTCTTAAAAAGGATGATGGCACCACCCGTTCAGAAAGCAATGGCAAACTACTGAACCTAATAATGCCTATCACAAACAACGTTAAAAAGCTGGGGTTGATTCGCAAAGTCCTTTAAAGGATATGTAAATAACAAAACTAACCTTATATTGTGTATAAACGATACAACTTTGCAAGCCTGGTTTTGCAGCTCTCAGTGTTATGAAAGCGGCAGAGGCTACTTTGATTGAATTCCGTGCTTCATGTAGTATAGCTAGACAGTTGCCCTATGCTGGTGGCATGATTATGATCCGACAATCAAACTAAAAAAATGTATAACTTCGGTATCTTACTATACAGATATATGTTTTTACAGAAGATTGATGAAAATTCCTTGTACAGCGAAGAAAAGAAATGTTGAGGTTTTAAATCAGTCCTGCACACAAAGAAACAGTATCAAAAGAATAAGAATCAATCAAGGTTCTTCGCTCAAAAAATGGGGAAGAGAATGTTTAGAACACTTGGTGACAACAGGTAAAATTGAGGGAAGGGGAGATCGTGGAAGACATAAGGGGAAAGATGGTGTATGGTCTGACATCTTGGTTTGACAAAAGATCGACGTCAGAAGTGACGTGCAACAAGAAAAGAGAGAGAGAGTTGTGGAGATGCATGATCGCCTACACCGTCAGGCATGCGACGAGACTCATTGACCTCACAATCTTGTACAGTATGTACACTAGATGCGACTAGTATGCACACCACAACATTTGCGCACGCACTAGCACCATTGACATTTCAGGATCGCACTTCTTATGTGATGTCATAGATAAAACCGTCACTTTGTTCTTGGACCGGCCGGGCAGCGGGTCCTATCTCTCTTTCATTCTTTTTTGGGTGCAGTTTCACCTCAAACTGTAAATATATCAATACACTATCAGCGAAGACGCTGTTGATCAAAGACACTGTTTAAAATCAGCTTAGATATATCGTCTATTGTAGCCTGCAAATAACTACCAGCCAGAATTGGAGCAGATTCCGTGAGTCAGTAAACACATTTATTGACTTTCTTTCGGAATGGCGAACAGTACGAATTTCATTGATCCGTTCTGTCAATCAGACTTTGTGTATAACTTAAATTCCTGTAACTTTAGTGAATTCCTTGGTGCTCAAGATGTTACAATGGTATATTTTTATGATAGCTGCGTGCCAGATTGTTACAGAGCAAGGAAGATGTTTCGTTCGGTAAGTTGAAAAGAACATTCTCACATATTGATTCAAATTCAGAGATTATGTTATTGCATATCGGCTACGAACAGGGCACAATAGGATGAGGTACCATCTGTTTAACAAGTACACAATAAACCATTCTGACATTTGCACAAGTGACACCAGCAAGGTGACAGAGACACACACACTGCAAGAATGTCCATCGGAACAGAGAGAAAACACATGGCCAATCCCTATGCCAGTCCAACACAAGCTGTACGGAGATGTAACATGGATTCTGGTTGACAACTAATAACTTTAAAAGACTACAAATCGATGTTTGAAAACGGAAGAATAAGCATGTTTACATTCATGCATGTAGTGACATTTATTCGTTGTATTTTTATTTTGTATTTGTGTTTGTGTATGTTTGTCATTACTTGTGGAAGGCAGTGACTTGACTATGATAAAGTGAGTGTCAAAATGAATCAACAGATGACATAATCTGGAAATTGTATAACGGATAGAAAAAAAGTTTGGGTCTTCTAGTCACATTGTTTGTATATATCCATTGTCAGTTGCCAGAATGGAACATACATTTTATATGCGTTGTTTATTATCTATGACCCATATGTAACATTACTGACTGTATAACACTGAAGAACTCATCGCTACCCAACTTGCTGCATATACTATCCTTCATGTTCTGAAAAGCTTCCTTTCTCTATTTCTTTAATGTTTATTATTGTTTACCTACATATATCATCTACTATTAGAGTGTTGATGTATTTAAATTAAATATCCGTCTTATGAATTGTCCAAAGCTGTCTTTGATATTGCATTATGAAGAAGCATCGGTGATCTTAAAATAATTATTACTATTGTATTCTTGCTTTTCAGACTAAGATGTTTATAGTTATTGGTTATTGGTTACTAAACTGACGTCATTGCACTCCAGGCAGACCCATAGGTGCTCAGTCTTCCCAACAGATATCGAAGAGTATGCATACTGATGGTTCCCGTGGCTCGCTGCTTAAACACACATCTCACTCTGCCTCTCAAGCATCCAGTTTAACTTGTACGACGGGTAATTCCAAACTGTCTAAATCGATCTGATCGATTCAACATCGATTTTAGTGTCCTCATCCAACAGACAGTTGCGAAGATATCGAATAATATCCCCTTATCCATCTTCAACTCCCCAACAATCGATGCTGTTGATGCAAGCCTGCCCGCTCTCTCATTACCGTAAACACCCGCATGCCAGGACAATATATCCACATAAGCCTCTGGAGGTTAGAAACTTCTATAGACGACATCCACTCATACCGAAACCTGCCCTTCTGGTTTATAGTTACTTTCTCAAATTAACATAACAATTTGTTCCTGGTATTTTGTCTAATTTGTCCAAATGGGGACAGTGATGTCGTTAGATTTGAAGTTAGAATACGTCCTACCTTGGTGATACCTCAACTATCTACCTATCTATCTCGGAGAAATATGTACTTACATGAAATATCTAAATAACCACACCTTTTTTTTGTCTTTATTAGGCTGCCGAATCAACACAAAGACAAAGCCACGCTTACGCTGCAGTGAACTGCAAAGCTGAAGATGCACTTTGCTGCTCTGAGGGCGCTGGTAAAACTCCGGTGTTTAAAGTTTATGCAGGACCTGACGCCATAGGAACAATACAAGAAATGCGTGACGTTAGCGAACAGTTTTTGCGACATTATGTTGAAACTGTACAAGTTCCGTCAAGTCAACAAGGTGGTTATCAAGAGAATTATCAAGAGGGCTATCAAAATTATCAACAACATTGAATTATCAGAGTGCTTTAGTTGTGATTAAATCTTGTGTATGTCCGATATGGTTAGTTTTCTGATGTCTGATATACCTTGTCTGCAAGGATTTGACAATCGTCGTTTACTACGCACATACAATCTTGTTCTGATGAATTCTGCAGCGACCACCACAACGTTGCTATTTGAAATAACATCAGAAGATCGACCTCATCATTTTCTACAACAGTATCGCTATATGCGTCAGTTTGTGTAGTTGTTGGCGAGGCTCAAATGAAATTAAATTTATAGATTTTCTGTACTATACATTATTCTGATGAAAGACCAACAAATCTGAAATAATAAACCAACATTGTAACTATCCCGGAAAGGAAACTGAAAGTATTGGTTACATTTATCTTGTAAATTGTTGCAATCTTTCATACTTGACTTGACTTGTTGTTTTATATTTTATGTTTTATATTTTATGTTTTATGTTTTATGTTTTATATTGACCGTGTTAGTTAATGAAATATATATTTCTCAACTTTGAAAAATAGATTTAATTGGAATAATGGGACAAATTCATGAGAAAGGATACAATCAGAAATGTCTGTTCAACCACTAGTAATAACTGTTATAAGAAAGATAATGGAGATATGTTGGGCATACTCTGAGAAAATAGGATCAAATAATCACTAAACAGATATTGTGGTGAGAGGCAAAATGTTCCAGAAAGGAAGGACGTCATAAAGGAACTCTGAAACACACTTTACTTAGAGAGTCGAAAATTATGTAGTCAGTTGCACAGAGGAGATTAAAAGAGTTGCCCAGTATAGAGCGGAATTGAGAAATTACTTGCATGTTCTATGTAACGTTGAACAGTAGGAGAAAAATATAATGCTACCCATCACAATCTAATGACATTCTTTAACTGTGCACACACAAGCTAGCACTATACAGATATACCATGTTGGAATCTCAATCACAATCTAATGACATTCTTTAACTGTGCACACACAAGCTAGCACTATACATATGTCCCATGTTGAAATGGATTAAAGGGGAAGAATGGATCCCAACAGATGGTAGCATGACCAACTTATCTCAATGTTATCATTACTCTTGGAAGAGAATGTAGAGATTAGGGCAACATGAAGGCTGATCTCGCAGTTAAGCAGCTGATAGAAGATAATGCAAGGGATGATGATGTTGTTGTATATACCGATGGGTCGGTTCAACGTGGTGAGAAATCCGGCTGGGGTTTCTTGGCTAATGCGCATGGTAGGGTTGTTGCAGAGCGAAGTGGGGAGTACAGGACAACTACTTCTAGTATGAGGATGGAGGTTGAGGCCGTTACTGCTGCCTCCATTGGATTTCTGGGACTTCATTTACTGGGGCAGTTGTTGTATCTGACTCTCAGTCGATGCTTCACAAGATCCAAAAGGGCAGGTTTCGGTATGAGTGGATGTCGTCTATAGAAGTTTCTAACCTCCAGCGGCTTACGTGGATATACTGTCCTGGCATGCGGGTGTTTACGGTAATGAGATGGCGGGCAGGCTTGCATCAACAGCATCGATTGTTGGGGAGATGAAGATGGATAAGGGGATATTCTTCGGTCTCTTCGCGACTCTCTGTTGGATGAGGACACTAAAATCGATGTTGAATCGATCAAGCGATTTAAGCAGTTTGGAGTTACCCGTTGTTCAAATCGAACTGGATGTCTGAGAGGCAGAGTGAGAGGTGTGTTTAATCAGCGAGCCACAGGAACCATCAGTATGCATACTCTTCGATATCTGTTGGGGGAGACTTAGCATCTATGGGTCTGCCCGGAGTGCAATGACGTCAGTTTAGTAACCAATAACCAATAACCCATGTTGGAATCTCAATCAGTTTAGTCTCAAACATTCCCCAGAGTACATCCTGCTAAACTATCTCAGCCTGAGCAGCTTGATAATGGAAATCTAGTCAACAGAAACAACTCTTCCGAACAGACTATGAGGAACGTGTAAAGACCTAGAGCTCACCTTCTTGTTTATGACATGTACTGTAGTAGTCGAAGAACAGAAGTTAATCGCAGATAAAGTCGACGAAGTTTGTTTACAATATCTTTATTGCACTCCAGATATGTCTGTATGTGTCCCCCGATCTCCTACGCATTATCCCCAAATACTTACATCTATTGAATATTTGCATATTGAATTCAACCACACAAGCAACCCACAAACTAGTGAGCAATCTTTGCCTACTTGCAGAACAGGTTGGTCTCCAGATTAATTCTGCCAAGACCAAAATTATGGACCTCACAAACTCGACAGACAACATTGTAATAAATGGCCAAACACTGGAGAAAGTTGAGCATTTTACATATTTGGGTAGTAAAGTGTCAAACACCGGAGACACGATGAAAGAAATAAACTCTCGTATTGCTATAGCAGCTAGTGCCTTCACTAAATTAACAAATATCTGACAATCTCAAGACCTTAGTATATGTACAAAAGTTAAATTATTTAGGTCATGTGTGATTCCTGTACTGACCTACGGTTGTGAAAGTTGGAAATCAACAAAGAAAATTGATAAGAAACTGGACAGCTTTGAGAATAAATGTCTCCGAAAATTATTAAAAGTAAAATTGAGTGATTTCGTTTCTAACAACACAGTGAGATATAGAACACACCAACAACCCGTATCAAATATTATAAGGAAACGAAGGTGGAAATATTTAGGTCATGTTCTTAGATCAGACGAACAGAGACTAAATCGACAAGTCCTTATGTGGTCACCAGTTGGGAAAAGAAAACGTGGAAGACCAAGACCACTCTTCGAAGAACAATCCTACAAGAAAGTAAACTATTGGGATGTAAAACCATACAAGATCTCCAACTGCTAGCAACGAACCGCATCACATGGAGATCTAAAACCTCTGCTCTATGTGTCGCTTTTGGCACGAAAGGAAAAAACTAACTAACTAACTAACTTACATCTATTAACCATACCAGTTTAATGATTGATAGGTCCGCTAATACACTTGTTGTGTTGCTCTGTTCCAGCTACTCCAATCTTTAATCCATGCTATTGTAATCTAGGATCGGATATCAAATGAGTGTGGTCAACCTCAGCAATCAAGAAACATGGAATGTCAACGATAATGAACAAATATCAAAATGCTAAATATGACTAATACTGATGACATTCCCGACATGTCATCACTATGTAGTTAACATATTACCAATATGACTAATACTGATGACATTCCCGACATGTCATCACTATGTAGTTAACATATTACCAATATGACTAATACTGATGACATTCCCGACATGTCATCACTATGTAGTTAACATATTACCAATATGACTAATAATGATGACATTCCCGAAATGTCATCACTATGTAGTTAACATATTACCAATATGACTAATACTGATGACATTCCCGACATGTCATCACTATGTAGTTAACATATTACCAATATGACTAATACTGATGACATTCCCGACATGTCATCACTATGTAGTTAACATATTACCAATATGACTAATACTGATGACATTCCCGACATGTCATCACTATGTAGTTAACATATTACCAATATGACTAATACTGATGACATTCCCGACATGTCATCACTATGTAGTTAACATATTACCAATATGACTAATACTGATAACATTCCCGACATGTCATCACTATGTAGTTAACATATTACCAATATCTATGGTCTATGGAAGATCATGGAAAAATTTGGATGCCCAAGGAAATTCATCAAGATCGTTTAACACTTTCACGAGGGTATGATGGCACGTGTACTTGACGAAGAGGAGCTGTCGGAAGCCTTCCATGTCACCAACGGCGTCAAACAGGGCTGTGTACTGGCCCCAACACTCTTCAGCATGATGTTTGCTGACATGCTCACGGATGTCTTTTGGGAAGGCGACGAACATGGGGTAAAGATTAGATACAGGACAGACGGTAACCTATTCAATCTTCGGAGGTTAAAATCCTCCACCAAGGTAAAAGAATCAACTATCTCAAACCTGTTGTTTGCTGATGACTGTGTCCTCGCTACCAACTCTGAGGAAGAAATGCAGACTTACATGGACAAGTTCTCAATGGCCTGTGATAGGTTTGGCCTCACCATTAACACCAAAAAAACAGAGGTCATGTTCCAGCCCGCCCCTAGAGAACAGTATTACGATCCAGTCATCAACATTAAACACCAGCGTCTCCAGTCAACGGACAACTGCTTATCTTGGCAGCCTCCTATCCAGATCGGCAAACATAGATTCTGAGGTCCACAATAGGATATCCAAAGCCAGTGCTGCGTTCGGAAGGTTACGTGTCACTGTGTGGGAACGGAAGGGGATAAGCATAGTCACAAAGCTGAAAGTTTACCAGGCCATAGTGCTAACCACGCTGCTGTACGCAAGCGAGACATGGACAGTGTATAGCAGACACGGAAGAAAATTAAACCATTTCCACACAAGCTGTCTACGCAGAATACTAAAAATAAACTGGCAGGACAAAATTCCAGACAGCGAAGTCCTCACAAGAGCAAAGATCCCAAGCGTCAACACCCTGTTGCAGAAGGCCCAACTGAGATGGGTCGGTCACGTTGCTCGAATGCCTGATAAACGCATCCCAAAACAGTTGATGTATGGCGAGCTTGAAGGGGGCAGACGTTTAGCTGGTGGACAGAAAAACGCTTTAAAGACACTCTTAAAGTGTCTCTGAAATGCTTCGATATAGACAATACGTGCTGGGAATCCCTTGCGCAAGATCGCCAAATGTGGCGCTGTAACAAAAAAAGAGGAACCCGAATAGCTGAGAATCATCGTATTGTTGAGTCACAGAGAAAACGAGCAGCGCGAAAAGACAGAGCACACAACACGCACATGTCTAACCTTGATCATGTATGCCCCACCTGTGGTCGGGATTCTGTTCTAGGATTGGACTCTACAGTCACCTCCGCATACACCAGAGAGGTGCAACAGTACACGTCTGAGATTGTTGTCATCATCGCTTGCGATGGACGGCTATTATTATAACATATTACCAATATGACTAATAGTGATGTTCCCGACATGTCATCACTATGTAGTTAACATATTACCAATATGACTAATAGTGATGTTCCCGACATGTCATCACTATGTAGTTAACATATTACCAATAAATCATTGAGATAAAAAAATGTATTGTTTCTTAAAATGATAATCCAAATATCATCATCAGGTGTCGTGCCGGCTGAAGTAGGCAATTATGGATCTCCACAAATCTCTATCTTTGGTGTTTGCTATCATGTCAGATGTTGACGCTCTACTGTGCCATGAAGTTAGGCCATCCAAAATTGTCTCTCTCTCTGTCTTCCTCTGTCTCGTCTACCCTTGATTTTATCGGTTGTCACAATGTGTTCTAAACCTCCAATCATCATTACATGTCAGAAAAATGATGACTACCTCTTTATTATAATTTAAATATAACAGATCGATAATTGTTATTATTTATTGGAAAGATCAAGATATTGTTGTTATTCAAAAACAAATACCGATCAAATGTGTAAAATAGCTAACACCGGTTTAAGAAACAACCTTGCGGGACTCTTTAAACAAATTTGTTGCCCGCGTGCCCAGCGTGTTCGTAGAGCGTTGGACTACGGGTGACAAGTCATCTGTAAGTGCGGGTTCAACTCCGCGGACTGGCAGACAAGCTACAGGTTCCCCAGATTTACGGTGTTCGTGGCACCAAACCGAAGAGTTACGATGTCCATGACACGAGCCGAAGAGCTTTCAGCTCAAGTGCTTCTGGATCGAAAAAAAAAAAAAAATGTGTTCGTGTCGACGATCAGACAATTGTATCAACAACAGAAGAACAGCTACATCAACATATTAACAGGCACACATTAAACATGCACTGAACACAATATGAAAATAAACATGATAAAACTGAAGTAAAGACATTAGCTAGAGAGGAAAAACCCTACAAATATCTCCATTTGACAATCTCTCATTAAAACAAGTCAAAGACTTTACATATCTAGGGAGTACCTGCACATAGATAGTCAAAATATCGAACGAAATCCAACACAGATGCAACAAAGCAAATCAAATCTTAGGACAAATGGCACCAATTTTCAAATGCAAACATGTCCCCATGAACACTAAAATATCATTGTACACCACAATATGTCATCCACCATTATGCTATCAGTGCCAAACCTGGATGGACATCAAATGATAAAAGAAAACTAGTCACGACAGAGATGAAGTGTCTACGCAGAATGCTGGGGGTAACAAGAAGAGACCGGTTGAGAAATTAAAACATCAGAATTAAAGTGGGTATAACATCAGTATTGAATTTAATCAGGAAACAACAATTGTTCATTTGAGGATCATCTTCATCACACATCGGACATGTCCATAATTTACTAGGATCTGAGAAATCCAGACACTCAATAACTTCATTCTTCATGGTCATTCTGGGCTGAAGGGCGATAAGAGAGCTGATGCACTAGCGTGGAATGCGATCAAGAATGGACGTATATAGGTAAAAGAGACACCATTAATGCTCTTAAAGAAAACATACACTCTGAAGATTTCAAGATATAGATGAAGATAAAGTGTATTCTATATCTCGGTTGCGCAAGTTGTGCATACCGATAGTTGCAGCAAGACGGGAAAACTATGAGAGAAACACTAGTAGATATACCAACCAACATGTAACGGAAGTAATCACTGACAGACATGCTTAGGATGAGATCTGAGCAATTACGGATATTTCCGATGTACAATGAAGATAATCATCATTGAAGGAATGAACAATGAACGTACCGATGTGTTGGTGTTGGCAGCGTCTAGGAAGGAAACATTCTGTTTAGACACAGAAGACATACTGCAGTCAATCAATGATCATTTGTTGGAGAAGGACTATGCAATATAGGAATCCTTGAAGATTAGAATGAGAAACTTTGAAATTAACCGTGGAACAAGCAAATAGGGATGACAGAATGAATAGTTTAGTCGAATGTGTAACCGGTGTGCGAATGGGAACAATTAGCATGTATACGACATCTGCTTGTCGAATATGAGCACCTATGAATCAACTCTGGATGCAGTAATGCCTGTTTTCGAGAGATTTTTTTCCCCTATTCATGTTTCGCCTCAAATCGGTAGGATAAGAAGAGATTTCTAGAATGGGCTTTTATGTGCGCTTTTATTGACCCTGTTCCCAGGGAACAAGTTAGCGATACAGCAAAAATCATAACAACATTTAGTGGAATCACAACTGGAGAAATACACAATGACCTGCAGAAAAGAACAGCCACTATGTGCATGATCCAAGAAAACTACTCTAAACAATCATGGATCCACGCCTACACCGATGGATCTGCAACAGATGCAATTAAGAAAGGAGGGGCTTTTATCTATATTACATATCCCAACAATCACACCGAAACAAAGTACATGACAACTGGTAAATTTTGTTTAAACTACACCGCAGAGGCTCAAGCACTACTACAGGCCGCAATCATGATCAATAATTCCAACTCTGACTGCCAACAAGTGGTATTTTTCACAGACGCGCTATCTGTTTTGCAAGTCCTACAGAGTAACCATCCATCCCTGAGAAAAGAGCTCAGCAAGATCTCTACCAACAAAAGAGTTACACTTCAGTGGGCACCATCACATTGCGGAGTGCCAGGTAACGAGAAGGCAGACAAACTTGCTAAAAGGGAGCAGAATGTGAACAAATAGATAATGAAATCACATACTTTGAAAAAAAGAGCTATCATGGACATTAGAAAAGAACCTACACCATCCAACGATGACTACCACACACTTGACAGACAAGGACAGACTATCATCTTCCGACTCAGGATAGGTCATAACAGACTGAACAAACACCTACACAGGCTGCAATTGTCCCCAACCCCACTGTGCCCCTGTGGCTCCGCTGAACAAACCACAGAACATGCCCTGCAAGACTGTCCCTGTATGTCCTCCCAAGAAAGGAATGCTGGCCCTACAACACAACACTACATTCAAAACTACATGGTACTAGAGATGAGCTCCAGACAACAGTCGATTTCATCATAAGAACGCGTCTAACGGTATAATCATCAAAACTACATGGTACTAGAGATGAGCTCCAGACAACAGTCGATTTCATCATAAGAACGCGTCTAACGGTATAATCATCAAAACTACATGGTACTAGAGATGAGCTCCAGTCGATTTCATCATAAGAACGCGTCTAACGGTATAATCATCAAAACTACATGGCACTAGAGATGAGCTCCAGACAACAGTCGATTTCATCATAAGAACGCGTCTAACGGTATAATCATCAAAACTACATGGTACTAGAGATGAGCTCCAGACAACAGTTGACTTCATCATAAGAAAGCGTATAACGGTATAATCATCAAAAAAGCGATCGCAAAGAAGAAGAAGATGTACGCTTCATAAACAGTGTTTTTTGTCGACTCTGTTTTTGTTTAGATCCACATTTTGCGTGGACGGCATTTCGAACACTGCCAACTGAATACTCCCTCAAAGACCTAAGCAGAACAGACCAGGTCATTACATTTCGACTACGCACAGGACACTGCAGACTCAACAAACACTTATATAGACTAGGAATAAGTCAAACAGCTCTCTGCCAGTGTCAGCAGGCGGAACAGACATCAGAGCATATCCTGCAAGACTGTCCTCTTCTGTGTGAGTTGAGAAGCAACATGTGGCCACACCCAGTCGACCTGAAAACTAAGCTTTGGGGAAACCTGACAGACCTGAAGCTGTCTGCCCAGTTTGTGGTCCACAGTAAATTAAGCGCATGACCGGCCAGATATCGCTGAAGAAGAAGAAGAAGAATATTGTTACTATGCACAGCTGAATCATACGCACCTTCACGCATCCAATGACATGTTTTACTCGAACGTGTGTACCGCATGTGACGTGTGGATGGTAACGTCTGTCAGTGTCTGGACAAACCGAAAACTCGGATGCAGCTTCATTCCAACTGAACTATACACATAATTCAATACAAATTAAACCACTAAATTGAACGTAAATATATTTGTTTTTAATTAAGCCGACTTCATGATTACATATCTTCTGGTGTGATTTAAATTAAGTGAGTATTTAAGTACACCCCAATCCGGAAACCAATCACAGAAAGCACATTTCAATCACTAAAGACAAGATGCAGGTTGCGAATGATCCATTCGTTGAGAACATTCACGTGTTCAACTTAAGAAGTGATAACTTTAAACAATTTCTGCACAGTAAATCCTTGGTCATGGTGATGTTCTACGACGCAAGCAAACAAGGATCTATCAAATTGAAACCACATTTTGCTGCGGTAAGTTCAGATATTATCAACCAACGAATGCTAATGTATGTACATATTACCTGATATAGAGAGATGAATTTTCTGATTTGTTTATTGCTTTACTTTCTAGTCACCATTTTATATTGTTAGTTATAGTTTTAGTAGCTTCCATGAGGGCATGAAAGCCAGCATACAGTTCGATGGCAGCACATCTGATAGTTTCGAGGTTAAGAGTTGAATCAAGCAGGTTGTGTCCTTGCACCCACCCTCTTTGGCATCTTCTCCGCAATCCTTTTGAACCACGCCTTAGGGGACGCTGATGGTGATGTTTTCATCCGCACTAGATCTGATGGTTCACTCTTTAACTTGGCTCGCTTAAGAGCCAAGACAAAAACGACGGAAATTCTTCTCAAGGACCTCCTTTTCGCTGACGATGCTGCCTTAGTCGCCCACAGTGAGACTACACTGCAATGCCTAATCAATAATTTGTCAGAGGCATGCGACCTATTTTCTCTGACGACTATAAGTGTCTCCAAAACAGTTGTACTATGTCAGGGAGGTAACACAACAAATATCACTTTAAATGGTAACCATCTAACACCAGTTACAACATTTTGCTATCGTGTGTCCATGGTCACTGTCAGCCTTTCTCTTGATGAAGAAATCAACGCTAGTGTAGGGAGTGCGGCTACTACATTCGGCAAACTTAAAGCGAGCGTGGGGCAACACAAAACTGACATTGCAGACGAAGACTCAAATATATCGAGCCTGTGTAATTAGTTCTTTACTATATGGCTCAGAAACATGGACAGCCTACTCAAGACATGAGAGGAGACTTAACATCTTTCACCTTTGATGTCTCCGCAAGATTATGAACATCAGGTGGTACGACAAAATAACCAACTCTGAAGTACTGCAACGTACAAACCTGCCTCCCATCATGGGCATGCTCAGCAGTAGACGACTAAGATAGTTGGGACATGTGAGAAGAATGCAAACTTATCGCATACCAAAACATATGTTATTCTGGGGCATGTGAGAAGAATGCAAACTTATCGCATACCAAAACATATGTTATTCTGGGGCATGTGAGAAGAATGCAAACTTATCGCATACCAAAACATATGTTATTCTGTGAACTTTCGGAGGGGAAGAGGCACCGGGGCAGCACATGGGAAGGACTAGCTGATGACAGAGTTGTGTGGAAAGTCAAATTGCGAAAGGGCGCAGAGTCTTTTGAGAAGAGACTTATGTATGAGCTGAACGACAAGAGAGAAAAGTGAAAACTCAGAAGTTGTCACAGTAAAACACTTGTCAATTGATCGTCTGTAAAGACGAAAAAAGCCATTTATATAAATATATATATATATATATATATACTCGTATATATGAGAGAGCGTGCATGCTTGCATCAACAGCATCGATTGATGGGGAATTAAAGATGGATAAGGGAGATATTGCGACTGTCTGTTGGATGAAGACAATAAAATAGATGTTGAATCCATCCAGCGATTTAGGCAGTTTGGAGTTACCGTTGTACAAGTAGAACTGGATGCTTGAGGAGCAGAGTGAGAGGTGTGTTTAACCAGCGAGCCACGGGAACATGTATTCTATAATTTGAACAAGATTGGACAATGAAATGCTCTTTTCTTTGAATTAACTGAATAGTTGTGTCTATTTTATCGAAATTTGTAGTTTCCCAGAAGTCATAGTTTGCAGGCCTAAAACAGCAATTGTCGGCACTTTTTTCCAGCAAGTATCTGGACAAAATAACCGACTGGCCGGTACACACACAGAAAATACACACACACACACACACAAAGCATTCACACACAAAAAGCATTCAGACACATTATATACACACACACTACATACACACACAGTACATACACACAAAGTACACACACACACACACACAGTACATACACAGTTACGATAACTATAACAATAGAAAGACACACAGAATATAATATAAAATTACTTTTGCTTCAATTACGGACAGGCTTGCATCAACAGCATCGACTAGTGGGGAGTTGAAGATGGATAACGGGGATGTTCTTCGGTCTCTTCGCGACTGTCTGTTGGATGAAGACACTAAAATAGATGTTAAATCGATCCTTCGATTTAAGCAGTTTGTAGTTGTCCGTTGTACAAGTAGAACTGGAATATATCTGACCGGAGTGCACTGACGTCAGTTTAACTACCAATAACCAATAACTTTCAATTTGATTAAAATATTATTCTATGCAGTAAATTTATGTTGTAATGGTACAACTTTATGTTGACAGAACACTAGATGAACGGTACTCAGAGATCTTTCAAATATTTACGTGTGAAGTACATGTCATTTCATATTTCTAGACCCTACTGTGCAGGAGGTAGGAAGGCAACTTCCTTGCCTCATTTGTGGAACATCGAGTGTGATATTGAACGCAGAACCTCCAGGTGTCTAAGCTTATAAGTGAACGCTTGCAATAATCCAACCTAGTTGTTATATGTCTTTAATAATTACACAAGTAATCCCTTTGACAACTATCTTCTTTGACTAGCTCCTCACACAGACTTTAACTAGTTCCTCAAACATACTTTGTTGGTAGTAGTTTCTAGTGTACAAAGTTAAGCAAGTAAAGGTAAAGGAACCTTTTCATTCGCCAATAACGCTGTGCGGGGGCTTTTTCAACACGCTCAGGAGGAAAAATAATAGAGGCCAGTGGAGCCTACGCAACAATCACAAGGAGCTTGCCACAGGAGATTCGGGTGGTTACGGAGGCGGCGAACTGGTTGGCATCTCACAACTACTCTTGTGTTTTCAAACTTAGTGACTCCATGAGCATGATTCGTAAAGTCGAATCAGGAATGGTGAGACGCAACTGGGTGGAGGTACTTCTACAGAGAAATCACCTTCATTTTTGTCCCTGGGCACGCAGGAGTTAGGGGTAATAAACGAGCTGATAGATTGGTTGGCTTGGCTACAATATCAGAGGGAGTTGCCATGGATCGAAATGACATTCTTCACGCATTGAGAGAGTCTTTCCGAAAAGAGGAGTTTCTGGGTTGTGAATCCCACTCGTTGACCAGATTGAAAGAGATGGGTGTCAATATTGGTGCAGCCCGAAAAGAACGACATACTAAATATGCAAAGAGATTGATTAATCAATATCTAACTGGCGTGTTGAGTCGTTGGACGCTGCTGGAGTTGCTGAGGCGGAGATCAGAGCACCTATGGGCATGTCCGGAGTGCTATGATGATAGTCCTCATGTAACTGATAGCTGATAACCTTGTGGTATATAGGCAATACAGTGTTAGGCCTGTATTTTTCATTGACCGTCGGCACACGATGGGTGATGTGGTCAGCATCACGCCGGCCGCCTTTACTTTTCCAGATCATGTCTGGTACCCAGTTGAGGCTGGGTCGACCTGAGAGCCGTCGCGGTCGGGAAAATTCTACGCGCACTGCGGGAGCTGAACCCAGACCACCAGCATTGAGAAGCGAGTTCACTAACAACTACGCTACAGCGGCTCTCAAGTGTACACAATTATTAGTTCTCAAACAGATTTTGTTGGTAGTAGTTTCTATTCTAATGTACACAATTATTAGTTCTCAAACAGACTTTGTTGGTAGTAGTTTCTATTCTAATGTACACAATTATTAGTTCTCAAACAGACTTTGTTGGTAGTAGTTTATATTCTAATGTACACAATTATTAGTTCTCAAACAGATTTTTTTGGTGATAGTTTCTATTCTAATGTACACAATTATTAGTTCTCAAACAGACTTTGTTGGTAGTAGTTTCTATTCTAATGTACACAATTATTAGTTCTCAAACAGACTTTGTTGGTAGTAGTTTCTATTCTAATGTACACAATTATTAGTTCTCAAACAGACTTTGTTGGTAGTAGTTTCTATTCTAATGTACACAATTATTAGTTCTCAAACAGATTTTGTTGGTAGTAGTTTCTATTCTAATGTACACAATTATTAGTTCTCAAACAGACTTTGTTGGTAGTAGTTTCTATTCTAATGTACACAATTATTAGTTCTCAAACAGACTTTGTTGGTAGTAGTTTCTATTCTAATGTACACAATTATTAGTTCTCAAACAGACTTTGTTGGTAGTAGTTTCTATTCTAATGTACACAATTATTAGTTCTCAAACAGACTTTGTTGGTAGTAGTTTCTATTCTAATGTACACAATTATTAGTTCTCAAACAGACTTTGTTGGTGATAGTTTCTAGTTTATAAAATTAATTCCAACTACAAACTATTTTCTGTTTTGTCCAGGCTGCTGACCTGACAGTCCGAGACAACCATGCGTATGCAGCTGTTAGCTGTCCTGACGATCAAGAACTATGTGCTTTAGAGAGGATTAAAAACACACCTGTTTTCAAACTGTATTCTGGAAACCACTCTGTAGGAGTCATCAAAGAAACTAGCAATGTGAACTACAAATTTCTAAAGGATTTTATTGAGTCCACACCTATGATGGTTAACTGAGTCCACACCTATGATGCTTAATACATAGTCACAAAGCAATTGATGCACAATATCCTGGCTTGGAAGAAGGTTACGTGTCCAGACACAATAGTTAGGTATTCATCGCTGTAGCCATGAGAACAACTCTTCATATTAACCACATTTCCACTTCTTGTCGATACCACTTCAGTAAAGCTATTGTTAAACATAATTTCAGCTTCTACTTGTTCAGTTAAACACATCATTGACACTGTTTGATCCAGAAGGATACACACACCAATGACACTGTTTGATCCAGAAGGATACACACACACCAATGACACTGTTTGATCCAGAAGGACACACACACACCAATGACACTGTTTGATCCAGAAGGACACACACACCAATTGACACTGTTTGCTCCAGTAAAGAAACCATATATAAAACAAGTCAACAATAACCAGCTATATGTTTCTCAGATTGTCATGAACTATAAGACTAACCAACAAGAAAGGAAAGTAAAATAAAGTCACATCCAAGAAAAGAAGAAACATTTTGTTGTAGTTGAAATTTGTAGACAATAAGTTTGTGAAGAAATTGTTTGGTTATTATTTGTGTTTTAACTTGTTAATGTTGTTGTATATTTATAACTTGAATACATTTCAACATATACCCATATAGATTACAAAGCATGGGAAGAGAAAGTACTAAGAAGCATAAGAATGGAATATAACATGAATACATGCAACATATACCCATATAGATTACAAAGCATGGGAAGAGAAAGTACTAAGAAGCATAAGAATGTAATACGTCGAGCCCGCGTGGTCGCAAGGTACCATACAAAGAAATCAACCGATTCTCCAGAGCAAATCGACTGCGATCATCCGAGGAACATGATCGGATGGCTGTGACCTGGACATCGTGAGCACCTAAATGGCCAGTATCATTGAAATGGGTGGCTACAGGGGTCACAGAGCATTGGCGTATGTCCCGTAAGTGTTGGGCGAATCGGTCACTGAGCCTCTTGCCTGTCTCGCCGATATAAGCCGTGTTACACCGCTTACAGATAATGGCATAGATAAGATTACGGGACTCGCATGTGAACCCATCGTCAATAAGAAACGTGCCTAAAGGAAAGATACAGTACGCGTCTGTATCACATAAGCACACGTTGTATGTAATGTTGTATATTTACTACATTGACTACACTAGTGTGATATATGAGATGAGCATGTCGCTACTTGCTTTTGTTCTATTAATGTCAATAAGTGTTTGTTCTATTAATGTCTATAAGTGTTTGTTCTATTAATGTCAATAAGTGTTTGTTCTATTAATGTCAATAAGTGTTTGTTCTATTAATGTCTATAAGTGTTTGTTCTATTAATGTCAATAAGTGTTTGTTCTATTAATGTCAATAAGTGGTTGTTCTATTAATGTCAATAAGTGTTTGTTCTATTAATGTCTATAAGTGTTTATTCTATTAATGTCAATAAGTGTTTGTTCTATTAATGTCAGCAAATGTTTGTTCTATTAATGTCAATAAGTGAATGTTCTATTAATGTCAATAAGTGAATGTTCTATTAATGTCAATAAGTGTTTGTTCTATTAATGTCATGAATTGTTTGTTCGACTAATATCAATATTTGTTTGTTCGACTAATGTCATGAATTGTTTGTTTCAATGATAGGAACAAGTGTGAATGTTTGCTAAAGATTACACATTTAAAAAAAAATATAATGATCAAGACATAATAGGAAATATGTGTGTACTGAGAGAAGTGTGTATTGAGAGAAGTGTGTGTTGAGTGAAGTGTGTACTGAGAGAAGTGTGTACTGAGAGAAGTGTGTATTGAAAGAAGTGTGTACTGAGAGAATTGTGTACGGAGAAAAGTGTGTATTGAGAGATGTGTACTGAGAGAAGTGTGTATTGAGTGAAGTGTGTAGGGAGATAAGTGTGTACTAAGAGAAGTGTGTACGGAGATAAGTGTGTACTAAGAGAAGTGTGTACGGAGAGAAGTGTGTATGGAGAGAAGTGTGTACTTAAAGAAATGCGTACTGGGAGAAGTGTGTACGGAGAGACGTGATCATGTGTAGAGAGAAGTGTGTACGGAGAGAAGTGTGTATTGAGAGAAGTGTGTATTTAGATAAGTGTGTACTGAGAGAAGTGTGTACTGAGAGAAGTGTGTACTGAGAGGTGTGTACTGAGAGAAGTGTGTACAAAGATAACTGTGTACTGAGAGAAGTGGGTATTGAGAGAAGTGTGTACTGAGAGAAGTGTGTACTGAGAGACGTGTGTACTGAGAGAAGTGTGTACTGAGAGAAGTGTGTACTGAGAGACGTGTGTACTGAGAGACGTGTGTACTGAGAGGTATGGTTGAAAAATACACCTTCCTCGATACTATTGGTATAAAAAATAGTTCCAAATGTAATATGTTGGAAAAAATATGCGAAATGAAAATATGGCTAACCAAATGGACGCTTTCCTAAAGAAACATTGGCTGGGGTGAGCTCTATGCAGTATGCTGGAGTAGATATGGAGTAGCATGTCCCAAGCCCCCTGGACCACCAAGATGGCGCTGGGAGCGAGGGAGGTGGGAAGCTCCCAGCTCACCTTGGTAGTCCAGGTGGCTTGGGACAGCTATTATACATCTACTGGTGTTATTTATCTGGCACTTACTTGCACGACGTTAGTGCTTTTTCTTGATGGAATATCCTCGTGTCGCAGGAAAGTGATCATCTCCCCTAATTTGTCCCTTTTGACAAGCTCAAAAACTGTTTTTCAGTATACAAAATATCATGGCGACCACAAAAATTAATGTATATTGCGGAAGAATGCCAGAAAGAACGCTGCTAGGATGGAACCGGAGCGAAGATGAATACACGTCTGTTAATTGTTGGCCCTTGTTGTGATTCATTACATTATCTGTGAACCGAACCAATCTTCACCTTCATAGCATACGTCATTCATTCTATTATCTGTGAACCGAACCAGTCTTCACCTTCATAGCATACGTCATTCATTCTATTATCTGTGAACCGAACCAGTCTTCACCTTCATAGCATACTCAATGAATCACTCAGAATGCAAGCATGACTGTAGTTTTGTAAATAAAGACAGAGTAGGATCATAGTGACGGCATTGTCTTCATTGTCATACTACTTATTATCATATTAAACGCAGTATATACAAGCAAAGGCCGGCCACCCAAAAGGTGGACCTCAGTAATAACAGAAACAGTGAAAAACACTGTTTATGAAGCGTACACACAACATCCAGTTCTAGAAGTATCTTGATATCCTGAAGCTGTGAAGTACAACGGGATTAGAGAATAGAAGACGAGGAAGAGGTATGTCCTGGTGCATCTTCCCATCCGAAATACACTGTTAACTGTGTCATCACTTGCATTATCTGCTATCACATCTACTCTCGTGTTTTCATACTCAGTGACTCCATGAGCATGATTCGTAAAGTCGAATCAGGTATGGTGAGACCCGACTAGGTGGAGGTACTGGTACAGACAATGATCAGAGAAACTACCTTCATTTTTGTCACTGGGCACGCAGGAGTTAGGGGTAATGAACGAGCTGATAGATTGGCTGGCTTGGCTACAATATCAGAGGGATCGAAATCACATTCTGTTTTTTTTTCTTTTTTCCGATCCAGAAGCACTTGAGCTTTTTCAGCTCTTCGGCTCGGTGCCATGGACATCGTAACCCTTCGGTTCGGTGCCACGAACACTGTATATCTGAGGAATCTGTGGCTTGTTCTGCCATCCCGCGAAATTGAACCCGCACACACAGAGGAATAGTCACCCGTAGTCCAACGCGCTACGAATACGCTGGGCAGACAGGCACAAATCACTTTCTTCACGCATTGAGAATCTCCGAACAGAGGAGTTTCAGGGCTGTGAATCCCACTCGCTGACCAGATTAAAAGAGATGGGTGCCAATATTGGTGCAGCTCGAAAAGAACGACATACTAAATATGCAAAGAGATTGATTAATCAACATCGAACTGGCGTGTTGGGTCGCTGGACGCTGCTGGATTTGCTGAGGTGGAGATCGGAGCACATATGAACATACCCGGAGTGCTATGATGATAGTCCTCATATAACTGATAACTGATCTGCTATCAGGTGCTTATATGCGAGTTCAATCTTCATGTTGCTCCAATCTCTACAATTACACCCAAGAGCTATGATAACATTGAGATGCTACCATATTTTACATGGGTCTATTCTTGTCCTTTCGATAGCGCCTCAAAATGGTTGACCAAATAGATGCTTTAGTGCGCAGCAGTTTGGGGATAACAAATGTTATTCTTGGACACAATGTGCTTAAATTTCTCGCTTTCTGCACACACCAGCACCAGATGACGTTAGAGACAAGCAACCAATTTGTGACGTAAATTGTCGTGCAACACCTCTCTATTTCTGGACCGTCCGGGCAACGGTCTGTACTTTTCTACAATTTGATGTTTTTATTTGAAAAATCTGAAAGAAAAGCAACCTACTCATCAAGGGAGAAGCTGAACTAAAGAAGACTGTGATATTATTTTCTGTGATTGGCAATATCTGCTCAAACTTTTATAACATAATAATAATCGATTTGAAGAAATCCGTTGAATTGTTCCAGAAATGGCACATGGAGCGTCCCCTGACCCGTTCTTTGAATCGGAGTATGTGACCAGCTTGAATTGTGATAATTACCTTGATTTTATTCAGAGTACAAACCTGGTAGCAGTGATGTTTTACGACGATCTGGTACCAGATAATTTTCTAATGAAGAAAAACTATCCACTGGTAAGATAAATACAAGACATGTGCACACATACACGCCACATACAATACAGTACACATAGTTTCTGCATTGTTCGCTCTTTAGTCTGTTACACCCGCTGGATCTTAGAGCAGCAACAAACAATCATGCTTCTCTATTCATGGCCTTCCTCTGTATTGTATTCCAGCTATGATATCGTCCTCTGTATTGTGTTCCAGCTATGATACCTTCCTCTGTATTGTGTTCCAGCTATGATATCTTCCTCTGTATTGTGTACCAGCTATGATACCTTCCTCTGTATTGTGTTCCAGCTATGATATCTTCCTCTGTATTGTGTTCCAGCTATGATACCTTCCTCTGTATTGTGTTCCAGCTATGATATCTTCCTCTGTATTGTGTTCCAGCTATGATACCTTCCTCTGTATTGTGTTCCAGCTATGATACCTTCCTCTGTATTGTGTTCCAGCTATGATACCTTCCTCTGTATTGTGTTCCAGCTATGATATCTTCCTCTGTATTGTGTTCCAGCTATGATATATTCCTCTGTATTGTGTTCCAGCTATGATATCTTCCTCTGTATTGTGTACCAGCTATGATACCTTCCTCTGTATTGTGTTCCAGCTATGATACCTTCCTCTGTATTGTGTTCCAGCTATGATATCTTTCTCTGTATTGTGTTCCAGCTATGATACCTTCCTCTGTATTGTGTTCCAGCTATGATACCTTCCTCTGTATTGTGTTCCAGCTATGATATCTTCCTCTGTATTGTGTTCCAGCTATGAGATACCTTCCTCTGTATTGTGTTCCAGCTATGAGATACCTTCCTCTGTATTGTGTTCCAGCTATGATATCTTCCTCTGTATTGTGTTCCAGCTATGATATCTTTCTCTGTATTGTGTTCCAGCTATGATACCTTCCTCTGTATTGTGTTCCAGCTATGATATCTTTCTCTGTATTGTGTTCCAGCTATGATGATATCTTCCTCTGTATTGTGTTCCAGCTATGATACCTTCCTCTGTATTGTGTTCCAGCTATGATACCTTCCTCTGTATTGTGTTCCAGCTATGATATCTTCCTCTGTATTGTGTTCCAGCTATGATACCTTCCTCTGTATTGTGTTCCAGCTATGATATATTCCTCTGTATTGTGTTCCAGCTATGATATCTTTCTCTGTATTGTGTTCCAGCTATGATACCTTCCTCTGTATTGTGTTCCAGCTATGATATCTTCCTCTGTATTGTGTACCAGCTATGATATCTTTCTCTGTATTGTGTTCCAGCTATGATATCTTTCTCTGTATTGTGTTCCAGCTATGATATCTTTCTCTGTATTGTGTTCCAGCTATGATACCTTCCTCTGTATTGTGTTCCAGCTATGATATCTTCCTCTGTATTGTGTTCCAGCTATGATTCATTTCTTTGTTCTTACTCTATTGTTCTCATCCAGGTTGTCTTGGGTGTTCCACGTTTTCCTTACTACTTCTTAATTCTTATTTTGTATTGAACAAATGTTACAGTAAAACTTTATATGAGTCAAGTTCATACAAGTTTGCTGGTTAAACGATTACATACTCTGTCTGGAAATTGACATGTCCTTTGACTTTGCTTTTTCAAAATGAATCCACATTTCCACAATCCGCAGTATTAAATGCCATTACATTATTATTTATATTCCTCTAGTAGTACAGTTATATTTTACATAGGGATTGCAAGCAATTTGTCCATACCAATCTATCCTGGGCAACTTATTCAATCTCTTGTATGCAATAAGTCTAATATTTCTTACCTCTGAATGAAGTTTGTGTCAGTGGTTGCCTATGACGTTCGTTCTTTCTTGAGCCCTTTACCTCCCACTTGAGACATTTGAATACCTGCTTTGTGACTCTTTGATAATTTCTTCTCATGTTCTCAGAGTATGCAAAAACACTATCACATCTCCACCTTTTCTTTCTTATAACAGCTGCTATTGGTGGTAAGCCAGACATTTTTTAAATGGTAATTATTTTTCGCAGTCATCTATTTTCAAATGCATTTAACTTACTTTCTCAATCCTTAGTCATTTCCAACTCTCACTGGCATATGTTAGCATTGATATATGACAAAAAAGAAAGAAAGCTGACACAGAACCTTGCTTGAATTACATTGAGAAACAAAGAATGAAGTGATTCAGCCACTTAACTCCTTGTAGACCAAACGCCATTTAATAAGAATGCATCCAATGTCCACAGTCTACAGTCTTCTACAACAGAACATTAGGAAAGAGGCGAGAGGAAGACCACGAAAAAGATAGTTAGATGACATAGCAAAATCCTGTCAGAGTAAAAAAAAATAACAATCACCCAAGCCCCCAGAACAGCATAAAGACAAAAACAGAAAACCACGACACTGGGTAACAACCCGGTAGCAGTATGACGAGAAGAAGAAGAAGAAGATAAAAGGTTGTCAATTAAAATTCGAAAATTAAATTTAAAACTCCCTAACTTGAAGTTGTATATTTTACTTAGAGATTTAAAAGTTGATATTGATTTGTCAATTCGTAACGAAATAATTTCGTTATTAGTATCCCATATTGAAATAGTGTTATACTTTTTACTGTTAACGATTTTCTGATTGACAATCAGCTTGTATGGTTGTGCGTGTGTGTGTGTATGAGGCATATGCAGTGACGGCTCGTCATTAAGGGCCAGTGGGGCCGTGCACCACCAAAAATAGAATGTAATGTGTATTTATTATTTTATAAATTAAAATATAACCTAACCCAAAACCATAATTTTTCCGAAAATTTGTCTCTGGCCCCACCAGCAGGAAAGATCATGAGTCGCCACTGGACATATGTATGCGTCTATTCGTTCATGCTTGTGTGTGTGAAAATATGCGAGTGTACGTATATAATATATATTTTATTATTTTGTGGAAATGTTTACGTTGATTAAAATGACATATTTTTGTTGTCCTTAGCTGGCTGAATCTTCACAGGGAGCAGGCCGTGCCTTTGCTGCTGTCAACTGCTTAGAACAAGAAGACATCTGCATCTCTGAGAGGGCATATAAAACACCCATGTTGAAGATATTTGCTGGAAACAATGTCGCTGGTTCCTTAACAAATGTTCGTGGCGTTGACTATCAGTATATGAAAAGTTACTTGGAAACTTTGCCTGTAGTTTTAGCACAACAACAGGGCTATCCATAGGATGATATTGACATTAGTCATCCAGTACTGATTATTGTCTGTGTTTGAACTACATATTTCACAGATATCTGACAGCCATGAGAGACACCACTTATAAACAAACTGGCTCCCTACGTGCATGAAATCTTGTTATGCTACGATATCAGCAACACTCATGGGGGTATTCACAAACGATATTAGCTTCCAGAAACAGCATTTAGAAGATCTATTATCTATGGTGGTTTGATTCAAACTAGACCAACATAAGATGAAACATGCAACTCTTCAAATTGTGCGCTATTTTGTAGTGATCAAAAATATGGAAAAATAAATACAATCCCGGAACTAATTTGATTTGTTTCAATTAACATTTTTTTAATTGTTGGCAGATCGCATCTCTGTTGATATCGTATCTATCATCTTCTTCTTCTTCAAACACTTTATATCAATCTCTTTGAACACTTTATATCAATCTCTTTGAACACTTTATATCAATCTCTATGAACATTTTATATAAACTTCTTTGAACACTTTATATCAATCTCTTTGAACACTTTATATAAATCTCTTTGAACACTTTATATCAATCTCTTTGAACACTTTATATCAACCTCTTTGAACACTTTATATCAATCTCTTTGAACACTTTATATAAATCTCTTTGAACACTTTATATCAATCTCTTTGAACACTTTATATCAACCTCTTTGAACACTTTATATCAATCTCTTTGAACACTTTATATAAATCTCTTTGAACACTTTATATCAATCTCTTTGAACACTTTATATCAATCTCTATGAACACTTTATATGAACCTCGTGGAACACTTTATATCAATCTCTTTGAACGCTTTATATCAATCTCTTTGAACACTTTTTATCAATCTCTTCAAACACTTTATATCAATCTCTATGAACACTTTATATGAACCTCGTGGAACACTTTATATCAATCTCTTTGAACGCTTTATATGAACCTCGTGGAACACTTTATATCAATCTCTTTGAACACTTTATATCAATCTCTTCAAACACTTTATATCAACCTCTTTGAACACTTTATATCAATCTCTTTGAACACTTTATATCAATCTATATGAACACTTTATATGAACCTCGTGGGACACTTTATATCAATCTCTTTGAACGCTTTATATCAATCTCTTTGAACACTTTATATCAATCTCTTCAAACACTTTATATCAATCTCTTCAAACACTTTATATCAATCTCTTCAAACACTTTATATCAATCTCTTCAAACGCTTTATAGCAAACTCTTCGAACGCTTTATATCAATCTCTTTGAACACTTTATATCAATCTCTTTGAACGCTTTATATCAATCTCTTCGAACACTTTATATCAATCTCTCCGAACACTTTATATCAATCTCTTCAAACACTTTATATCAATCTCTCCGAACGCTTTATATCAACCTAACGAACGTTTCATATCGACCAACTGTTAAATCACTCTTTGTGATTTGTTTATCATCTAAGACTTATAGCGATTGTACATTGTGCCAGTTATGCGTCTACAAGTAGGTTTGCTTTTACTAGGGTATCTTCCTAATCCCTACCTTCATCGACTCTTATAACATGCCTTGTAGGTAGCAGTGCTACTATTCTTTGCTCCCATTGTGGGCTCCGGAAATATACGGATATTATTATTATTATTATTGCACTGATAAACTTCATTTACTTATTTACATACTTCTTTTAGTACATGCTGGAGTCTTTGATTGTATATGTCTAGTCAATCTTCTAGTACATGCTGGAGTCTGTGATTGTATATGTCTAGTCATTCTTCTAGTACATGCTGGAGTCTGTGATTGTATATGTCTAGTCATTCTTCTAGTACATGCTGGAGTCTTTGATTGTATATGTCTAGTCATTCTTCTAGTACATGCTGGAGTCTTTGATTATGTCTAGTCATTCTTCTAGCACATGCTGGAGTCTGTGATTGTATATGTTTAGGCATTCTTCTATTACATGCTGGAGTCTGTGATTGTATATGTCTAGTCATTCTTCTATTACATGCTGGAGTCTTTGATTGTATATGTCTAGCCATTCTTCTAGTACATGCTGGAGTCTTGTGATTGTATATGTCTAGTCATTCTTCTATTACATGCTGAAGTCTTTGATTATATATGTCTAGTCATTCTTCTCCTCCCCATGAGGCCATTACCTTGTAGTGGTGGGGAGGCTTGCGTGCTCCAATGATACAGTGAGCTATGACGGCGGGAACTTATGTTCCCGGAAGGGTTACCCAAGCCGGAAAGGTCACTGAAGAGGGACAGACGAAGCATGGTCTCCTGGTCCTCCAGGTTGGGGTTTGGGCTTGGGACTAACGATCACATCCTTTAAAAAAATTAAAGTTACGGAAACAACAACAAACATACAACCTATCTACGGGCATGAAGGGCTACCAGAGTCATTGACTCACATGACTGGAAGTGGTGAAAGCCGAAAGGAAGCTACTTTCATGAGGACGGAAGTCCTGAATGCCAAAACCAAGACCAGAATTGGATGCTGGAATGTAAGAACAATGTACGAAACCGGAAAACTATCACAAATAACAGCAGAAATGAGAAGATATAATCTACATATCCTAGGGGTTAGCGAGAGCAGATGGACAGGAAATGGAAGAAGTACCACTGCAACAGGTGAAACAGTCCTTTTTCTGGACGAGACGATGACCTACACCATGAAGGAGTAGCAGTAATCCTAAGAAAAGGCGTGGAAAAGTGTCTGTTAGAATGGAAACCTATCAGCAGCCGCTTGATTAAGATCAGACTAAAGGGGAAGCATACACACATCACAATCCTACAATGCTATGCGCCAACTAATGATAGCGAAGATACAAAGAAAGACTCGTACTACGAAAACCTACAAGCAGAATTAGACAAGTCACCATCCCATGATGTTATCATTGTTATGGGAGATCTAAATGCGAAGGTCGGACAAGACAACACGCATAGTTATAGAACTATGGGAAAATATGGATGTGGTATGATGAACGAAAATGGGGAACGTTTAGTAAACTTCTGCAGCATGAACAATCTCGTTATAGGAGGAACCCTATTTCAACATTTAGATATCCACAAATTAACATGGTATTCCCCTAATGGCAGAGATAAAACCAAATAGACCATATAATGATCAATGGACCCTGGAGACGCTCGCTGCTAGATGTTGTAGTCAAGAGAGGTGCAGATGTTGGTAGTGACCACCACCTAGTCACAGCTTATGTCAAACTTAAACTAAGAAAAACAGGACAACAGAAAAACTTCCAAAAGAGGTTCGATGTGGATAGACTAAAAGACACGGAAGTAAGGGATAAGTTTATAATGCAGATAAAGAACAGATTCCAAGCCCTAGAAAGTAATGAAACTACGGATGAAACTGACAACATAGATAGAACATGGGACAACATAGCATCTATATATAGCCAGAGCAGTGAAACATGTCTAAGGTACCGCACAAAGAAAAGAAAAGAATGGATAACACCAACAACATGGAAAATAATAGACAGCCGAAGAATATTAAAAAGAAATTGTTAGAAGCAAAGTCCGAAAGACTGAAAGCAAGATACCAAGAACAGTACAAAAGCGCAAGTAAAGAAATCAAACGGGCTGTGAGAGCCGACAAAAGAATGTATGTTGAAGACCTGGCAGTACAGGCAGAAGAAGCAGCAAAAAAGTGTGATCAAGGAACAGTGTACAAAATTACAAAGCTAATAAGCGGGAAACATTACAGAAGATCAAATACTCTCATAAAGGATAAGAATGGAATACTATTGACAACGGAAAAGGAACAAGAAATACGATGGACAGAGCATTTTAAAGAATTGCTAAACAGACCACCTCCAACGGTAGTAGCAGACATACCAGAACCAACAGAGGAGTTAGAAATTGGCATTGAAACACCCAGCCAGGATGAGATCATTACAGCAATTAAATCTCTTAAGAATAACAAGGCACCAGGGAATGATAACTTAAACGCAGAACTATTCAAAATAGACCCAGAACTTGCAGCTAATATATTGCAACCCTTGTTTACTACTATATGGAATGCCCAAATAATACCTGATGCATGGAACAGAGGAGTCATCATCAAGATACCCAAAAAGGGCTTCCTTGCCGATTGTAATAATTGGCGTGGAATAACACTGCTTTCTGTCCCAAGTAAAATCTTAAGCAAAATCATCGTACAACGTATTACTGACGCTGTGGATAAGAAATTGAGAAAGGAACAAGCAGGATTTCGAAGAGGACGGAGCTGTATAGGCCAAATATTTGCTCTTAGAAATATCATAGAACAATGCACAGAATGGCAAAGCAAACTCTATATCAACTTTGTAGATTTTGAAAAGGCTTTTGATAGCATACACGCGAAAGTCTATGGCGTATCTTAAGATGGTATGGAATCCCACTGTGTTTTATAAATATTATAAAAAGCTGCTACAGCAAGTTTGCATGCAGTGTTGAAACTTCAGAACTAAAGTTTGAAGTAAAAACAGGCGTGCGACAAGGATGTGTTATGTCAGCCCTATTATTCAACACTGTCATAGATTGGGTGATGCGTAAAACAACGGAAGATAAGGCAAGAGGTATTAGATGGACGCTCACAACCACTCTGGAAGACCTAGATTTTGCAGATGACATCGCACTCCTATCTCATACACATAGAGATATCCAGGAAAAGACCTGCCGCCTTAACCAATATAGTGAGATGGTTGGGCTGAAAATAAATCAGAAGAAAACTGAAGTAATGACTCTGAACATAGCAACCCCAGCACCAGTCAAACTAGAAGGTAAAACCCTCCGAGATACAACCGCTTTCACATACCTTGGAAGTGTTATTAGCAATGAAGGAGGCGCTGGATCTGACATTAAAACAGACTGAGTAAAGCACGCAGTGCATTCATGACCCTTCAGACCGCCTGGAAATCTGCCCAATACAGCATCAGAACCAAGACTAGTATCTATAACAGCTGCGTGCTGTCAACTTTGCTGTACGGATCGGAATGCTGGAGAATGACAGAACAGGATATGTCCAGACTCTCCGCCTTTCATACAACTTGTCTGCGAAAAATCTTACGCGTGTACTGGCCGACTACTATCTCGAATCAAGAATTGCTTGCACGATGCCAACAAGAGAATATGGGCACTATCATCCGAAGACGACGCTGGAGATGGATTGGACATGTGATGCGCATGGAGACTGGCTCCGACACGAAAACTGCACTGAGATGGACTCCAGAGGGTAGGCGAAAGCGTGGAAGACCCAAGACAACCTGGAGGAGAACGATAGAGCAAGAGCTGAAGGAAATGAATCATAGCTGGAACACAATACAGAGGAAGGCCATGAACAGGAAGAATGGTGTACGTTTGTTGCTGCCCTAAACGCCAAGGGCGTAACAGGCTAAAGAGAGAGAGAGTCATTCTTCTATTACATGCTGGAGTCTGTGATTGTATATGTCTAGTCATTCTTCTAGTACATGCTGGAGTATGTGATTGTATATGTCTAGTCATTCTTCTAGTACATGCTGGAGTATGTGATTGTATATGTCTAGTCATTCTTCTAGTACATGCTGGAGTCTTTGATTGTATATGTCTAGTCATTCTTCTAGTACATGCTGGAGTCTGTGATTGTATATGTCTAGTCATTCTTCTAGTACATGCTGGAGTCTTTGATTGTATATGTCTAGTCATTCTTCTATTACATGCTGGAGTCTCTGATTGTATATGTCTAGTCATTCTTCTAGTACATGCTGGAGTATGTGATTGTATATGTCTAGTCATTCTTCTATTACATGCTGGAGTATGTGATTGTATATGTCTAGTCATTCTTCTAGTACATGCTGGAGTCTGTGATTGTATATGTCTAGTCAATCTTCTATTACATGCTGGAGTCTCTGATTGTATATGTCTAGTCATTCTTCTAGTACATGCTGGAGTCTTTGATTGTATATGTCTAGTCATTCTTCTAGCACATGCTGGAGTCTGTGATTGTATATGTCTAGTCAATCTTCTATTACATGCTGGAGTCTTTGATTGTCTATGTCTAGTCAATCTTCTATTACATGCTGGAGTCTGTGATTGTATATGTCTAGTCAATCTTCTAGTATATGCTGGAGTCTGTGATTGTATATGTCTAGTCATTCTTCTAGTACATGCTGGAGTCTTTGATTGTCTATGTCTAGTCAATCTTCTAGTACATGCTGCTTACGGTCTTTAATCTCGTTCTGCAATATTTCTTCATCTTCAAGTGCATTTTGTTGGTGTATTGATGTAGCATCCTTTATGTATTGACAAATGATAGAAAGTTCTGATCTAAAGTTGTAAAAACTGCAATCCATGATTCGTGAGACTGGCAAGACTACTCTGCTATATGAAATGTAATTCACAAATGTTGCATTGGATTCTAGGGACACTGATGCTATCTCATGCTCTGATGTGTCTCTTCAAATGTTCAGTGCTTGAAATATCTGGGAATAACTGTTGATCGAAGACTATAATTTTGTTCTTCTTCTGCGTTCTCACTAGATTGAGATTTCAGATTCGCTAATTTTTTTATATTTTATTTTCCGATCCAGAAGCACTTGAGCCTTCAGCTCTTCGGCTCGGTACCATGGACATTGTAACCCTTCGGTTCAATGCCCCGAACACCGTGAATCTGGAGAACCTGTGGCTTTTCTGCCAGCCTCGGAATTGAACCCGCATTCACAGAGGGCTAGTCACCTGCAGTCTAACGTGCTGTGAACACGCTGGGCAGGCGGGCCGGTTATTATAATAAAAGCCGCTATCTTCCAGTTTGTCAGCCACTCTATACAGTGTTTTTCGTAAGCTGTGGGTCACTTCTTTCTTCTCAGGTCTATATACTGAGCGTAGTACTAGATGACATGCTCTGTCCTCATACTGGCCAAGCCACAGGGGCATATGCTGTTAGTATCTATCTTGAATTTAGTGCACAAGTGTCTCGTTTTGTTGGACCAGTTCGGAGGCGAACTATGACAGTTTGGTCCCTTCTGGACAGTTGATAATATCCTTCACCCGTGTGTTATTGATGTTTTGTGTCCAATTCTACTTTATACTGCCTTCTGGCGCTGGTTTTTTGCTTCTTCATATCTGACCAGGTTGTCATCTTTAGATATCCCTGTTCCTTCTTTAGGCAGTTTGTCAGCAGCTTCCTTTTCCTTGAATTTACAGTGGGAGGGTGTATACACTGCAATACTACACTATCGGAATCAGACAACTAGACTAAGGTTGACCTGAGATCACTTAGCTATGTGTTCCTTTCAGATTTCAGTGATGATATAGCTGACAATCTGAAGACTAAAGTCTGTCAGTAGAACACATTTTCCCTGTATATGTTTCATGGATTGTCATGTAATATTTGCAGCTGGATTGGGGGCTTCTACCTCAGTCTAGAAGTTGGTTGAGAATATGCCTGTTGCTAGATCTAAGGTTTTTTGTGTTTTTTCCGATCCACAAGCACTTGAGCTAAAAGCTCTTCGGTTCGGTGTCATGGACATCGTAACACTTCGGCTCGGTGTCATGGACATCGTAACACTTCTGTTCGGTGTCATGGACATCGTAACCCTTCTGTTCGGTTCCACGAACACCGTAAATCTGGGGAATCTGTGGCTTTTCTGCCAGTCCGCGGAGTTGAACCCACACTCACAGAGAACTTATCACCCGTAGTCCAACGCGCTACGAACACGCTGGGCAACTAACTCTGCCAACTACATTATGGGTAACATCTGTAACCGAGCGACATTCGTGTCGTTTCCATGAGTCCGATGGGTAGTTTTCATGTTTAAATATTTCTTCGATGTGTCTTCTCTCCAGGTTTTGTCAATCTTCCCTGTTTGCCAATCCCATGTATTTTATCTGCGAGTTCTGGGAGACTGCATCTCCAGGGAGTAGAAGTGTTGGCTGGTTGTATGGGTCCTAATTGAGCCAGTGATAATGTCGGGTTTTTGTTTTCGTTAGTCTGTCATTTAAGAGTCATATCGGTAACGTAATCCTTAAAGCCAGAAAAATGTTAACCGCTCTCAAAGTTATGGTGGAGGTGGATATTGAACAACGCCTGCTTCTCCTTCTGCATCAAGGACTAGTGCTGATCGTGGTGGGCTATGGTCTTAGTCTTCTTACAGTGAGCAGAATATCGCTGCAGAACTTGGATAGCGTCCACAGTGAGGCGATGGGTCTTACACTCGGTTGCACACGAGACACTTCATATAGGGCAATGCGCCATGTCATTGACTTGTCAGCGATGGCCATGAGACACAAAGTTGCACAGGTAAAAACTTATCTGAGAGTATCTGAAGACACAAATCATCCTCTGTTAGATGCCATAATGTAAACAAGGGCAGACGTTTGAATAGAAGCCCCAACCTGAATGGCCGTGGCAATGGATGTTATTAAACAGATCTGTACTCTAGATGAGCTGATGGATGGGGAAGAATGGATGCCTGTATCAGAGGATATGATTGATTACACCAGGGTTGTCACTACACTTATATGCTGCTGCGGGGAATGAGCCTTTGATGTCGTCAACGCGAATATTATGGCAGTCCTAGATCTGGTGATAACAATATTTACAATGATGGCTCCGTCAGACGCGGATCCAGATTAGCGTGGGCTTATTCAAAGCATCGCCCGAGTGGTTACCGGGGCCCACATTTGAGGTGTAAAGAATAGAATCACTATTACCTGCCATGCATGTCGTAAGAGGCGGCTAAGGAGGTTTGGCTGAAATCAGATGCATGTGTCCTAAACGTGTAGAAGTCTATGCATTTAGGGGCCTACCAAACCAATGTGCAACGTATACACGTTCTTGGCAAAGATCAAACATATCACAAAGTGATTAAAATTGGTCGCAAAGAACGAACGCAAAGAAGAAGAAGATTTAAAGCATCGAAACGGAAGCACGCTTAATGATGACTGGCACTTTTAAGACAACAACATCGAGCATGACTATGGAGTTAACCGCTGCCTCTACGGTTCTCTCATGGGTGGTTGAACAGCCGTCCAATGTGACAATTATTATATCAGACTCGATGCATATGCTTCAAAGTATTGAATCTGGAAGTGTGCGCAACGAATGAGTGGACATCAGTTGGGGATCACATATCAAAATCTTAACTTGGCTGTAGACACATGTCCACTATAATACTGGAGAGCATGGTAACGAACGTGCTGACTTTCTTGCAAATATTGCCCCTATTCAAGTTGTCACAAGTATGGACAGAGCCGATGTCATCAATGCGGTACGCTCTCATTTATGTGATATGGGCGAGTCTCAGATACTGAAACGAGTGCGAGAGTTAGGAGATAAGTTTGAACATGCCAGACAGTGTCATCTTCGTGGTAGAGAGAGAAGATTTACCAATCAATTTCTCATTGGTACGATGGGCAAATGGACTTTGAGATGACTGTTACAGAGGAGGTTGGTAGACGGAGCACACATAAGAATGATCATTGTGCTATGACGTCGATCGCATAACATAACATAATATAACATAACATATCATAACATAACATAACATAACATACCAGTAACAAGTTTTCCCTTTTTCCCAATTCTATCTTACCCTCCTCCCACCTAAACTGAACAATAATCTCGTGCTTCTAGAAATTAATGTTCACTAGTGCATCAAGAAGATCTCGTCTCATATACTTGGTCAGGGACAAACGTACAATATGCACAGTTGTCAGTACACACGTGTTGCTTGATCTTCTGTCACTACATGTCCGATATGCTATCACTCAAACCAAGACATATATGCGGGTTTCTGTGGATAAGAGACATCCACTGCACGAGAGCATAATTCTTCTTCTCTTCTTCCAACGTTTTCAGACATCGATTTGTCTACTTTTAAAGTAGTTAGTGGTCAACCGGAGTCCATGTACATCTCTGTATAGCTTGTCTTGGACTGATATCGATTTGTATACTTTTAAAGTAGTTAGTGGTCAACCGGAGTCCATGTACATCTCTGTATAGCTTGTCTTGGACTGACATCGATCGGTATACTTTTAAAGTAGTTAGTGGTCAACCGGAGTCCATGTACATCTCTGTATAGCTTGTCTTGGACTGATATCGATTTGTATACTTTTAAAGTAGTTAGTGGTCAACCGGAGTCCATGTACATCTCTGTATAGCTTGTCTTGGACTGACATCGATCTGTATACTTTTAAAGTAGTTAGTGGTCAACCGGAGTCCATGTACATCTCCGTATAGCTTGTCTTGGACTGATATCGATTTGTATACTTTTAAAGTAGTTAGTGGTCAACCGGAGTCCAAGTACATCTCCGTATAGCTTGTCTTGGACTGATATGGGGATTGGCCATGTGTTTTTTCTCTGTTCCATGTATGTTGGACATTCTTGCAGTATGTGTGTCTCTGTCATCTTGCTGGTGCCACATGTACATATGTCAGATGGGCCTTTTTATACTTATTAAACAGATGGTACCTCAGCCTATTGTGCCCTGTTTGTAGACGAGAAATGACAACCTGTTCCTCTCTACTTAGTTGGTGGTATGCATCGTCCTTTTTATGCCCTGGGTGATCTCTCAGCTATTTGTTCTTATAGACCATTTTTATCCGTACTTTTGCTTCCTCATATGTCATATATCAACAAAGCCCCAAAGTCCAAAGCTCCTACTAAATAACCATATATTGCTCCCAGAGAAAAACCCCACATACCTTGGAATCACCTTCGACCAGCGCATGACATGGCATGCTCAGATTGAAAAAACAAAACCCGAGCAAAATCCAGGATGGCAATCATGAAAAAAATAGCTGGCACAACCTGGGGGCAGATAACAATGTTTTAAAGAAGCTTTATATGGGATATGTTCGCCCGACACTGGACTATGGAATCTCTGCATGGGCAACTGTAGCCCAATCCAACTTCAATAAAATTAACTGTGTTCAGAACCAAGCTATGAGAATTATTACAGGGGAATGAGATCTACCCCAATACAGGAAATGGAGAAGACCACCGGCCTACAATCAATAGAGGATATAAGAGACAGCAGAACACAAAACAAGCAGAAAAGTTCAAGAGACTAGAAGATCACCCAATGTACAACAGAATGAATGGGCTAGGAAGGGGCAGACTAAAACGAACCAACTTTGCAGCGACAACCAAGATGATGATGAGCAAACAACCATCATGTGCTGAAGTTACCCCCAAACCACTAAAATGTACCAAAACAAGACAGATATGGAAATATACAAAATTCCCAGAGCTAAATGAGAACGTCAACAGAAGCCATAGTGTCAGAAGAACGTGTTAAAAAACCTAGTATTTCTGGCTGATGCCCTGTCAGTAATTATTGCTCTAAAAAATCAAGACGATAACAGATTGAAGGAACTGCAAGTATCACTACACCAAGTATGCAACATCTTCTCTAGAGTGGTAATACAGAGCATAAATGATGTTAAGGGTACGAGAATCAAGCGTGGCATGTCGCGAATGGTCCAGACTGAGAGAACAATTGGTCAGGTAACCACAGTTGCGACCCAACCAAAATACGAAGAATGGATCTCAATAGATGTTGACATGGCCAACTACAGCAACGTCTTCATTATTATTGGGAGACACAATGTCGAGATTGTGATAACATGAAAGCTGAACTCGCAGTTGAGCAACTAATAGAAGATAATGCAAGTAATAATCTTGTTGCTGTTTATGTCGATGGGTGTGTGGATTGTGGGGAGAAGTCAGAATGCGAGGCTAGTGTGATGATTTGATCATGCAGGATGCAGAGGCGAGACATATGGCTTAGGAGAGAGCGAGAGAAATTCTGATGAACTGTTAGGATGACAAAGTTCTGTTTAGGAGAAACTATTTGATGATGATGATATTCTACCTTCTGTAGACTGAACAAAAGACAAGGTGTGCTTCATTGACAAAGCTCATTGTCTAAGCTGTCTGCATAAGCAAGTATTGTACGTATTAAACCCGATTATCGAAATATGAAAATCAATGTCGAGAAGATAGAAGTAATGAACATCGCAAGAGCAGAAGAAAAAAATCATCACAATTACTGTAAGATAAACAACATTGGTAGCAGAAAGTGAATGTCAGTAACTGTCACATGGCTATGCAGTAACTTCTTCTACTGTCCTTGACCGACCAGTTACAAACGATCAAACAAAGCAATGTTAAGTAAGTTTTCACAGAAATCACCACAATTGCTAGAAATAGAATGTGTATAACATCAGCTGACGCCCACCATCGATGTGGAGATGATAATTAATCAATAGTAATATTTAGTATAGATGGAAGGAGGGAGATGTGCACATATTTGAATCACACCGTCACGTCAGCAGCGGACACACGTTACACATACGGAATCACACCGTCACGTCAGCAGCGGACACACGTTACACATACACAACAATTTTTATATCTAATGTTGTGACAGACAGGATCTTGGCCAGAACCAACTAGGCAAGCAATCATGTGACTCCACCTGTGAACATCATTAAAAAAAATGAAAGTATGGACCCCACCGACCGTCCTGAAGTTAAGTGGATGAACACCCAGTGGTTTGTCTAACATATTGCCAAGAGTAACATATATATATATACTAATGATTCATATTGCCTTTCAAACCACAAATCTTACTTGTCAAATAATAACTTGTTTTCACAAAGATATATTTTACTTTCTTTTATTATGTACAAATTGTTGATTACATCATGTTTTCGGTGATAAATATCTGTGCAGGTGCACAAGACAAAATGTTTCAGTGTCTATATTACTTTTTGTGTCAGAGCTTGAACGCTAAATCAACGTAGGCTGGTGGTTTAAAGTCACTTATTTTGGTACACAATCTCTGATTAAGCGTTTTCAACCATGTCTCTCAATTCTTTATAATGTGTAACTTGATCATGAGATTTCACTGGGTTTCTACCAATATACAGTTTGAAGTATGGAAGTGAGAATACGTTTTGTCTGGTACAGATAAGTTCATTGTCGATACAGTTGAAGGATGCGAATCCAGTTCTGGGTCTGCTGGAAGTATTTGCTGCCTGAAGAGAACACAAAATATGCAGATATAAATAACATGAAGTTAGCAACAGAGAATACAATATATTATTTCATTGTTTAAGTCAATACAATACTGTTTGCTGAATCTGTCAATATTCTATGCAATGATTTAGAAGTTATAATACACGTTTGTTTTCTTTTCTTCTCTCACGAGTTGTAACAACTGTTTTCACATAACGTTTCGTCAAATAGGACATGTTAGTTTTGCAAGAGAATCTATTTGTTGACTTGTCTACATAAAATAATGAATATAAAGTCAGGAGAAGTGATCAATAGAGAAATATCTCATCAAAATACAAGTAATAATTGTTACAATAAACAGAAAATGGAGATATGTTGGGCACACTCAACAAATGATCAAAGAATCACAACGCTGGCGTTAAAATATGAAGATAACTAGTTCAAGAAAGAAATACGACTAGAGAAACCATAAAAAGAAATTTATTTAGAGACGATATAAATATTGGACTCAAATTTCCTAAAAAAGATTGCAAAGGATATCGCTATGGACAATTTTCTTGCATGTGCAATATATAACATAATAATTGTGTACGATGGGAGAGACATATAATCAAATAGAATGATGAACATGTGTATAGTATGTCCAGAAAACTATGCATTAATATTGACTTTGACAAACACAAATGATGTCTGGATCAAATGACTTAATAATTCACTGAACATTTGTCATGTGAACATTTGTCATGTGAACATTTGTCATGTAAACTAAAGCAGATTAAAATGTAGAAAATAAAACCTCAAGTCAAACTGAGTAAAATTACTCATGTGATTTACTGTACACAGTAAGTACATCTAGCACATTTGACCTTTCATTCTTTAACTAGTTGTGCATAGCATATACTGCTTTTAAAACAAAACAACAAAAAACTTCAGAAGTTTCTCCATTCTGAAATCAGAACATGCAGGTTTCTAAAGCTAGAGATAATTGACAGTTTAAAAATTACTGCCACGTTGATTTCCTTCGTTAATACGTCATATTGTTTCCATGGTTACGATGTTATTACGCGTAGGTATACATTTTACGGAACGCTGCCAAACTCGCCGAATGAAAATGTCCAAACAACCCAAGCCATTCACGGTACATCTGTGGCTAAATTAATAGCGGGCAAACTAAAACAAAAACAAATTAATCAACCATCCGGAAAATTTAGACAACCATTATGATCCCTTTGTTGATTGTCTTCTCTCTGAAGGTTACGAACATTTTGAAGCTATTAGGGACAATATGCATACATACTGTCACGGGATGTCTAAAAGAACAATCAAACCATCAACAATCAACAAAGAACAATGCCACAAGATGAAGTGGAACATGTTAGGCTTGCAACTACAGCTGCCAAGCACATAATTCTACCACTATAATGTATGTATTTGGAAAAATATATATGGGGGGAGACCACAGAGAAGTGGTTTTGCAGAAGAATGATGAGAATCCCATGGACAGCTAAAATAACGACGAATGAAGATGTGCTATATGAAGTCAAGACACAGAGAAAGTATATTGTTAATATAAGAAAGAGGCAGTCATCATTGTACGGAAATGTGATGGGAAGGGTTGATTTAGAACACATTGTCACTATGACAACCGGTAAAGTTAGGGCGACAAGACAGAGAAAATATAAAGATAGCCTGTCTTTATGTCACGGAAGAGCGTCAACACATAAGATGATCATGATAGCAAATACGAGGAAGATATATTTGTGGAGATCCATAATCACTTACCCCAGCTGTATGCTACATGATGACGATCGTCACCATCATCAAATAGCTTGTCCTGAGCAGAACTTTACCACCCCAACAGTCCTCCGGAATTTCTTTCTCTTATAGGCCAGATATCCTGCCTCTGCAACCATCATCTTCAAACCATCAGTAACATCCTGAATCCATCTTCTCCGTGGTCTTCCTCTTCTTCTCTTTGCCGGTATGCCTCCTTCCATGATGGTCTTCTCAGCCCTTCATGTCTTTTTATATGTCCAAAATATCACAATTTTCTTTTTCTTATTTGTAGCATCAGCCAGTTGTCTTTGATTTTGAGTTCTTTCTGGATAGATATATTTGTTCTCTTCTCTGTCCAAGATATACGAAGTACTCTTCTGTAACACTTATATTCAAAAGCACATACATATTTTTCCACGATATGATGACAATACTATCTATACATAACACAATTGTTTACATTTTAGAATGTCAAACTAATGAAATGTTCCAACTTACCGTAGCAAAAAGTTGCCGCTGTTTAATATTAGTACCATCATGAAACATCACCAAAGTTAGTTCATTGCTCAGTAGAAATGGATTAAAGTTGAGAGCATCTAATTTATACACACAGGCGTTCTCGAAGTAGTTGTCAATTTTTGGTGGAAGCATGTCAGGAAAGTCAGCTAAATTTGAGAAGACCGGCATTTTCAATATGATTGTGTAGTTCTTTGAGTTACAGAGAAGATGAAACTAAATAGTTATCGTAAGATAGTGTCTTTTTTTTTTTAGTTCAGGTGCTATTTATTAAAAGTGTAGTTTTTAGAGGTTACTGCAGAGGGTGTGGACCGTTACCCAGCAGGTCCAAGTTTGAAGTGAGCGTTACAATCCGTGACGTCACAGGTGTTGCACCAATTCAACGTCATGCTGTGCTGATGTGTGCGCCGCTCCAGTTTGTGATTCGCATGTAGGAGCGCAAGATTGTGCTTTCAATGCCAACACATTCAAATAAGCTTTCACATTTATCATCATCATCAAGGTGCGTATCCATTATAGGACGTTGCTCTCTTTGCAGCACATCTGAAATTCACTCTGTCTCAAGAAAGTTCACCCACTTCGTAGATGGTCATGTTCTCTCTTTAGCCTGTTACGCCCTTGTCGTTTAGGGCAGCAACAAACGTACACCATTCTTCCCTGTTCATGGCCTGATGGTCATGTTCATGGTTTCTTTAATATCTTGTAGCCATCTTCTTCTTGATCTGCCTCTGCGTCCTGGGACCCTGCCCTCTAATAATGTTCTCTTCAGGCCATCTTGACACTTGATGTGAGCAAAGTATCTAATTTTAGCTCTCACATTACAAAAACAAATATACAGACACTGAGAATACGAAATTAATAGACACACTAAGTATTTTGGCTATTTGTTACGTAAACGACGTAATGGCAGACCCATAAGTGCCCAGTCTCACCAAACAGATGTCGAAGGCTATAATGATGGTTCATATGGTCCACTGACTAATCACACCACCCCTCCCCCACCCCCTTCTACCCCACCCGGGCATCCAGTTCTACCCGTACAATGTATAATTCCAAACTTCTGAAATCGCTGGATAGATTTAACATTAATTTTAGTGTTCTCATCCAACAGGAGATGGAAGAACATCACCCGTACCTATCTTAAAGTCCCTAACGATCGATGCTGTTGTTGCAAGCAAATCTGTTACCTCGATGCTGTGAGCACTACTATGCCCATAACAGAAGATACATGTGAGAATATGGGGGTTTTAAACCTCTATAGACCAGCCCACTCATAACGCAACCTGCCATTCTAGATCTTTTGAAGCATCGAAAATCGGCGAGTCAAAGGAATACTTTAACCACACAGGTAGTTACAAGCGGTTGAAATGATTGGTCCAAAAACGAAAGAGGATGCCCTTGTAGAAATAGCAAATAGAAAGTGAGAGGCGTGTAGCAGACAGTACATTTAGACAGACAGATTATATGATCAAAGATATTTTCACAAGTTATTCTGTAGAGCTGTAATGATATCTTGGAGTTGGTGAAATACAACATTAAATGTGATCTATGTCGAACTTGGATGATATAAGGAAACATCCATTTATTTTGTCAAGTATTACAGTGAGAACATATCAAATTGAGTTGGACATGTGAATACGTTTTTTTTTTTTTTTACGATCCAGAAGCACTTGAGCTTTCTGCTCTTCGGCTCGGTGTCATAGACACCGTAACCCTTCGGTTCAGTGCCACGAACACCCTAAATCTGGGGAACCTGTGGCTTTTCTGCATGCCCGCTGAATTGAACCCGCACCCACAAAGGGCTAGTCACCCGTAGTCCAACGCGCTACGAACACGCTGGGCAGGCGGGCATGTGAATACTTAAATTCTTCTACTACGGTCTCTGGTCATGCGCTTAATTTACTGTGGCCTACAAACTGAGCAGTCAGCTTCAGGTCAATCAGGATCTCCATAACCTAGTTTTTAGGTCGACTGGGTGTGGCCACATATTTCTTCTCAGTTCATCCAGGAAAGGATAGTTCCGCAGGACATACTTCGGTGTCTGTTCCACCTGTTAAAACTGGCAGAGAACTGTCGTTGACTTATTCCTAGTCTATCTTATCTTATCTTATCTTATCTTAACCACATTTGCGTGAAGCGTCGTGGGGAGAGTTAGTTTCCTATCGTGTGCCAGGTGTGTTGCGCTTGACGTTGTCAGTCCATGCTTTCGCAGGGACTCTGAGATGTTATCTATCCATCTTGTTCTTGGCCTGCCTCGTGCTCTGCGCCCTGAGTGTCGATTATTATAGGCACGTGATGGTAGTAAATGTGGTTCCATTCTCATTAAATGGCCGAACCACTTGAATCTTTGCTTCTCGATGTACTGTATGCATGGTATAGTACCAACGATGCTTCTGATATTCTTGTTTCTCACTCTATCTCGCCTTGTAACGTTGACAGCTTTTCGTAGACATCTCATTTCACATGTTGTAATCTTTCTTTCTTGTGTCTTAGTCAGGGTCATGTTTGGCACTGATAGCAGAGAGTTGGCATAAATATGCAGTTTATCAGTTGTCGTTTGACTGCCATGTTAATGCTTGGATGTTTTAATAGTGGTGACAGTTGGTATGTCACTGCATTTGCCTTCTGGCATCTAGTCTCGATTTCTCTGTCCATCTTTCCATCTGCTGTGAATATACTCCCGAGATATTTGAATTCTGGAGTCTGTTGTATTTTGACATTATTCACGTGTATATTTAGTTGACCTGCTTATTGTCATGACTTCTGTTTTGGAGGTGTTAATTTTCATGTCATATTTTTCGCATGTGGCTTGCAGTGCATTTATGTGTTGTTGAAGTTTGTGTCCTAGTCTATATAAGTGTTTATTGAGTCTGTAGTGTTAGGTACGTTGGCGAAATATTAGGACCTGGTCTGTTCTGCTGAAGTCTTTGAGGAAGTGTTTTACCATAATCATATCCCATGTTTATCGTTTAATCTACTGTAGATTGTCTCTGTATGAGGGTATTGACCTATTCAAAAGACAGGGTTGGTAAATTTGCTCTTTGGCACTGCCCTCCTTAGCTAAGACATCGGCACACTCGTTGCCTGCAATACCACAGTGAGATGGAATCCACTGCAAGTTTTTTGTCAGATATTCAAGTTCTTCTTTTAGGTTCTGTACTGTACTGTTAGCGAATTTTGCCTCCAGGGCTTTTGTAGCTGACAGTGAGTCTCTAAGAAATACCATCTTGCCTGCAGGTGCTTGCAGCTTATTCATCTGCTCTGTTGTCATCAGAAGGGCTAAGAGTTGTTTTGTAGTTGGAACATATTCGCACAGTGGTGGCCGCTAGAGACACAGTACTGGCATATGGGTGCCTAATGTACACTCCTGCTCCACCATTCATGGCTGCCTCCATTGCCGATTCATTTGTGTAAATTCTTATCCAGCTGTCTTCTGGAAACATGTAATGGAGATGTTCCATTGTAGTTGCTTTCTTCACTAGATTAGGCTTGGCATCTGTACTTTTTTTTCCCGATACAGAAGCACTTGAGCTTTTCAGCTCTTCGGCTCGGTGCCATGAACATCGTAACCTTTTGGTTCGGTGCCACCGTAAATCTGGAGAACCTGTGACTTTTCTGCTAGCCCGCGGAATTGAACCGCACTCACAAGGGCTTAGTGAAACACGTACAAACAAAGTACTATAGTTTTACAAAATTTGTTCGTTTGCTTGATAAAGGCCTTGTTGGTCGAAACGTTGCTGTTTATCGTCACTGTTTATGTATTTTGTAAAACTATAGTACTTTGTTTGTACGTGTTTCACTATTTACCAAGTTTTACTGCAGTCTTCCCCCTATTTAGATATTCACAGGGGCTTATGTATCTGTACTTAATAAATTAGGGATGGATGTTGAGATGTTTAGTGCAACTGAGTCTAGTTCCCAGAGATAAAAAAGTAATTTTCTGGTATGGAGTTACGATTTAGTAGTTCCATGTATGACTTACTAGAAGATAATGACCTTATGGAAAGATACACGATATTTCTTAAACAAATAATCAACATTTTATATTTGAAACCGGAGTAAAGCAAGGCTGTATTCTATCTCCTCTATAGTTTGGAGTGGCCATTGACTGGGTGATGCGAAAATGTTGCAGGGGCGAAACTGGCATCGATTGGATAGAAATTTGTCAACTAGAAGATTTGGATTTTGCAGATGATATTGCCTTGTTAAGTAGAAACAGCCAAGATATGCAAAGAAAAACAGACAACTTGTCATCTATAGCATCAAAAGTTGGACTGCAGATAAGCTATGAAAAGACAAATATAATGAAGACACCTATGGCAAGTAATGCAGATATCACACTGGAATCTAAAATTATAAAAATAACAGAGCAGTTCACCTATTTAGGTAGCAATTTTGATTGCACAGGAAATGTTAAAAATAAATTATGATACGAATTGGCAAAGCAACATTAGCTTTTAAAAGTCTAAATAAAATATGGAACTGCAAGTTATATAGTATTAAAACTAAATTACGAATTTTCAATTCAAATGTTGTATCAATACTAACATATGCCAGCGAGAGTTGGAAAATGACTAAAGATATAGAAAGCAAATTGAATGCATTTGAAAATAGATGTCTGTGAAAAATAATGAACATAAAATGGAACGAATTCAGAAGTGATGAAATCAGAGACATGTCTGGTCAACCACTAGTGACAACTGTTATAAGAAAGAGAAGATGGAGATATGTTGGACACACCTTGAGGAGAAATGATCAACGAACATCAAAGCAGGCATTGAAGTGGGATGCAAAGGGTTAAAGAAAGAGATGATGACCTAAGGAGACCCTGAAACGAACTTTGCTGAAAGAGGTAATAAATGTAGGTCTCAGCTCCATGGAGGAGATTGAGCGCGTTGCCCAGGATAGAGCGGTATAAAGAAATTGCTTGCATGCAGGCTCTATGTAACGTATAACGGTACGAGAATTATTATTACTATACTCAACACAATAAGATCCAGACCTTTGTCAACGGATGTTTGCGGCGGATTCTCAGATTGAGATGGTATGATAGAGTTACAAACACGGACCTGTGGATAAGAACAGGGCAGGAACCTATGATGACACAGGTCAAGAGGAGAAGATGGCGATGGATAGGCCATACCTTGCGGAAGACACAGTCGAGTGTCACTAGACAGGTGCTCGAGTGGAACCCGCAGGGAAAACGAAAAAGAGGACGCCCTAAGTAGACTTGGAGACGAGGTCTTACTGAGGAGCTGAAGAGTGCTCAATTGACCTGGGAGAACATAAAAGAACAGCCAGAGACCGAGAAGAGTGGCGAACAACTGTTGAGGCCCTATGCTCCACGAGGAGCGGAGAGGATTAATGATGATACTCAACACGACTAACTAACAAACACTAAGACTGATAGTCAAACACTAAGACTGTCAGACAAACACTAAGACTGACAGACAAACACTAAGACTGACAGTCAAACACTAAGACTGACAGTCAAACACTGAGACTGGCAGACAAACACAAAGACTGACAGACAAACACTAGGACTGACAAACACTAAGACTGACAGACAAACACTAAGACTGACAGACAAACACTAAGACTGACAGTCAAACACTAAGACTGACAGACAAACACTGAGACTGACAGTCAAACACTGAGACTGACAGACAAACAATAAGACTGACAGTCAAACACTAAGACTGACAGACAAACACTAAGACTGACAAATACAAACTGAACATGACAATAAATAGCTGTTATTATCCAGACAGTGTCTGGAATCTTGTTTATTTTTACATTATTGACATCAAATATATCTTGCTATGAATCATAATTCCAACTTGTTCTTCTTCTTCTTTTTCTTCGTCAAAGTCCAGTAGCCAACTTACTAATACACTAAACTTGGGTCATGTACATGGTATTGTTCTTGAACGTTGATACTGTAACAATATAAGGATATAAAGCTCATAGCTGCACAATGTTTGACAACAACATTGCAATCACAGCTCCAACGTTAAATGACTTCATAAAGTGTATTCTAAATGACACTGTACGTTGATGAGTTGTTACGCGTTATCAATCATATCTCTCAAGGTTACATAATCTGTAACAGCTAAGTGCATTTTAATAGGAACTCTTCTAGAAAATAATTGATACAAGGGCACTTTGTATACACCGTTACGTTGACAGAATAAATCAGTTTCTGCACAGTTGACAGCAGCAAATGCAGCATTCTTTCGTGAAGAAGTACAAGCGGCCTGTGAAAGACAAGATTTCATTATTAACATTTGATTTGGTGTTCAGTATCATTCTCTGTCACTTATTATATCAGTTAGTCTATTATCTATTGTCTTTGCCCAGGTTGATGATGGAATTGGTTGTCCACTCTTGCCGTTATTTGTACGGGTGGGAGCTTTAATTTGAGCTCCAGATCCAGATGAGTCACCCTTGTGTTATATCCGTGTTTATTTAGTGTTGGGGTCTCTGTGGCTAAGTGGTTAAGCCTTTTGCCTTGTGAGTCGAAGGTCGTGGGTTCGAGTCCAGACCGCGCAATTCTGTTCACGAGTGCAGTTTTTTCCAGAGATCCCTAGGATTGTTGCTGGAGCTACGTAGTTCATGCTTTGTGCAATACTCTCGGCAGGTGGCGTGCCATTTCTGCGGAGAAGGACCGAGCCATATGGGGTAAAACCCGGTGCAATGAAGTCAATCCTTCGGCTTTAAACCCTTTTTTTTATTTAGTGTTGTCATAATATTGTCTATCCATCTTTTTCTTGGTCTTCCCCTGGCTCTAGTACCTGATCTCTTTTTATCAATTAGTAGACATGATATATTCATCATTGATTTTGTTAGTTGGTTAATTAGTTAATTAACATAGCAAGAGTTAGTGCACCTCGTATAGACGCATCATTGTTCAAAGTTTGTTGGTAGATTGTGTAGATTATGCTTCAATACAATTCTAGTAGCTCATTGATTAATCTCACAGGGCATATGTCGTCTCAGTCTACAACCTTAAGATGTCAACAGTGTCGATGGTTGAGTGATCACCATAGACCATGCTGTACTGGAGACAATAGGAGTACATCGACGACAGTATTAGGTGTACACAACGATTAAATCTGGAAGTCTGCGGGCGGAAAGGCTGGACGTACACCAATCAGCGGTCACATATCAAGACCATGACTTGGTTGTACACATCTGGATATGCTGGAGTGAAGGGAAACGAACGTGCTGACTTTCATGCAAACAATGCCACGACTAAAGCGGGTAGAAGTATGGACAGAGCCGGTGTCATTAAATGTAGTAAAGCCGAGTCTCATACACTGGGACGACTGCGAGAATTATGAGTTGAGTTTGGGTAATACCAAACAGTGTAATCTTCGTGGTAGAGAGAGAAACTATGCTCATCAAATTCTCATAGGTACGGTGAGCACAAGGACTTTGCGAATGCTGTTGCAGCGGAAAACGGAGAACACATTGGAATGTTCAATGTGCCATGTCGTCGATCGCATAACATAACTTTTGCACAAAGTTAAACTAAAGGCCCTGCCAGTGGCGGCACGTGATAATTTTTTTTGGTGGGGACAGAAATTGGGGCCAGATAAATCATGGTTTTGGATTGCTATATGTTAATTTATAAATAATAAATACACGTTATACATTATTTTTGATGGAGCCCGGCCCCACTGACCCTTAATGACGAGCCGCCACTGGGCCCTGCAGGATAGTCATTCGTAACATAGCAATATCTCCAGAGAATACATCATTAAGTATATGATACATACAGTAGCTATTACTGAAGCAGACCAAGTTTCAGGTTGGACAGAAAGACTATTAGTGGTTTAGTAATTTTAATTACAATCCAAATACGGCAAATGTATAAGACGTTAGAAATCAATATTGAACATTCACTGAATTAAATCTTACTGAAATAGAAATAAAACTATATTTCAATAGCTCTGACTTGAAAACTCGATTTGTGGTTGTAAACATATTGTACTAACAAAACATTTTAGAAGCAGGAATTTCTTCCACTTAGTATGACTAGAGTATGGCTTATTGATCAAACAGTAGAAAATCCAGTAATAATGCTTTCCAATGCAAGAATACGCAGAATATCATGCAGATAAAAATAACAAATATGGCCATATCCCAACAGTTCTTCTTCTTTGCGTCCGTTCTTTCCGATCAATTTTAACCACTCTTTGTGACTTGTTTGATCTTTGCCAAGAACGTGTATGCGTTGCACATTGGTTTGGTGGGTCCCTAAACGCATATACTTCTACACATTTAGGACATGTGCATCCGATTTCATCCAAACCTCCTTAGTCGCCTCTTACGACATGCATGGCAGGTAACAGTGGTTCTATGGTTATATTCTTTACACCCCAAATTTGGGCCCCGGTAACCACTCGGGTGTTCCCATCAGTTTAAAATGGTAGAGAATATTTTGATAAATGTAAAAAAAAAAAAAAATATTTTGAACATGTATTTTCAAACTATAACGCAGACCAAGTTTCAGATTCAACAGAGAGACTATTAGTGGTTTTGTAATTATGTTCATTGTTCATTTGAGGATCATCAAGTACGAGTCGAAAATGTAAAAGAAGAACTGGATGCCGAGTGGCAGGGTGAAGTGTGCGTTTAATCAGCGAGTCACAGGAACTATCAGTGTGCATACTCTTCGATATCTGTTGAGCACCTATGGGTCTGCCCGGAGTGCAATGACGTCAGCTTAGTAAGTAATAGCCAATAACTAACTATAAAAAATGAGAAACATTCTTGGACTTCCCAACTTTACACATTGTTCTCGTCACAAATGAAATATTTCAAGACAATATCTTATCACCGAGAGAAGAAACAGTATTATTACTACGACTATAATATCAAGAGAATCAAACTAGGCATTTCAAAACTGACTCACTTAGAGACACAATATGCAAGAGAATCAAACTAGGCATTTCAAAACTGACTCACTTAGAGACACAATATGCCAGATTATGATACAAGTTGCGATCCTACTAGAAAGAGAGAGACACGAATTCTGATAAATGGGTACCGTTGTTACTGTTGTACACTTTCACAACGCCAGTAATCACATAGTACAAGAATGTAGATCTTAGATCAACTAAGTATTCGCCCGAGTGGTTACCGGGGCCCAAATTTGGGGTGTAAAGAATAGAACCACTGTTACCTGCCACGCATGTCGTAAGAGGCGACTGAGGAGGTTTGGCTGAAATCGGATGCATGTGTCCTAAACGTGTAGAAGTCTATGCGTTTAGGAGCCTACCAAATCAATGTGCAACGTATACGCTAATAATACACGTTCAGAGAATTATCAGAGAAATCACCTTCATTTTTGTCCCTGGGCACGCAGGAGTTAGGGTTAATGAACGAGCTGATAGATTGGCTGGCTTGGCTACAATATCAGAGGGAGCTGCCATGGATCGAAGTGCCAATTCTTCACGCATTGAGAAAATCTTTCCGAACAGAGGAGTTTCAGGGCTGTGAATCCCACTCGCTGACCAGATTGAAAGAGATGGGTATCAATATTGGTGCAGCCCGAAAAGAACAACATACTAAATATGCAAAGAGATTGATTAATCAACATCGAACTGGCGTGTTGGGTCGCTGGACGCTGGATTTGCTGAGGCGGAGATCGGAGCACATATGGACATGTCCGGAGTGCTATGATGATAGTCCTCATATAACTGATAACTGATAATACACGTTCTTGGCAAAGATCAGACATATCACAAAGAGTGATTAAATTTGGTCGTAAAGAACGAACGCAAAGAAGAACTAAGTATTAATGGGGTGTCAGCTCAATGATATTATATGTCCACAGAAGCAAACATGAACAATATATACATTTAATAAAAATTGGAATTTCTTGGAATAAGTTAAACTGAATATAAATGTTGATGTGGACTTACCGTAGAAAAGAAATGCTTTTGAATTACTTCAGTACCACTGTGGAACATGACCAGGACCAAGTCATTGCTGACCAGAAATCTGTTGTAGTTGCTAGCATCTAATTTATAAACACACGATTGTTCAAATGTTGTATCGATTTGTGGTTCGTGATCCATAATTAAGAACAGTGAGATTTGTCTGTAATCTGCAACAAAATGGTGCTCACGAAATCGGAAGTCAGAAGTTGAGTACGGAGGAGCTAGGAAGAAATAATAGTATTCTTAACCAAACTGCTGTTAGGGGATGTTTGAATGTCAGCTTATATGAAAGTTGTTACCGACCAGTGGTAGGCCCGTTACCGACCGGTCCAAGAATGAAGAGAACGTTACATGTATCTGACGTTTTACGCAATATGCGTTAACATTACGTCATACCAGTGCTAATTTGTGCAATCAAAGTTTGGTGTGCAGGTCTTCAAGATCACTAGCTTGTTAGTCAATCATAATAGTTCATATCATAGTTCATAAGTACGGTTCCAACTTCACTGCAACGGTACTAGACATGGATTGCCGAGCGCAAAACAACAAGTTGCGTTCTATATCTATAGTGCATAACGAAACTACCCTCTCTGGGAAGACCGTGCAAGGTACTGTTGAGATAACAATTAACATCCCCGGAAGAACTGGGGTGGGTGGTGCCTAACAGAACTACCAGCCTTGGGACATCCGGGCAAGGTACTATTGAAGTCACAACTAACATCCCCGGAAGAACTGGGGCGGGTGATGGTGGCGAGCGCAAAATCTTCAGTTGCGATGCTAGCGCTGATTGAAACGACCCTCTACATTGTCTGTGCCTGGCCCCAGGCCGGTGTCTGCCGAGGCTAACTGCAAATTGCCATGTACCAACGCGTGTCTAGAAAAGGCTGAGAATGTTCCTACTCCGGATCAAACTCAAAACTGAACGGTAAAGTAAGGTCGACAATGTAAAGATCTGACAGGCTGTCCGGGTCCGAACATTGGCGAAGTCCGATACTTTACACGGTCTCCTATACGCGTAAGACGCCGTTCGAGGACAAGCTTATAAGCCCCGAGAAATGTACCCCGGAACGACCTCACAGTCAGAAAGGGCATAACAGCGTAACTCACTGTCTTGGCGTAGATCACAAAGCCCAAATATACGGCAAAGCTGATCGAAAAGGCGAAGATCCGTGCCGACATAGTCGGCAGAAAGGATCGTACCCTAGGGAAAGTTCACCCAAGTAAATCAAAAGCTGGCTGAAACCGAACGGGCGGCCTAGTCACCGTGGACGCACAATCGACCCGACGTAGATCACCCGTTCTTGTCAGTGGACCAATTATACATCACAATAAGAATGATAAAATTGGCCGTGAAGAATGATGGAGAGAAGAAGATCTTCGATCAATTAAAATGCTGTCTCGATGACATGTCTACCAGATATCTAGTCACTTTGTCTTTCATTCAAATATTTGTTAAACTGGAGAATAATGTTCTTAGAAGCGCTAGAACCTGTTTTTACAATTTAATGGTTGACTTTCTCAACTGTCATCATCATCATCATCAGGTGCCGTCTCCACATCGAAGGTTGGCTGCAATGAATCTCCAGCATCCTCTGTCTTTCGCCTTGGCTTGCACACTGCCAGACTGTAACCTGTCCATTTCTTAAAGTTTCCTCCCACTTATCTCTCGGTCTTCCTCTTGCTCTTCTCCCTCAACTTTCCCCTCTAGTAAATGTTTTATCATGGTGTCATGCCTTTTATGTGCCCAAAATACTTTACTTGTCTCAATTTTATTTCTCTTAATAATTGTTTCTTCATGCCTAGTTTTCCTAAAACTTGTTTATTTGTCTGTTTTTCTGTCCATGAAACTCTGCTTATTCTTCTATATATCCACATCTCAAATGCATCAATTCTGTCTTCTAACTGCTTGTTCATTGTCCATTTTTCCCGAGCCATACATTAATATAGGATATATATAGCATTTGATCATTCTAATTTTTAGCCTGTTTGTGATTTGTTTGGATGTCAGTAACTTTCTCATACTATTGAAATTATCCTTGGCCATTCCTATTCTCTTTTTAATTTCTGTTATACATCTGCCATCATCTGTTATCATCTGACCAAGATATAAGAAACTTTTACTTGATGTAGTAATTCTCCATGTATTTTTATATTCATTTTAGGTTTTTCCATTTCCTTGTTGATTACCATAGTTTTTGTTTTCTGTATGTTAATGTCTAATCCATATTCCTTGCTAGTTCTGTCCAATTGGTCCACTAATTCGTGTAGATCTTGTTCATTTTCTGCTACCAATACTGTGTCATCTGCATATCTTAAGTTATTTATTATTTTTCCATTGATCTTGAGTCCTGGCATTCCCTCTAGTTGTTTGAAGATTTTCTCTGTGTAGATGTTAAATAGGCTTGGTGACAGTATGCATCCTTGTCTCAATCCTCTCTTTATGTCTATGTATGGAGAGTAGCTATTTTCATATTTTATTATTGCTGTCTGTTCCCAGTATATGTTACTTATTAGTCTGATATCATCCCCATCTAGGCCTATTTCTTGTAGACATATGATTAGCTTTTCATGTTGGACTCTGTCAAAAGCTTTGCTATAATCGATGAAACACAAGTAGATACTTTTTGCACTTCTATATACTTGTCAGCGAGCAGTCTTATACAAAGTATTGCCTCTCTTGTTCCTCTGTTCTTTCTAAAGCCAAACTGTTCTTCTCCTACTTCTATGTCTATCTTGTTTTTAATTCTTTCATGTATGATCTTGAGTAGTATCTCAACTGTAACGTTACCTTATGTTAGTGTTGCTTGTTCATGAAATCATTTCTGCAAACAGAAGATGTTACTTTATGTTAGTGTTGCTTGTTCATGAAATCATTTCTGCAAACAGAAGATGTTACTTTATGTTAGTGTTGCTTGTTCATGAAATTATTTCTGCAAACAGAAGATGTTACCTTATGTTAGTGTTGCTTGTTCATGAAATCATTTCTGCAAACAGAAGATGTTACCTTATGTTAGTGTTGCTTGTTCATGAAATCATTTCTGCAAACAGAAGATGTTACCTTATGTTAGTGTTGCTTGTTCATGAAATCATTTCTGCAAACAGAAGATTTTGTTGCTAGTGATTAGATACAGACAATCAAATCGACTCTTCAGAGAAAGATACATTTTATGTATTGTTTTTGAAAATCTTCATTTGTATCATTTTGACTTGTTGCTTTAGCGAGGTTGCTAATGTTGAGAAAATACAATGACAAACTGCTTGTAGTAATAGTACGATTTTTAAACTCTCATGTTAATCTTCAGTTTCATTGTTGTGATTTTTCTTCAATTCTGTTACAATATCAGACAGATTTGATCTGATCAACTATTCTGTCTCTTGAACTAAGTGGGTAACGTTTGTAAACAGAAGATTAGCAGCGGCAACATTCACACTGCAATGGTAACATTCACACAGCAACGGCAACAATCACATTGCAATAATAACAATCACATTGCAATAATAACAATCACATTGCAATGGTAACAATCACACAGCAACGGCAACATTCACACTGCAATAATAACAATCATACTGCAATAACAACAATCGTACTGCAATAACAACAATCACAAACTGCAATGACAACATTCACACTGCAATAATAACAATCATACTGCAATAACAACAATCGTACTGCAATAACAACAATCACAAACTGCAATGACAACAATCACAAACTGCAATGACAACAATCATACTGCAATAACAACAATCACAAACTGCAATAACAACAATCATACTGCAATAACAACAATCATACTGCACCGGCAACAATTAAACTGCTCATTAGAATGTTGTTGAAACGAAGGTCCTGCAATGTTCTGTTGTACGCGTACAGTAACCCGTGTTTATATTAGAATGTTGTTGAAACGAAGGTCCTGCAATGTTCTGTTGTACGCGTACAGTAAGTAACCCGTGTTTACGCATCATTGAAATTTCCCACCGGAGCAATCTCTAAACTTTCAACATGATTTGACTTTTTACTTCCTTTCTTGATGTTGTAAACATTATTCATTATGGACCAAGTCATTTGGGATTTGAAAAGTTAAATACTCATCAACGTTGCAGGAAGATCATACAGGGAAAGCAATATCGTTGTATACTCTCATACGGTCTAGCACCAGATTTCTCAACAACGTCTTTTCCATTTGTCCAAGCTCATCGATGAAAATGAATCTCCCATGTATTTTTTTGTAATGTTCCGTAGACCTTCATGATCAATATTTTTTTGTTCTTCATCCACTATTGACATGTTCTGAGTAAAGTCATAAAGTATTTTGTTAGATTCCTATGAGAACTTTGGTAACGTTTATGTTGTAATATTGACTGTCTCCTGTCGTGAGCGATATTTCATGTCGACGTCTGACAAGGTTTTCCAAAACTGTTACTTCATTTATTTGTAGAAATACTTCCTTACAGATGACATCATTGAATATGAAAGTAATTATAGATGACATCATTGAATATGAAAGTAATTATATATGTCATCATTGAATATGAAAGTAATTATATATGTCATCATTGAATATGAAAGTAATTATAAATGTCATCATTGAATATGAAAGTAATTATAGATGACATCATTGAATATGAAAGTAATTATAGATGTCATCATTGAATATGAAAGTAATTATAGATGACATCATTGAATATGAAAGTAATTATAAATGTCATCAATCGATATAACAGTAATTAGATGATTCTCTTGTCAAAGTATATGTTAAATATGTTCACGCCCGAGTGGTTACCGGGCCCACATTTGGGTGTAAAGAATAGAACCACTGTTACCTGCCACGCATGTCGTAAGAGGCGGCTAAGAAGGTGTGGCTGAAATTGGATGCACGTATCCTAACCGTATATAATTCTATACGTTTATGGGCCTACAAACCAATGTGCAACGTATACACGTTCTTGGCAAAGATGAAACGTATCACAAAGAATGATTAAAATTGCTCTTAAAGAACGAGCGCAAAGAAGAAAAAAAACTTGTAAATATATGCACATTATCGATATTATCTTCCATCATATTCTCCGCTCTCACCTACATGTGCGAATGGTTATCTTAATACACACTAAAACAGCAGCAGCAGCAGCAGATTGTCTAGCGAAGACAAAGATGTTTCACCAACAACTCATTGTTATATTGTCCTTAGATCGCTGGTGACAAATGCAATCCAAGAGATACATTTGGTGCTGTTAACTGTTCAATAAATTGCGATTTGTGCAAGTTAATTCGCGTGTTCAAAACTCCAGTTTACAAAATGTTCAACAAGGAAAATGTTGTCGGATCTCTGGGAGAAGGTAAACAATATGAAGCAGCCAACAATTTCGTTTCATTTGATAATGTTACAGACCGATACAAATAATCCACAGAAACCCAAACCTTCTAGTTAAAGATGTGTGTAGAGATTAGAAGGAATAGAAGCGAATATCAACAAGCAATGCGAGATAAAACATCATCAACGTCTGTTGATGAAACAGACACAAACAACATGACGGGAGAAAGTAGAACCAGTTTCAAAGCAAAATAGACAGCGCATTTTATAAACATTTATTGAACAATAATAACAAACAGAATTATAACGGGAAAAAAGTGAGTTAACTTACATTTTGAGTTCTTTACACTGTGAGTGTAGTCTACTTCAAATATCTTCTACTGAAAGTACTGTTTGTATCTTGTTTATTTCTTCAGTTGAATCTCATGTTTTCTTATTTCTTTGAGTTGAATCTCATGTTTTCGTGTGTTTTTTCTGAATTGTTTAACTCAAACTTAATTTGTTTATGTTATTGTCTGCTCAAACTGAAACTATATAATGAAGACACCTATGGCAAGTAATGCAGATATCACACTGGAATCTAAAATGATAAAAATAACAGAGCAGTTCACCTATTTGGGTAGCAATTTTGATTGCACAGGAAATGTTAAAAAGAAATTATGATACGGATTGGCAAAGCAACATCAGCTTTTAAAAGTCTAAATAAAATATGGAACTGCAAGTTATATAGTATTAAAACTAAATTACGAATTTTCAATTCAAATGTTGTATCAATCCTAACATATGCTAGCGAGAGTTGGAAAATGACTAAAGATATAGAAAGCAAGTTGAATGCATTTGAAAATAGATGTCTGCGAAAAATAATGAATATAAAATGGAACGAATTCAGGAGAAGTGATGAAATCAGAGACATGTCTGGTCAACCACTAGTGACAACTGTTATAAGAAAGAGAAGATGGAGATATGTTGTACACACCTTGAGGAGAAATGATCAACGAATATCAAAGCAGGCATTGAAGTGGGATGCAAAGGGTTCAAGAAAGAGAGGTCGACCTAAGGAGACCCTGAAGCGAACTTTGCTGAGAGAGGCAGGAAATATCGTCTCAGTTCCATGGAGGAGATTGAGCGAGTTGCCCAGGATAGAGCGGTATGGAGAAATTAATTACACATTGTGACAACCCGTAAAATCGAGGGTAGACGAGACAGGGGAAGACAGAGAGAGAGAAAATTTTGGATAGCCTGACTTCAGTGTGCACGGTAGAGCGTCAACATCTGAGTTGATAGCAAACACCAAAGACAGAGATTTGTGGAGATTCATTATCGCCTACTTCAGCCAGCACGGCACTTGAAGATGATGATGATGTGCGCAGTAACGAATCACGTCTAACAGCAGTGCAATTGGTGCGCCCACATCGGGGCCGCATGATATTGAACTAGCGCATTTAACAGTTCACGTCACAGGTGGTAACGTTCATTTCGTACTTGGACCAGCCGGGATAAGGTCCCTCACCTCCACTTATTCAGTCTCACCTCAAACTTGAGAGTGTAGTTCAGAAATAGCGACTGGAAACACATTACTATACATCGGTTCAACCAAACCTTTATGTGGTTGCACCCACAGCCAACCGTATATGTGGTACATTTCAGGTAGAAGTTGTTGAACCCTGTGATAGACAGTTACAATGGCGGGTGCTGAGTATCCGTTTCAAGGTATAACTCCAAGAGATAGTCAGTTCCAGTCGGATAATGTATACAGCTTAAGGCATTGTAACTTTCATTCATTTATCAAAAGTAATGATTTAGTTATGGTCATGTTTTATGAGCCTCATCACATCAAACAACGAATCTACTTTTCAAAGGTAAGACATCAAACTACTCAACAACATCGCATGTTTACACAACAACATCGCATGTTTACACAACATCTTATGTTTACACAACTACATCTTATGTTTACACAACATCTTATGTTTACACAACATCTTATGTTTACACAACTACATCTTATGTTTACACAACATCTTATGTTTACACAACATCTTATGTTTACACAACAACATCGCATGTTTACACAACAACATCGCATGTTTACACAACAACATCGCATGTTTACACAACAACATCGCATGTTTATTGTTTACACAACATCATCGCATGTTTACAAAGCAATCTCATATTTACACAACAACATATTATATTTACCCAACAAGACATCATGTTTTCTATTGTTCTCGCTCTCGCCTTCTCTCGCTCTTTCTCTCTCTCTATCTATCTCTCTATCTATCGATCTCTTTATCTCTATCTCTATCTCTCTCTATCTCTATCTCTCTATCTATCTCTCTATCTATCTCTCTATCTATCTCTCTATCTATATCTCTATCTATCTCTCTATCTATCGATCTCTTTATCTCTATCTCTCTATCTATCTCTCTATCTATCTCTCTATCTATCGATCTCTTTATCTCTATCTCTCTATCTATCTCTCTATCTATCTCTCTATCTATCGATCTCTTAATCTCTATCTCTCTATCTATCAAACACTCTATCTATTTCCGTGTTTCTAATCTGTTATTAGATTGAGATTCGATCTCATATAGCTCTGAGTGTAAGCCAATAGTCGTTCAATATATATTATACAACAAACAACTATTATAATGATGGTGATTATGTGACGTAGATTACAGTATCCAGACTCGATGATGTAGATGTTTGCATCCAGACTCGATGATGTAGATTTTAGCATCCAGACTCGATGATGTAGATTTTAACATCCAGACTCGATAATGTAGATTTTTGCATCCAGACTCGATGATGTAGATTTTAGCATCCAGACTCGATGATGTAGATTTTAGCATCCAGACTCGATGATGTAGATGAATTGATAATGTGTCATGCGTTGTTAAATCCTAGTCACAGCGAAACCATCATGTGATATAAAGTCATTGACTGCCTTACACTTACACGAGAAATGGTAATAACCATGACTAACAATAATGTATACAGTCAAATATCATAATATAATGCAACTAGTATGCACATGTTGTCTTCAATCTTGTGGATTGAAAGTATGGACATATCATGTGTTATGGCCGAGCTATTAATAAATGTCAAACCCCACTCCCCCTCCTTACACCTTCTCCCTTCCCTCAAATGAGAACAATGACTTTTTTTGCTGAACTCAAGAGGAAGCAACGGAATCAAAGAATATGATCAATAAATAAACAATGTACAGGTATTAAGAGCTTCCGAAAAAACAAATAGACAAACACAGAATTCGAACCGTTTACCCTTATTTCTTACGACACCCATCGCCTAGCCTAGCAATACGAGTGTCCTTACGACACCCATCGCCTAGCCTAGCAATACTAGTGTCCTTACGAACACAGCCAACTCGCTGTTTATATGTTGATCATACCCTTCTCTCAAAACACCGCCGACACCTATTTCGGTAATTACCACTTATTTTGGTAAAGGTTCTGAGGACCACAGACAAGGCAACACACAAGGCAACACACAAGGCAACACACAAGGCAACACACAAGGCAACACACAGTTACTAACTTGAGTTACAGTTTTGATTTGGCATATCTTGTCCATGACATGTCCATAGATGCCTCGATCTTCTTCATAAAATCTCCAACAGCGACCAACAACTGACTGTACCAGTTCGATTTTGATTGATGAACCTACTCATACACCTGCCGTGTCGTTCTCATTTAGTCAGGTACATAGATATAACTTTTTCAAACTTATTAGAAATGACCTGTGAATTCTGGTTGAGCCTGATCTAGTTTCCACTCTTCTTGAAGGATATCGTACCTGGTTAGGATACCTGATCCAACTCTTCTGTGTTTACGTTGGATACATATAAGGGCTAGCAGACAGGAATGAAAGCTATAGTACAGCCAACGTTTATAGTTGGCTCTGACTATAGAGATATAAAGTGATCTTGAAGATGCATACAACAGTGTTCCAATTGATATGCTCTTGTCCCTTCTAGTGGAAATGTAAATTTCTCCAATTTTTGACCAAGCAGATGGAGTATGCTATTCTTGTGAAAGTACAACATTTGCTGTTGTCTATAGATATCACTGGAGCATAGCAGCGTGTTCGCACAGTCTCATGAATTACTGCTGCCTCTTATTTTATTCAAATATGTACTCGATGGTATCACAGATGCACGTGGAGATATCTGTGGCGAAATGGTTAAGATGTTTGTCCTGCGTTCCAAAGGTTGCGTGTTCGAATCCAGATATAGTCGTTAGATCACATACATTCTTCCTTAGAGATCCTAGGAATATTGCAGGAGCTACGGAGTTTGCCCTTTGTGCAACACTCGCGGCTGGTGGCGAGCGATATCTGACGAGGTAGACGTACCCATAAGGGACGACCACGTTCAGGAAAGTTAAGGCTACGTCCATAATGTATAACTCGAGCTACCAATATATTATGAAGATAAATTAATGACCTACTGTCTGGGCACGGGCAGTTAATAAAAACATGCTGCTCATCAGGAAAGTATATAGTAACTAAATGATGTGAAAGATCACGAGCGACAGTTCATTTAGCAAGGGTATCATGAGACTCACAATAAACAACAGATAGCAACTGTAGTTGCTGCATAAGTTGCAGTATGGTATTATGATAGTGATCCTTGAGATCATCATGTGATTGATGAGTACAACATGTGATTGATACGTACAGCATATGATTGATGGGTACAACATGTGATTGATGGGTACATCATGTGATTGATGAGTACAACATTTCATTGATGGATACATCATGTGATTGATGGGTACATCATGTGATTGATGAGTACATCATGTGATTGATGGGTACAACATGTGATTTATGTGTACATCATGTGATTGATGGGTACACCATGTGATTGATGGGTACAACATGTGATTGATGTGTACAACATGTGATTGAGTACAACATGTGATTGATTGGTACAAAATGTGATTGATGAGTACATCATGTGATTGATGAGTACAACATGTGATTTATGTGTACATCATGTGATTGATGGGTACACCATGTGATTGATGGGTACAACATGTGATTGATGTATACAACATGTGATTGAGTACAACATGTGATTGATTGGTACAAAATGTGATTGATGAGTACATCATGTGATTGATGAGTACAACATGTGATTAATGAGTACAACATGTGATTGATTGGTACAACATGTGATTGATGGGTGCAACATGTGATTGATTGGTACAACATGTGATTGATGGGTACACCATGTGTTTGATTGGTACAACATGTGATTGATGGGTACAACATGTGATTGATGGGTACACCATGTGTTTGATTCCAGACCGTGCGATACATGTTTGAATTGTCAGGTGTTTCCAAAAGTCGTAATATTGCCCAGGTGTAGACATATTTATTTGTTTCTGCGGATGCACAGCTTCAGCTGTACGGCTGTTTTATGCAGAATGACAAAAGCGGATGTCTAATGAGGGGAAGGTCTTGAATGAGAAAAGTAGATTATACCGTCTGAGATTTGTTCACTTATTCGCATCAGCTGTGTCGATGGATATCAACTGTGTCGATGATATCAATTGTGTCGATGGATATCAATTGTGTCGATGGATATCAACTGTGTCGATGGATATCAATTGTGTCGATGGATATCAATTGTGTCGATGTATATCAATTGTGTCGATGGATATCAATTGTGTCGATGGATATCAATTGTGTCGATGATTATCAATTGTGTCGATGTATATCAACTGTGTCGATGGATATCAATTGTGTCGATGGATAGACTAGACAGGCCAGTGAAGTTGTGTGAACATGTACAGGTGTAATGTAGATCTTGGACTGGTACTTCGTGGAAAGACCACGAGATATCAACAGATGCAGAAATAAGCTACCTAACTGATACGTACTCTTCGTGACCTCGTCATCTGTAAGGATGGTTCAGTGAGTTGAGAAGTGCAATATGCGAGATATCTCGTAGATATACGCAGATGCCGCAGGTGAAAACTGAATATATATAAGGTTTCACAGACGGAAAACCCTGTTTTCATTTAAATTCCTTAAAGCATGACACTGGAGATACACTTGTCTCTTGGGACAGTTTCGTGACTGGTTGAACGCAAATCGAAGCATGATATGATTGCACTAAAATCAGTGAACACGCTGTTGCGGATTGATGTAGACAAGATTTACAATGAATATGTAAAAAGTAGTTCGCAGTCCTCTCTCAAACATAAATATTGAATTTACGGGCATTCCTGAGCATTCATGGATGACGGGAAACGGAGAGATTCACTAGTCCTAAGACATATTCATTGTAAGTGGGATACATATGAACAGAGTGAACATTATGAAAGCCCTCTCTCGTCTATATGTGTTGAGACATACTTGATTCCTTGAACCACATGAGCTGCCCGTGTGTTGACGAGGCTCGTAAGGGGAGCATAAACTAGTAACACTGCCACCTACAAGACATGTCCTAAGAGGCCATTGATATAGGGGTCTAGTAAGCTACCCTAGTAAATAAAAAGCATCTCATAAATTGGATGTGCTGGAATACTTGTAGGCGCATAATTGGCACAATGTAAATCGCTCTTAGACTCAGATCACACACAATTCACAAAGAGTGGTTAACAAGTGGTCGATATGGAGCGCTCGAAGAAGAAGAGCCACCTGAGTAAAATGGGGATTAAACTTTGACAAGTACATCTGTACTGTCTGTCTGATAGAGAGAGAGAGAGAGAGATATGTTATGATAACGAACATATCTTGCAAATAATAAACTTGAGAACGTTGAGCTGCTGCTGTATTGCAACACGGAGAGCACGGTATGAACTCTTGCAGATTTGAAGGAATAAATCAACAGAACTAGCCAGTATATCTAAGAATGATGTATTAAAGGAATTTGTTATTCAAGACTTGATGATCCGGCAATAGTCAAATCCTAACAGTAATATCAGGCATTGCCCTTGCAGACAACCGTGACTTGTAGAACAATGGACGGCAAAGTAAACATATACCTGGGTCTGTCACAAGTTTTCTCTCCAACTAACATTAACAATTAACATCCACGCTGTCACAAGTTTTCTCTCCAACTAACATTAACAATTAACATCCACGCTGTGACAGTAGACTAAATAACATCTTCCGTGCTGGATCTGACATTGCGTCAGCTAATAGTAAATGTGAGCACTGGACACACATGCATCAAAGATGAAATAAAAATGTAGATGGAGATAGTTGGGACATACATTAATAATACAGAAGACCAGACAACCACATGTGGCTCTGAAATCAAATCTGCGAGGCAAGAGAGTTATAGGATGACCTAGACAGGCATGGAGACAAACTGTAGACAGAGAGAAAAAGCTGGAATGACATGGAAGGAACGAAGCTAGCTTGCTCAAGAGTTATCTAGTTGGATGAAAGTTGTTGCTGCCTTATGTTTCAAGGGACGTATACAAGAAGGACAGAATAGAGAATGTATGGGATACAAAAACATACTTGTTGATTGTGTGTCGTCTTCTCTTGGTTATGTTTATCGTCGATGACTGTCCCACGAACCCTGACGCTAACGTAGTCACAAGATAACAACATGAACAGTTCTGTCCATGAAGACATGAAGACATGAAGACATGAAGACATGAAGACATGAAGACATGAAGACATGAAGACATGAAGACATGAAGACATGAAGACATGAAGACATGAAGACATGAAGACATGAAGACATGAAGACATGAAGACATGAAGACATGAAGACATGAAGACATGAAGACATGAAGACATGAAGACATGAAGACATGAAGACATGAAGACATAGACATCAGCTACCACCAGTCATGATTGTCGTCACTATGTAGACACCAAGTATTTGAGTATATCACAGAGGAAGGTGAGAGGAAGACCGAGGAAAAGGTGGATAGATAACGTAGTTGAATTCTGCCAGGGGACTAAGAAAACCATCACACAAGTCACCAGAGAAGACAAATACAGAAAACCACGACACTGGGCCAACAACCCGGAAACAGTGTGGTGACAAAAGATAGAAGATATCACAAATAACACATTCTGACAAGAAAAGAAAGAACACTAACTGATGAGACTAACAGAAACGTACATAATAGTGTACACTTTCGATATCATAGAAATATATGTGCATTAAACATATGGCATTAAAGTATATGCTCAAGAATAGAAATCATCCAATTATACACAGAAACCGACTATCTTTAATATTATTTTCATATTTAATCATTAATTTGTCATTACTTATATAATACTGTATATACACTGTCTTTGTTCTATTGCCCATTTACTCAGTATTACCGCAGCCAACAACATGATTTTCTCCTGATCTGATCTGGTCGACGTCAGATTTGTATATTTTCGTATATCACATTATTAATTGTACTATACAAGTGTTGCAGTTAAAATGATCTCAGTTCGACATTGAATAGTGATAATAACGTTCTCAACCAACATGTCTATACAGGATATATATGTAGTTGATCACTACTTGCTGACAGTGCAGATACACACATATGTATGTAGTTGATCACTACTTGCTGACAGTGCAGATACACACATATATATGTAGTTGATCACTACTTCCTGACAGTGCAGATACACACATATGTATGTAGTTGATCACTACTTCCTGACAGTGCAGATACACACATATATATGTAATTGATCACTACTTGCTGACAGTGCAGATACACACATATGTATCTGTGCGTGAATCCGTTAAATTAAACATGCGCACAAGTATATGTAAAATGAATAGTTGTATTCCCACGCAAGGCACATTAATGTATATGAAGCACACTACATATTTGCCTGTGACCCCACTCTGAGCGTGCTCATGTGTGTCTATATGTGTGTGTGCACACGCACACTGGTTGTGTGGAGAGCATATTGAAGATGTTTGTGAATCGACAAATGTAAAAGGTTATGCTGGAATAGTGTGTATAGATTAAAATGTACATTGTCTGTAGTAGAAGTGTTTGATGCTTAATGCACGTTGTATTCTGTTACAACAAACAATTGCACAAATGTGAGTACTTCAACTTTGCTATCCAGGAACAAGGAAGTGAATTAAGACAGAGAAGAAATAAAGCAATTATTTCACTATGTTTTTTTGTATAACAGTACACACTGTCCCTCGAGGTTCTGTTAACATGGATGTGAGTTTAGCCGATAGATAATGAGAAATGTTAGCCAGAGACAGGCAGGTAGGACGGGCTACAGTAAGGGAAGGCTCACACAAAAATAAGAGAAACACTATAACATGGTGGCACAAGAAAGTGCAGAGTTCAGAGAGGCTATCCTCTGCATCAATTTCAGTCTCAGTTTCACCTTTCAGCAACTGTGACAAGGATTGCCACTCCAGAATAAGACATTACAGTCACAAGAGACGTAGTGATTAAGCACAGAACAGAATAAGTGTCGCAAATTGTATTGTCTCTTGAGACAAAGAAGCCAACAAATAATGATGATGCTGAATATAGTATACACAAACAAGTTTATTTTATCATGGACACAAACAAAGAACAACACAAGGTTGGCCAGACACGATTTGTCAGTTTCAATAAATATTTTTTTCTGAGTTTGCAAACAGGATTTTGCTAAATCTCAATTTAAAAAAATAGGAAACCTAACAATGGACGTTTCTGTTTTGTCATCTGTAACGTGGACATTTTAACATCAGCTGGAAGACATTCTGGAGAGGACATCTTCATCATAGTTGAGGTCAAAGTTGCACAAGTTCAGACTATGTACTGTTATAATGTAAATGTTGCATATGATGTGTTGCACAGCAGCCACAGTTACGCAGCAGCCACGATAAAATAGTTAAACACAGAACATGAATTGTATACAACAAGTATGTCTATTTAATATTGTATTCAAAGATAAAGCTTTCTAGAGGACGTTAGATCTAAGACAAGATCAGATGAGATCAGAGAACTTATGACTGGTGTCAACAAGTTTTGCATGTCAACAAGTCTTGCATGTCAACAAGTCTTGCATGTCAACAAGTCTTGCATGTCAACAAGTCCTGCATGTCAACAGGTCTTGCATGTCAACAAGTCTTGCATGTCATATGTATTTGACAATCACAACAAACAAGTTGATACAAGTTGACGTACACATGTCATTGATGTATTGTCTTGTAAATCTTGATGACGTCATCAAATAGTACACATATTGTGTGAACATCCACGATAGAATGATGCAAGCAAACAACAGATCATCAGACAATCTCTACAAATAGTGCCACACTAACAATACAATGTTGTGTTTCCATTAGGCCGCTGGTGAGACTTGCATACCAGGGCAAGCTTATGCTGCAGTTAATTGTGCAATAGATCCCGAACTCTGCGCAGTGGAGGGAGCATGGGACCTTCCTTTATACACATTATATGAGAAGAAAACCAGCAAGACTAAACTAGCAGGGATCGAATCGTATTTCATGGCTAAGGATACAGTAGAAGAGAAATCGCCAAAAACTCAGAAAGTCAAAAAATGGCCTACAGTAAAGCCTGCAGATAAAGTCATCTTATAACGTTATGGTTATAATCGTGTTTGAGATTCTCACATCAAATCTAACATACTTATGTGCCAGCCTTTGATCTGAATCCACGTCGTATGTCACCTTACAATCTCATAGACATCATGCATGATATCAACATACACTTCATTGGCGCAAGCGACGAATCTGCTCATTCACTTTGTAGAGAAGAACTTGACAGTGTTAACACTTAGAGACGGGACAGACACAGTTGTGTTTTCTTATATTAGTAAATGTGCTATATGTATACACTTATATTTATGCATTAATAAATTAGTAACAGAATAACTGAATAGATACTGCATAAGTAAGATGAGATACCGCATAAGTAAGATGAGATACTGCATAAGTAAGACTAAGAGCAACGATTTTCTGGATTTTCAACTTACATATCATATCACTATTATTTAATTTGTTCTAAATGTTGCCGCTATAGCTGACCGTGTAACTATATGTTATACAACTAACAAAACACATTTCTCTACAGTTATCTGTTCAATCAATGAATCAGTTATCTGTTCTATCAATGAATCAGTTATCTATTCTATCAATGAATAAAAAAAAAAGGAACCCTTTCATACCTCGTGGTATATAGGTCAATACAGTGTTAGGCCTGTATTTTCATTGACCGTCGGCACACGATGGGTGATGTGGTCAGCATCACGCCAGCCGCCTTTACTTTCCCAGAGCATGTCTGGTACCCAGTTGAGGCTGGGTCGACCTGAGAGCCGTCGTGGTCGGGAAAAATTCCACGCATATTGCGGGAGCTGAACCCAGACCACCAGCCTCATCAATGAATCAGTTATCTGTTTAATCAATGAATCAGTTATCTGTTCAATCAATGAATCAGTTATCTGTTTAATCAATGAATCAGTTATCTGTTTAATCAATGAATCAGTTATCTGTTCTATCAATGAATCAGTTAAAAGAACCATTGTTCATACCATGAAATAAATTGGGGAATACAGCGTTATGCAGGTGTTTTTAATTGATCATCGTCACACGATGGGTGATATACTCAAATTACATAATCTGCCTTTACTTTCCCAGTATTTTGTTCGGTATCTAGCTGTCGCTACCAGACTTGCGTTTGTTGTAATATAAAGTCCCACTAACATAGAAATAAGGCAGAAATATTAGTGAAACAGTTGTAAAAATATACACTGAAGAATGTCTTGACGTTGTGCTTGAGATATATTTATCAAATACAGGAAACATGTACCCGACTAAATATAGTCTAAAAAATCTCAATAGATAATTATCGAGATAACAAAGCAATAGATGACCAGGAAGAGAAACATCGTAGATAACAAAGCAGTAGATGACCAGGTGAGCGTCTGTAGCTCAAGCGGTAGTGAGCTTGATCACGAACCCAAGCGTACCTGGTTCAAATCTCACGGTAGGTAAGTTTGGAAACAAATTTGTTTCCGTGGGATTTTTACCGAAGGTGAAAATAGACCTCACCGTTCAGAAAGCAATGGCAAACTACTGAACGTATAAGTGGTGCCTAGAAAATGAACGGCTCATTTACTGTGGTTGATGGCTACGTCCTGTGGGATATGCCACGATTTTCATTTTCAGATGACCAGGAAGAGACACACTGTCTATCATAGACACTAGTAACTTCAGGAATAAAGACAACCACATTAGTTTCAGGACGGTATCACAAAATATACGGGAAAATGGTAACATGAAGAGTTTACAAAATAGATGAGACTGCAGTAAAACTATTTGATTGGCAAAACACGTAATTACAAAGTATTCACAATATAGATGGCACTGCAGTAAAACTATTTGATTGGCAAAACACGTAATCACAAAGTACTGTAGTTTTACAAATTACAAAAACAATGACAAAATACAGCTGTACTGCTGTTATTGTTTTTGTAATTTGTCAAACTACAGTACTTTGTGATTACGTGTTTTAACATGAAGAGCAAACTAGAGTATGCTTCAAACAGCGTGTGCAATTTGAAGTAACGACTTATCTAGTCGTGTAATTAGCTTAGTTACTGTTACTTTAGATTTTGTGAACACACAAACTCTGCGATAGTCATATCCTAATGAAATATATCAGCTTGGTAACCGTGTAATGTAGATGTGTACTGGTCCAAATTCTTATTATAATAGATTGACTATACTTTAGAATATTAGAATATATACATATATCTACTAATATCTCTACATTTGGAATGAAAAGTCGAACATCATGCAGTTACATTTGTAGTACATAGCATCTTTTTAGAGAAAAATTAAGATTGGTCGACTTGATGTTTGTAATGAAGATTGGTCGACTTGATACTTGTATTGAAGATTGGTCGACTTGATGTTTGTATTGAAGATTGGTCGACTTGATGTTTGTAATGAAGATTGGTCGACTTGATACTTGTATTGAAGATTGGTCGACTTGATGTTTGTATTGAAGATTGGTCGACTTGATGTTTGTAATGAAGATTGCATTGTTAAAAAAAGCTCATACGTAGCATTCTATTAGAAACACAAGCTGGACATTTAATACATGATTGATGTCGACACGTCACATGTCATATGTTTTTAACATTCATTAGTTAGGAGCACACACACACACATACACACACATTGACCAACTTGTTAGTGACTTGTAAACTTTGATGATGTGATCAAATAGCACACACACACACACACACACACACACACACACATATTGTGTGAACCTTGACTTATTGAATGGTGCAAGAAAACTACAGATCATAAGACAATCTCTACAAATAGTGTCTCAACTAACAATACAATATTATGTTTCCATTAGGCCGCTGGCGAGACCTGCAAAGCTGGGCACGCTTATGCTGCAGTTAACTGTTCTGTAGATCACGAGCTCTGCATAGCCGAGGGAGCTTGTATAAGACCAGTCTACAAACTATACGAAAAGAACGCAGTCAAGGGTACACTACAAGCCGTCACAGACTATCATCAGTTGAAGGAGATGGTTGAAGGGAAACCAAAAGCGGTGAAAAAATGGCCACAAGTAAAACCATGTGGAAAAGTAGTCATCTAGAGCCGTATAATTCAATGTTCTTTATACCAGGTGTCGATAATTCTACACGTTTCAGACAAGAATGCTTTACAACTTCTTCTGTTGCTCATGTTGTTGCAAATATGTTGTGATATCAACATCCAAACCATCAACAACCAAGTAAACAACATCATCAGTGACTTATTGCACTGTTTCATCTGTACCAAGCAATCAGTTTCTGCAAGCTGAAGACAACATCAACAATATCTCAACAGCAACAACAACTCAAGAGCAACAAATCAAGAACAACAATTCAACACAATTTCAAGATTAAACAGTTGTAATATGTGTTTATTATGAATGAAATTAAGTAATAGTAACTGGAAGAAAAAAATATTTATCCCGGAAATGGAAGACAAATGTTTTCTTGATTTTTAATTTTTTAAATACTTTTCCAGTTTCAACTTTTTTCTGCTAGTTGGCATGTTTTCTTGTTTTGTCTGTTAGTTGGCATGTTTTCTTGTTTTGTCTGTTAGTTGGCATGTTTTATTGTTTTGTCTGTTATTTGGCATGTTTTCTTGTTTTGTCTGTTAGTTGGCATGTTTTCTTGTTTTGTCTGTTAGTTGGCATGTTTTCTTGTTTTGTCTGTTAGTTGGCATGTTTTCTTGTTTCGTCTGTTAGTTGGCATGTTTTCTTGTTTTGTCTGTTAGTTGGCATGTTTTCTTGTTTTGTCTGTTAGTTGGCATGTTTTCTTGTTTTGTCTGTTAGTTGGCATGTTTTCTTGTTTTGTCTGTTAGTTGGCATGTTTTCTTGTTTTGTCTGTTAGTTGGCATGTTTTCTTGTTTTGTTTGTTTGTTGGCATGTTTTCTTGTTTTGTCTGTTAGTTGGCATGTTTTCTTGTTTTGTCTGTTAGTTGGTATGTTTTCTTGTTTTGTCTGTTAGTTGGCATGTTTTCTTGTTTTGTCTGTTAGTTGGCATGTTTTCTTGTTTTGTCTGTTAGTTGGCATGTTTTCTTGTTTTGTCTGTTAGTTGGCATGTTTTCTTGTTTTGTTTGTTTGTTGGCATGTTTTCTTGTTTTGTCTGTTAGTTGGCATGTTTTCTTGTTTTGTCTGTTAGTTGGTATGTTTTCTTGTTTTGTCTGTTAGTTGGCATGTTTTCTTGTTTTGTCTGTTAGTTGGCATGTTTTCTTGTTTTGTCTGTTAGTTGGCATGTTTTCTTGTTTTGTCTGTTAGTTGGCATGTTTTCTTGTTTTGTCTGTTAGTTGGCATGTTTTCTTGTTTTGTCTGTTAGTTGGCATGTTTTCTTGTTTTGTCTGTTAGTTGGCATGTTTTCTTGTTTTGTCTGTTAGTTGGCATGTTTTCTTGTTTTGTCTGTTAGTTGGCATGTTTTCTTGTTTTGTTTGTTTGTTGGCATGTTTTCTTGTTTTGTCTGTTAGTTGGCATGTTTTCTTGTTTTGTCTGTTAGTTGGTATGTTTTCTTGTTTTGTCTGTTAGTTGGCATGTTTTCTTGTTTTGTCTGTTAGTTGGCATGTTTTCTTGTTTTGTCTGTTAGTTGGCATGTTTTCTTGTTTTGTCTGTTAGTTGGCATGTTTTCTTGTTTTGTCTGTTAGTTGGCATGTTTTCTTGTTTTGTCTGTTAGTTGGCATGTTTTCTTGTTTTGTCTGTTAGTTGGCATGTTTTCTTGTTTTGTCTGTTAGTTGGCATGTTTTCTTGTTTTGTCTGTTAGTTGGTATCTTTTTTTTTGTTTTTCAGTTAGTTGGTATCTTTTTTTGTTTTGTCTGTTAGTTGGTATCTTTTTTTTTTTTTGTCTGTTAGTTGGTATCTTTTTTTTGTTTTGTCTGTTAGTTGGTATCTTTTTTTTTGTTTTGTCTGTTAGTTGGCATGTAATCTTGTTTTGTCTGTTAGTTGGCATGTAATCTTGTTTTGTTTGCTAATAATAATAATTCCTCTCGTACCGTTATACGTTACAAAGGACCTGCAAGTAATTTCTCCATACCGCTCTATCTTGGGCAACTCGCTCAATCTCCTCCATGGCACTGAGACCGATATTTCCTGCCTCTCTCAGCAAAGTTCGTTTCAGGGTCTGCTTATGTCGACCTCTCTTTCTTGAACCCTTTGCATCCCACTTCAATGCCTGCTTTGATATTCGTTGATCATTTCTCCTCAAGGTGTGTACAACATATCTCCATCTTCTCTTTCTTATAACAGTTGTCACTAGTGGTTGACCAGACATGTCTCTGATTTCATCACTTCTCCTGAATTCGTTCCATTTTATATTCATTATTTTTCGCAGACATCTATTTTCAAACGCATTCAACTTGCTTTCTATATCTTTAGTCATTTTCCAACTCTCGCTGGCATATGTTAGGATTGATACAACATTTGAATTGAAAATTCGTAATTTAGTTTTAATACTATATAACTTGCAGTTCTATATTTTATTTAGACTTTTAAAAGCTGATGTTGTTTGTTTGTTAGTTGGCATGTAATTTTGTATTGTCTGTGTCCTATTTTCATTAATGTAAGCAGTTGAAAGACATCCCTTCATTAGCGAGGGACATCATGAAGAAGAAAACGGTGCACTTACAGACTTACAGACTTACAGACTTACAGACTTACAGACTTAGACTTACAGACTTACAGACTAACTGATACGATGTACAATGATGATGTACGGTCGGGTAATCATCACAAATATGTGAACAAATAACTATCGCTTGACAGAACACTTTACACTGCACGCTCGTATATCCAATCATTGTAGAATACATACAATCAAATATACATACATATATTGCATTCTTCGGGTAGAGATTGTGGAGACATATTGAAATTATATTTACATGGGATCTCGGCCACATTTCATACATACAACAGAACATATTGTTATTGAAATACAGTGGCTACAAAACAACCCGTCGTCCATGCAAACGGTGGATCACAGAAGTAACAGAAACATTGAAGGACAATATTTATGAAGCACACACAACAGTCCGTTCGAGAAATATATTTTTTATCTGACCGATGTCAGGTCAAACAGAATTGAAGAAAAGAAGAACGATAAAGAAGTAAGATAACTGACTTGATGAATATAAAGAGAATAATTTATTGATATGTGGTAGAGAATAATTTATTGATATGTGGTAGAGAATACAATGTAAATTAAATATTTCGGACACATCAAACGACATGAGTGCCCAGAGAAGATAATTTTAGAGTGAATGGTGCCTGGAAGAAGAATGAGAGGAAGACCTAGAAGACGATGGGTGCAAGATGTCATTGACGATCTGGAAATCACTGCTGCTGACGCCAGTCATCTTGCACAGAACAGAGAGCTTCTTTAGGACTGCTGTCATGGGAGACAAATTTTGGAAGGGACAAGCTACTTGATGATGATGATGGCAGAAAATATTCTTGTTAGTAAATACACTGACACAGCTGATATTTAATACATGATTGACACACGATCTTACTACCACATACGTGATCTAGTCACCGACTTCTACACATATATGGCATTCATTTATAAGTTGATTTCTGAACTGGGAGGGGAGGGGAATTGGAGGGGATTGGCGGGGGTGGGGGGTGGGGTGTAGTAATTAGGACAAGGACTTCGGTAAACGACGCAAGCAAACACAACTTATATCTTCCTTTTATTTTAGTTCATCCTGTTTTGTCTCACATCACGCGGATGAGAATAGATTTAATCCTGTTTTGTCTCACACCATGCGTATCATAATAGATTTCTATAACGGGCTCTTGTGTTGTGTGTGTTGTGTAAAGTGTTTTTCACAGCATCTGTTATTTCTGTTGACCACATTTTGCGTATATGAATTTTGACATTGCATCCATTGTATCTGTGCATCATTGTCCTTTGAGGCGCACTGTCTATTGATAATCTGTTTATATGGTTGAACCATTCAATTCAGTAGTTTGAACATTTAATGAGAATGAAATACAACCAGCCACCAATAACAACATACAATAAAAGAGATCATGTACTAGAGCTAAGGAAGACCAAGAAAAATGGATAGATAATATCAAGACCACACTACACAAATACAGATATAACACAAGGGCGAGTCATCTGACCCTACAACGTAAATTAAAGCTCCCATCCCTACGCTTAACAGCAAGAGTGGACAGCCAACTACATTTTCCACCTGGGAATAGACAATAGACAATTTAATTTGTTGTTTCTTGACAAAGTTTAGAACTGATGTTGTATCAACATTTTTACCTGAAGTTTTCATTTTCAAGCTGGTTTTTTCTTGATACATCTAGCCTTCTGCGTGGAGACAACTCTGTTGAAACTAGTATTTTTTCCTATCATTGGATGTCAGCTTGCAGGTTTGGCACTGACAGCATAATGCCGTAGAAAGATCCTGTTGTAAAACTCTCTTTTAGTGTTCATGGTGATACGCTTTTATTTCAAAATTAGTGTCATTTGATTTAATATACTTGACTTCATCTATGTTGGATTTCAGATTTTCTTGATTGTAATATGTTTAGAAGATCATTAATGCCTTTGAATGCAAATGTTACAGAAAAATACTTAGAATATCATGGACAGAGTAAAGATCAAATTCTACAGAAGAGTACTTAGAATATCATGGACAGAGAAAAGAACAAATGCTACAGAAGAGTACAGAGAATATCATGGACAGAGAAAAGAACAAATGCTACAGAAGAGTACAGAGAATATCATGGACAGAGAAAAGAACAAATGCTACAGAAGAGTACAGAGAATATCATGGACAGAGAAAAGAACAAATGCTACAGAAGAGTACAGAGAATATCATGGACAGAGAAAAGAACAAATGCTACAGAAGAGTACTTAGAATATCATGGACAGAGAAAAGAACAAATGCTACAGAAGAGTACAGAGAATATCATGGACAGAGAAAAGAACAAATGCTACAGAAGAGTACAGAGAATATCATGGACAGAGAAAAGAACAAATGCTACAGAAGAGTACAGAGAATATCATGGACAGAGAAAAGAACAAATGCTACAGAAGAGTACAGAGAATATCATGGACAGAGAAAAGAACAAATGCTACAGAAGAGTACAGAGAATATCATGGACAGAGAAAAGAACAAATGCTACAGAAGAGTACAGAGAATATCATGGACAGAGAAAAGAACAAATGCTACAGAAGAGTACAGAGAATATCATGGACAGAGAAAAGAACAAATGCTACAGAAGAGTACAGAGAATATCATGGACAGAGAAAAGAACAAATGCTACAGAAGAGTACAGAGAATATCATGGACAGAGAAAAAGAACAAACGCTTCTGTTCTGCAACAGTTTGATATTAAAGAGAGTTGGATATTAAAGAGCATAAAAACAAGAAAAATGTAATATTTCGGACACATCAAACGACATGAGTGCCTAGAGAAATTAATTGTGGTGCCTGGAATAAGAACGAGAGGAAGACCTAGAAGACGATGGGTGCAGTATGTCATTGACGATCTGAGAATGACTGCTGCTGACGCCGGCCATCTTGCACAGAAGAAGGAGTTTTTCAGGAATGCTGTCAGGGGAGCCAAGTTCCGGAAGGTACAAGCTACTTGATGAAGAATGTGTGTAGTCTAGCCTGAATGTGGTAGACTAATTCACCGTGTGATCCAACAAGAGGATTCTGAAGTCACTGTGAGTGTCTTATACAGTCGACAGTGGATTCATTTAATGTCATTTTTTGTTAAAAGAATCCTGAAGAGATTTCACAATTTATGAAACAATGTCAACAAATAACTTGATACTAACAATGAATTGTTTTGTTTCTATTAGGCTGCTGGTGAGACTTGCAAAGCACGGCATGCGTATGCGGCAGTAAACTGTTCCATAGATCCTGAACTCTGCGCTGCGGAGGGAGCATGCAACCGTCCTGTCTACAAACTATACGAGAAAACACAAGTCATTGGTACACTAGAAACCGTTAACTGCCATCTGGAACTGAAAAATATGGTCGAAGGGAAGCCAAAAAAATGGCCAACAGTACAACCAGCTATACGATTACGCTAATTTGTATGAGCATCTTTGAGACATGGTATTAAACTGTATGTGTTATGTCAACGAATATTACAACAAGATTGCTTGAGAACAAAAAAACATCAACATTATTTTGTGCTATGATATGGTACAACCAATCTCACGTAGCAGGCAATGTCTGAAAAGATACCAGCCTAAACATCATCGGCGCTAACAAATATCTTCTTACACGTTGAGGAGAGAAGATATACCAGATATACCAGTCACAAATACCTTCTTACACGTTGAGGAGAGAAGATATACCAGTCACAAATACCTTCTTACAGGAGAGAAGATATACCAGTCACCATCACGTTTTCTTCTAGAACTCATCTTACAAGAATATACAATAAAATATATATATATGTATAGATATCCCGGATATAGAAAATATGAAAGCTTTTCTTGATTCTTGAAATGTAAATTATGTTTTCTATGTCTTTGTTTGAGCTGTTCTAAGCACACTAGTTTCTACTGTTGAAAGTGTTTTGTCAATTCTGTAAGAAGTAAGATACATCTCTCTGTCTCTCTCTGTCTCTCTCTCTCTCTCTGTCTCTCTCTCTCTGTCTGTCTCTCTCTCTGTCTCTCTCTCTCTCCGTCTCTCTCTCTCTGTCTCTCTCTCTGTCTCTCTCTCTGTCTCTCTCTCTCTGTCTCTCTCTCTCTCTCTGTCTCTCTCTCTGTCTCTCTCTCTGTCTCTGTCTCTCTGTCTCTCTGTCTCTCTGTCTCTCTCTCTGTCTCTCTCTCTCTGTCTCTCTCTCTGTATCTCTCTCTCTGTCTCTCTCTCTCTTTGTCTCTCTCTCTGTCTCTCTCTCTCTGTCTCTCTCTGTCTCTCTCTCTCCCTGCTAATGTTGATATGTTGTCTAGTCTACTATTATGTCATAAGTAAGATACATCTCTCTCTCTCTCTGTCTCTCTCTCTCTCTCTCTCTCTCTCTAGACAATATCAAGATCACACTAAATAAACACTGATATAACACAACAAGGCGACTCATCTGGCACTGGAACGAAAATTGTTTTTTGGGTTTTCCGATCCAGAAGCACTTGAGCTTTTCAGCTCTTCGGCTCCGTGCTATGGACATCGTAACCCTTCGGTTCGGTGCCACGAACACCGTAAATATGGAGAACCTGTGGCTTTTTCTGCCATCCCACGGAATTGACCTGGCAATCATAGAGGGCTTTTCACCAGCAGTCCAACGCGCTACGAACACGCTGGGCACGCGGGGGAACGCAAATTAAAGCTCCCACTCCTGCGCTTAAAGGCAAGAGTGGACAGCCAATTCCATCATCCAACTGGGGAAAGACAATAGACAATATGAGTAGGCTCATCAGTCAGCATCCAACTCGTACGTTTATTTGCTGGACGCTGTTGGAGAAATTGCGATAAAGATTGAAGCACCTATGGGACATATCCAAAGTCTAATGAATATATTCCTAACTGAAACCGAAAACATTAATCAACATCGAACTGGTGTGTTGGGCCGCTGGACACTGCTGGATTTGCAGAGGCGGATATCGCAGCAGCTATGGACATGTCCGGCCGGAGTGCAATGATGATAGTCCTCATATAACTGATCTATTTACAAAATAGATGAGACTGCAGTAAAACTATTTGATTGGCAAAACACGTGATCACAAAGTACTGTAGTTTTACAAATTACAAAAACAGTGACAAAATACAGCAACGTTTCGACCAACAAGACCTTTATCAAGCAAACGAACAACAGGAGTGACAAATTAAAAAAAAAATGGACGACCGAATACAAACGTTTCTAATGAAAATCTGGGAATAAAAACGAATAACGAAATAAATGTAACATAAAAAACACACAAAAACTTGAAATAGAAGAGAAACAATGAAAAATCTAGTAAATATATAACTTGAATACATGCAACATATACCCATATAGATTACAAAGCATGGGAAGAGAAAGTACTAAGAAGCATAGGAATGTAATACGTTGAGCCCACGTGGTCGAAAGGTACCATACAAAGAAATCAACCGATTCTCCAGAGCAAATCGACTACGATCATCCGAGGAACACGATCCGATGGCTGTAACCTGGACATCGTGAGCTCCTAAATGGCCAGTATCATTGAAATGGGTGGCTACAGGGGTCACAGAGAATTGGCGTATGTTGCGCAAGTGTTGGGCGAATCGGTCACTGAGCCTCTTGCCTGTCTCGCCGATATAAGCCTTGTTACATCGCTTACAGATAATGGCATAGATAAGATTACGGGACTCGCATGTGAAACCATCGTCAATAAGAAACGTGGCTAAAGGAAAAGATACAGTACGCGTCTGTATCACATAAGCACACATGTTGCAACGCCGACGGCCACACTGAACAGTGCCAAAATGAGTCTGGATATTGGATTTAAGGCGACTGTGTACCGACATATCCTTAAGACTTTATAACTGATATAACGGAAAACAAAGACAACGGTAGCAGTGTGACGACAAAAGAAGAAGAAGAAAGACAAAAACAGAAATCCAAGACACAAACAAAAAGAGAAAGTTTAGTGCGCACATTTCAGCACCGTAACATATTGAACTAGCTACCGTGGTAACCTACGTCACACGTTCTAACGTTCATTCTCATCGTGGACCGGCCGGGATAAGGTCCCAAAATTTTAAAATTACAAAAACAAATCTCTGATTCAGTATCACTAAATTCAATCAGAATAAATTGACAGTAAAAAAACCAACATATTGTATATTAATATTAAACCGTCTTGCTGCTCTCGCCAGGATTCAAGTTGCCACATTCTGGACAAAATAAATAATAATGTCCCACTTTGATGCAGGACCTTCAAGGGATACATGTTTCCCATCAAATAAAGTATATGGATTAAATCTCAAACACTTTGGACATTTTCTCAATAGCAAAGACGTGGTAATGGTAATGTTCTATGATGCTCACACCACGACACAAAAAAAAGTATTTGCTGAGGTAATATATAATTGAGTATGTTTAGAGTATAACGGTTAACGTGTCTTGTCTATCAATATAACGGTAACACATTTTGAAATATACATGCAAACGTCTCGTATGCAATGTTTTATCATTTGTTGCTGTTGTGATAATTATTGGACTAATTACTGTAGTAATTACTGTACTAATTACTGTACTAGTTACAAAGTTACTGTACAAATGACTGTACAAATGACTGTACTAATTACTGTAGTAATTACTGAGTTCATGTACTGGGTTATAGCCCGCGTGGTGCCAGGGCCCACAAGGATATCAAAGAATAGTACCGCTGCGACCTACAAAGCATGTCGTAAGAGGCAACTGATGCATGACCTAGGGAAGCTACCCTAGTAAATAAAAATAGCAGAAATCGGATGTGCTTTCCTACTTGTAGGCGCATAACTGGCACAACGTACAATCGCTCTTAGGCTCAGATCACATATAAATCACAGAGTGGTTAACAAGTGGTCGATATGGAGTGGTCGAAGAAGAAGTACTGAGTTACTATACTAATTACTGTAATAATTACTGAGTTACTGTACTAATTACTGTAATAATTACTGAGTTACTATACTAATTACTAATAATTACTGAGTTACTGTACTAATTACTGTAATAATTACTGAGTTACTGTACTAATTACTGTAATAGTTACTGAGTTACTGTACTAATTACTGTAATAATTACTGAGTTACTATAACAACTGTATACACCCACATACGACCGGCCCATAGGTGCTTTGTCTTCCTCAGCAAGTGTCGGGTAATACTCATACTAATGTGTCCCGTGACACTATTTGTTAAACAGTATTCTGACTATACTCTTCAAACATGCAAATGCTGTTTGTTCGACAAGTAATTCCAAACTAATTACATCGATGACATTAGCAGGTACCGTCTCATCAAACAGACGACTGCTAAGCAACCTACAGACGATCATCCACCCCCCTTTTTCTTTAATTCAACAACTCCTATAGGAAGCTACTCTTTACGAAAGCACACTATCTTTAATTTACATTGAACACTAACATGACCAGAATAGAAGATAGAAATCGTTGTCCTGGTTGGTTGGAAACTACAATAGATAAGTCAGATACTCTGATACCGCAACCTAGTGTGTTTTACCTTCCCCTCCGAAGCCTTGACGTCCGGATTGAGAAACAATAATGGCACAAGAAAAGGGAATCTTAACGAACGATTGAGAACATCATGGTCGGCAACAATTGTCATTCTAATAAAATTAGTTCTTATATTATGTTATCTCCGTCCTATCACGGTGGAGAATCACATACGAGGCCCGTTCTCCGCTTTAGCAGCCATCTCAAAGCTCACTTGCTCACCGTACCCACGAGTATATTTTCTTGCTCTACCACGAAGGTGACACTATCTGGCATGTTCAAACTTTTCTCCTATTTCTCGTAATCGTCCCAGTGCCTGAGATTCACAAATACAATATCAATTAGTGCTTATTGTATTGATGCTTTCAGCTTTGTCCATAATTTTACCAGTTTGAGTTTTTTAAAATATTATTTGCAAGATCTCAGCACGTTTGCTGCCCTGCACTCCAGCATGTCCAGTCAGTTGTGCACAATCCAGTCAGTTGTGCACAATCCAGTCAGTTGTGCACACTCCAGTCAGTTGTGTACAATCCAGTCAGTTGTGCACAATCCAGTCAGTTGTGCACAATCCAGTCAGTTGTGTACAATCCAGTCAGTTGTGCACAATCCAGTCAGTTGTGCACAATCCAGTCAGTTGTGTACAATCCAGTCAGTTGTGCACAATCCAGTCAGTTGTGCACAATCCAGTCAGGGTCTTGAGATGTGAAGGTCGAATGTTGTTCACCCATTCCACACTCATAATTTCAGACTTTAACTGACTTGAAGGATATTCGAGTCTGATATGAAAATCGTTTGGGTGGCTTGTTGCTCAGTCACCAATGAGAAAGCACTAGAGGCAACTGTAATCTCAATATTCATGCTTGATGCTGTTGTCTCGAAGGCGCCACGTCAGATTTCTCATTAATTGTGTTCTGGTTTGGTTGTGCTGAATAAGCTAACGCTGATCTGGTTCCGCCTCCGACACAGTCATCATTATAACTACTGAGACCAACTAAATCAAAATGTTGTGTATGTTCGACAGTGATACTACGGTATGGGCTAGCTACTTTTAATCTACTCATGATTTCTCCCCACGACGCACAAACCCATTGGTATATACAAGAAACAACATAGAGTCCGTTATCTAGAATAGATAAACAATGAATCGCAACATATATGACAACAAACAACTTCCCACACACACACAATCACAACTATGTTGGAGATACAAACAGTAATTTATTATATTGTGTTTGCTGCGAAGTTATATTTATTAACTCTTTGAGAACATACAAAATCAACATCAACGCTCTAAGAGAAAATACATACGCTCTGAAGATTTCAACGACGAAGATAAAAGGGTATTCTCTATCTCGGTTGCGCAAGTTGTACATACCGATAAGTGCGGCAAGACGGGAAAACTACGAGAGAAACACCAGTAGATACACCAATCAACACAGAACATGAGTTGTTAGCTTTAACACACAGAAATACATGCTTGGGAGGAGATCGTAGCAATTATGGACATGTCCGATGTGCGATGAAGATAGTCATCAAATGAACAACGAACAATGAGAACGTGCACACACAATCACATGCATTAAACAGCTCACAATGACATGCATTAAACAGTTCACAAAGAAATGCATTAAACAGTTCACAATGACATGCATTAAACAGTTCACAAAGACATGCATTAAACAGTTCACAAAGACATGCAGTAAACAACAGACTAGCAGACACGCCCATCAAACAAACATGTTACTAATAATTAACTCTTGTATGTCTCATAGGCTGCTGAAGAAACATGCAGACATAACCATGCCTACGCTGCAGTCAACTGTGACACTGAATGCGAACTTTGCCAGCAGGAAGGAGCCTGGAAATTTCCAACATACAAACTGTACCAGAAACATCGAATAATTGATGCTATATCAGACGTGAAAGAATTTGGTGATCTCAAGTATTTAATCGAAGGACCACCTAATACACCACCTCCACCACCACCACCACCACCAAGATGGTCAGTACAACCACCTAGAAGGTAGTCTATAAACATACTTCAGACATTGTTTAGAATAGACATGCATTGAAGATAACCAAACTAAGTGAAACCATCAACCTCCCAAGAAGCAGCTACATCCTTCCAAGAAGCAACAAGAAGAGAAGTTATACAGACAAATGATCTCAATAAAATTGTCTGAAAGAAATGACTATAAAAAATAAAGAAAAAGAGAAATAGATCCCGGATCAAAAAATGAGAAGCTGTGTTAGTTTTTATTTTTGTTAATGAATGTTGTTTTCATTAATCATGATTATGTTTTGTTTGTTAAATATACCAAGCATTGATGAACAGTTTGAAAAGCTAAAGGAGTTAATATGCCAAACATCATCTGAAATCATACCAAAAATAAAACACAATGTAAGGAAGAAATGGATGACGGAGGAAATATTACAGATAATGGATGCAATAAGAAACAGCCAGCAAAAGACAGATGAATATTAGTTAATGGATGCAAGAAGAAACAGCCAGCAAAATACAGAAGAATATGACAAACTAAATGAGATCAAAGACAAATGCAGGGTAGAGAAAGAAAACTGGCTCAATCTGAGATGCAGCAAAATTGAGAAACAGCAGAACAAAGACACAAAATCTTTATACAAACAAATAAATGACATCACAGGAAGAAAGACACAAACACGAACAGGTTGCATGAAATTCAAAGAAGGTACGATAGTTATTGGTTACTAAACTGACGTCATTGCACTCCGGGCAGACCCATAGGTGCTCAGTCTCTCCCAACAGATATCGACGAGTATGCATACTGATGGTTCCCGTGGCTCGGTGATTAAAGACACCTCTCACTCTGCCTCTCAGGCATCCAGTTCGACTTGAACAAGGGTAACTCCAAACTGCGTAAATCGTTTGATCAATTCAACATCGATTTTAGTGTCCTCATCCAGCTGACACTCACGAATAGACCGAAGAATATCCCCTTATCCATCTTCAACTCCCCAACAATCGATGCTGTTGATGCAAGTCTCTCCGCTCTCTCATTACCGTAAACACCCGCATGCCCAGGACAGTATATCCACGTAAGACTCTGAAGGTTAGAAACTTAACCTCTATAGACGACATCCACTCATACCGAAACCTGCCCTTCTGGATCTTGTGAAGCATCGACTGAGTCAGATACAACAACGGCCCCAGTAAATGAAGTCCCAGAGATCCAATGGAGGGCAGCAGTAACGGCCTCAACCTCCATCCTCATACTAGAAGTAGTTGTCCTGTATGCCCCACTTCGCTCTGGAGCAACCCTACCATGCGCATTAGCATAGAAACCCCAGCCGGATTTCTCACCACGTTGAACCGACCCATCGGTTTATACAACAACATCATCATCCCTTGCATTATCTTCTATCAGCTGCTTAACTGCGAGATCAGCCTTCATGTTGCCCCAATCTCTACATTCTCTTCCTAGGGTAATGATAACGTTGAGACAGTTGGTCATGCTACCAGTTATTCATTTATATGAGGACTATCATCATAGCACTCCAAACATGTCCATAGGTGCTCCGATCTCCGCCTCAGCAAATCCAGCAGCGTCCAGCGACCCAACACGCCAGTTCGATGTTGATTAATCAATCTCTTTGCATATTTAGTATGTCGTTCTTTTCGGGCTGCACCAATATTGACACCCATCTCATTCAATCTGGTCAGCGAGTGGGATCTACAGCCCTGAAACTCCTCTGTTCGGAAAGACTCTCTCAATGCGTGAAGAATGTCATTTCGATCCATGGCAGCTCCCTCTGATATTGTAGCCAAGCCAGCCAATCTATCAGCTCGTTCATTACCCCTAACTCCTGCGTGCCCAGGGACAAAAATGGTGATTTCTCTGATCATTGTCTGTACCACTACCTCCACCCAGTTGCGTCTCACCATACCTGATTCGACTTTACGAATCATGCTCATGAAGTCACTGAGTATGAAAACACGAGAGTAGTTGTGAATGCCAACAATTTCACCGCCTCCGTAACCGCCCGAACCTCCATTGTCAAACTACTTGTGGTTGTTGCGTAGGCCCCACTGGCCTCTCTTATTATGTTTCCTCCTGAGCGTGCTGGAAAAGCCCACGCACAGCGTTGTTGGCGAATGACTGAACCATCGGTGTAAATAACCACATCTGTATCATTGATGATGTCATTCAAGAGAGCCTCCACCTCCACGTTAATCAGTGATGTATTATTTAGTTTTTCTTAATAGATGTAATAACGATGAAAGCAGTTTGAAATTGACGTGGCACAGCAATCCATTCCTCTCCTGTTTCAATTCCGGAAGGATCACATATTTTCCTAAGCGTATCTTCCGCCTGACTCAGCCATGATCTGCCTCTCTTGAGAGTACACCCTTTCTCCTTAATGAGTTCTTCATGGAGAGGATGTTCCTTGTTTGCATTGATTCTTAGATATGATCGAACCCTCCAAGTTTCAATTCTGTTAGCAATAGTTGGGAGGTCAAGAAGGAATCGCATTGGCGCTCCTGGTGTATCTTTGATGCATCCCAGAATGATGCGCATAGTCTCATTTTGAATTCTTTCCAGTCTCACTGTTTGGGTAGGACTAATTGTTAGGAGAGCGCATGTCTTCTTCTTTCTTCTTCTTTGCGTTCATTCTTTACCACCAATTGTAATCCCTCTTTGTGATATGTTTGATCTTTGCCAAGAACGTGTATACGTTGCACATTGGTTTGTAGGCCTCTAAACGCATAGACTTCTACACGTTTAGGACACGTGGATCCGATTTCAGCCAAACCTCCTTAGTCGCCTCTTACGACATGCGTGGCAGGTAACAGTGGTTCTATTCTTTACGTCCCAAATTTGGGCCCCGGTAACCACTCGGGCATGAGAGCGCATGTATATTCTATACATGACAGAACAATACCTTGGTACCAAGAGCACAAGAAGGCGTTGCTCAATGTTAGCAGCCGCCATGATTCTCAGTGAGGATAGTGCGTTGCGAGCCTTGGCAATAACATGCTACCATTTGTTGAGATCCCTTCTTCCCCTTTTCGTAGAGTCGCAACCGTAGTCACCTGGCCAATTGTTCTCTCAGCCTGTGACACGATACCAGGTACGATATTAATGGGGGGAAGAAAACATAATTGGAAGGGTGGACGGAATGTAATGGAGAACTCTACGATGATAACAGAGGAGAACTAAATATACCATACACATGCAAGGGACCACCAATACTTGCAGCTGAAGTTGAAGATGCCATAAAATACATTAAGAGAAGAACTAAATATACCAGACACATGCAAGGGACTACCAATACTTGCAGCTGAAGTTGAAGATGTCATAAAACACATTAAGAAGGGAAAGTCTTCAGGTCCAGATAACATAACAGCAGAAGAAATTCAAGCTCTAGGAAATCTAGGAACGGAAGTGATAACAAAACTTTTAAACGACATATATGACAGTGGTTGTATTCCAAAAGATCTACTAAAGTCTATATGTATTGCTTTGCCGAAGAAATCAAGAGCAGTGGAATGTGAAGATCACCGCACTATGTCTTATGAGTAATATGACAAAGATACTACTGAGGATAATGATGAGAAGGATACGAAGCAGAATAAGACCAGAAATCAGTGATGAGCAGTGTGGATTAGTTGAAGGCAAGGGCACTAGCAACACTATATATATCCTAAGAACACTAATAGAAAGATCAATAGAAGTAAAAGCAGATCTATACTTGTGCTTTATAGACTACACCAAGGCGTTCGACAATGTACGCCATCAAGAACTTTTCAAAATGTTAGAGAGCTTAAACATCGACAGAAAAGATCTAAGAATCATTCAGAACATATATTGGCAGCAAACAGCAGCTATAAGAATAGACAAAAAGATTGGAACTTTCCAGAAGATCAAAAAGGTGTTAGACAAGGATGCGTATTATCACCAGACCTGTTCTCACTGTATTGTGAAAGCATTTTAGGTCTATAAAAGATTTTCCTGGAATAGCTGTGGGAGGACATATCATAAATAACCTGAGATAAGCTGATGATACTGTCTTAATAGCAAGAAATGAAATGGAGCTACAGAAATTAGTTGATAAGGTTGTGACAGAAAGTAACAACAAAGGACTCAGTTTGAATATTAAGAAGACAGAAGTTATAATCATATAAAAAAGCAGATTTTGCCAAAATGCACCATCACAGTAAATGGGACTGATCTAAGACAAGTGCAGCAATTTAAATACCTCGTAGTCCTGGTAACATCAGATGGCAGATGCCGATCAGAAAAAAGAGCAGAATAGGGCAAGCGAAAACATCATTCCTGAAAATGAGAAGCATTATCTGCAAAAAGTCCTTGTCAATTGCGATCAGAATGCGAATTATTCAGTGCTACATAGAACCAATACTGACATACGGATGTGAGTCATGGACAATGAACACACAGATCGAAAAATCTCTGAGGGCCACAGAGATGTGGTTTTACAGAAGAATGATGAGAATCCCATGGACTGTAAAAATGACTAAAGTTGAGATGTTGAATGAGATCAAGACACAGAGAAAGCTTATCATCAATATAAGAAATAGGCAGTCATCATTTATCGGACATGTGATGAGAAGGGGAGGTTTAGAACACGCTCTGCACTAATTCGTCCCAAGTATCACTATCACATTTATAGCGAAACACGTACAACAAAGTACTATAGTTTTACAAAATACAGAAACAGTGACGATAAACAGCAACGTTTCGACCAAAAGTCCTTTATCAAGTCTTTATCATATTCATTAATGTCTTTTATCCGGCTATTCGGTTTACATCTCACATCTCTACCTCTTGTGTCAACTTTCTTGACATCACTATCACTATCAGCCTATCCACCATCACTACATCAGTATACTACAAGCCTACTGATGCACATAGTTTTCTTCTTTATACCTCTTCCCATTCCCAGGCTTGTCGTGACTCTTTGCCCTTCTCTCAACTCTTGCGCCTTCGTCGCCTCTGTAGCGAGGACGATGATTTTCTCGATAGAGCTCACGAGATGCTTGACCAAGTTTTACTGCAGTTTTCCCCATTTTTCGATAATTATCACATTTATATAACGATAGAGGAAAACAAGACAATCGAGATAAGAACAGAAGAGAAACACTTAACAAAGTACTGTCGTTTTACAAAGCTCAAAAACAATATATAGAGACGTTTCGACCAAAAGATCTTTATCAAGCAAAGGATGCAACATCATGATAATCATTATCAAGTAGTTTGTTCCTTCCAGAACTTGGCTCCCATGACAGCAATCCTGAAAATCTTTCTATTCTGTACAAGTTGACCTGCGTCAGCAGAAGTCTTTCTAAGACCTTCAATGACATCTTGCACCCATCGACATCTAGGTCTTCCTCTCATTCTTCTTCCAGGCACTTTTCCCTCCAAAATGATATTCTCTAGGCTCTCATGTCGTTGGATGTGTCCGAAATATTTAATTTTCCTTGATTTTATGCTTTTCCAGTTGGGGAAAGAAAACGTGGAAGACCAAAGACTACTCTTCGAAGAACCATCCAACAAGAAAGTAAACTATTGGGATGTAAAACCATACAAGATCTCCAACTGCTAGCAAAGAACCGCATCACATGGAGATCTAAAACCTCTGCCCTATGTGCCGCTTTGGCATGAAAGGAACAAATTAACTAACTAACTATGCTTTGTAATAGTCAACTCTATTTAATATCAAGCTGTTGCAGAACCGAAGCATTTGTTCTTTTCTCTGTCCATGATATTCTAAGTACTCTTCTGTAGCATTTGTATTCAAAAGCATTAAGGTCTTCTCCGCCGCTTTGTCAATGTTCTATGTCTCACAACCATATGTCGCCAAGGGAAAAACGCAGGCTCTTAAACACTTGATTTTTGTTCTCATGCCAGTTCCCTTCCATAGGTTCTCTTCCATAGGTTCTCTTCCATAGGTTCTCTTCCATAGGCTCTTTTAGTTTTTGCAAAGCAATACTCAACCTTCTTTTAATTTCTTTGATAGTATTCCTGTCATTTGTCAGCAATGTCCCAAGGTATTCAAAGTTGTCGACAATTTCTATTTTGTGACCGTTTGTTGAAGGATGGAGTTGATGATGATGGAGTTGAAGGCTGGTAGTAGCATTGTTGTAGTTGTGATGTTCCTGATGATAATGGTGTTTTCTTTACAATGGCTGTGATACAACAACAATATATTGAACGACCATGGGTTTTTGTGGAGTCATATACACATATTTATTTGATGTTAGGATACATGTGTGGTGTAAGACAGGGATGCGTAATGTCCTCTCTTTTGTTTAGTATTACAATTGACTGGGTGCTAAAAATGCCATAAAACAACAAGCACCAAGAGGAATAAGATGGACCCCTTTCGAGATGCTTGAGGACCTGGACTTTGCAGACGATATAGCCCTGGTGTCACACAAATATGAACATATACAAGAGAAAAGTACAATACTTCACAGCACGGCAAAGACAGTAGGCCTCAAAACAAACACAGGAAAAACAAAAATTATGACAAACAGTGAAATCCAACAACCAGTAATGTTAGAAAATGAAACACTGGAAAGGGTTGAGCAGTTTACATATCATGGTAGCGTACTGACACTAAATGGTGGCACAGAGGAAGATATAAAATCACGTCTAAGTAAGGCCAGAACCGCTTTTGCCAGAATGAAACCAGTATGGAAGTCCAAAATCTACAATAGGACCACAAAGCTTAAACTCTATAAAAGCATTGTTTTGCCAGTTTTGCTCTACGGATCGGAGTGTTGGAGGATGACCAAAGGAGATACTAGCAGGCTGTCAGTTTTCCACCACTCTTGTCTTCGCAGAATCTTGGGAATCTTTTGGCCAGTAAAAATATCCAATAACCAACTACTCCAAGACACAAGACAAGAGGCAATGAATGACATACTCAAAAAGAGAAGATGGAAATGGCTCGGACATGTTATGAGAATGAGACAAGAAATGCCTGCAAGGATAGCCCTCACTTGGACACCAGAGGGAAAGAGAAAGAAAGGCAGACCACGGACAACATGGAGGCGCATGATGGAAGAGGAACTGGACACCGCATCTCTGACGTGGGGCTCTGCGCTGAAGGTTGCACGGGACAGGAGAGCATGGAAAGTCCTTTCTGAAGCCCCATGTGTCACTAGGCATGACGGGATTAAGTAAGTAAGTAAGGATACATGTGTGGACAACACACAAAGAACACGTCCATCTGTATCCTATGTTTCCGTTCGTTCTTTCATGTTTACTAACATGTTCCTACTCTGACCGTCACTACACAACTACGTCGATTAGTTACTCTACGTCAAGGTCTCGTTTTAGTATTGCCATTCTGCTTAGAGAGTGCAAACACTAAGTCCGCTATTAAAATATCTAAATATATACAAGCTACACACTAAAGATAACTGTCTGGTTTCTCAGCTGCCACCTGCGGGGGCGGGGGCGGGGGGACTGGCTAGCTACCACACGTTGACACATATATTAGCCTTCAATTATATTTGATCAGTTGTAAATATCTTCGTTTTCATTATATTGAGGTAAAGGTTTTGATCATCGCTGGTTTTTTGAAGTGACCGTATCAAGTTATCTATACCATTTTGTGATGTAGATAATATCACTGTATCGTCAGCATATCTTCATAATGTATGTCTCTATGAGAGAGCGGACAGGTTTGCATCAACAGCATCGATTGTTGGGAAGTTGAAGATGGATAATTGGATGTTCTTTGGTCTCTATGTCACTACCTGTTGGATGAGGACACTAGAATACATGTTGTATTGATCCAGCGATTTAAAAAGTTTGAAGTGACCTGTTGTACGGGTAGAACTGGATACCTGAGGAATAAAGTGAGGAGTGTGTCACGAGAGCCATTGATAAGCATACTCTTCTATACACGCTGGGGAGACTGAGCACCTATGAGTCTGTCCGGAATGCAATGACGTCAGTTTAGCAGCTGAATAAGTAGAACTGAATGTCTGAGGAGCAGAGTGATGAGTGGGTTTAACCAACGAGTCACAAAAACATCTGCTATGGAAGGTCTGAGCATATATGGTCTGCTCGGAGTTCAATGACATCGCTGTAGTAGCCAAGATGCAATGTTAACGTGTTGCTGTTCTTCTTCTGTAGATATGGTTACCAGATCGTCGACAAAGAGAAATTCATTTAGAGTTCCCCAAGGCTGTTCCCTTCACTGATGTTAGCAATTGTACAGATCTGATCGATATAGTTGATGATCAGTAGCGATGGTAGTAAGTATGGTTGTGTTACTCCCAACCCAACTTGAAACATTTCTGCTAGACCTGTGTTTGTTCTTGGCATTGAGTTTGTGAAAACTAAAACTGAAAATTGATGACACATTCTGTGAGCACTGAAAGCAGTGCGCACATATTAGCACTGTACGATGTTGAACGTACGCGCATCGTAGCCTACGTCATTGGTAGTAACCGTCACTTCGTTCTTGGGACTTGACGGACCGGCAGCATCTCCACCCTTGCTCTGCTCCACCCAACTTCAAACTTTAATAACTTACTAATTAACACTGACCAGTAAATAGCAGAACTACCATCACCAGCTACTACCGACGATAGCCACTAAACCATCCGTTGCACATTTCAGAATTCAGAAACATCAATCTAAGTAGAAACTAATAGTACCACAATGGCTTACGGTTACAATGACAAATATGAAGTTTATGATCGTCGCGCACCAGAATCACCTTCACTTCCAAGAGGTGAATATTTTCCCACAGACAAGGTATACGGCCTAACACTAAGAAGCTTTGAAGAATTTGTACATAATAAAGAATTTGTCATGGTGATGTTTTATGATGTTCAAAACCCACAACAAAGAGCAACTTTTGCTAGGGTAAGAAAATTGTCTACAGTTTAATTTGTATTATTTCATGTTTTTCTTATTTAATATTGATTTCAACGATCGGGGTCTATGCATCGTGAGGAGAAGTCAGGCTGGTGTTTACTGGCTACTGTGCATAGTAGAGTCGTTGAGGAGCGTAGCGCAGCAAGAGAACTTAAATTTAAAAAAAAAATAAAAAAATAAGCACATAAGGAAGGCGATTTGAGTCATCAGGAAAGATAGACTACGAAATGAGGACATCAGAAGCAGACTGGGCATAACCTCATGCACCGAGTACATTGAAAGACAGCAAATGCGGTGGTTTGGGCATTTAATGAGAATGAAATACAACCAACCAAGAATACCAGCATACAATACAAAGTGATCAGTTACTAGTACCAAGGGAAAACCAAGAAAAGATGGACAGACAATATAAATATCACACTAAACAAAAACGGATATAACTCAAGGGAGACTCATCTGACACAAGAACGTAAATTAAAGTTATCACCGCTAAACAGCAATAGTGGGTAACCAATTTCAAAATCCACTTGAGGACAGACAATAGACCAATAGGAAGAGGGACTTAGAATTTGCAATAGTCTGCGGTGTGTGTGTGTGTGTGTGAAACTATTTGTTGTAAGGAATGTGAGGAATTGAGATAAACTAATGAAGAAATGTTACTCACATCAGGAAACAATCTTCTTCTTCTTCTTCCAACGTTTTCAGACATCGATTTGTCTACTTTTAAAGTAGTTAGTGGTCAACTGGAGTCTATGTACATCTCCATATAGCTTGTCTTGGACTGATATCGATTTGTATACTTTTAAAGTAGTTAGTGGTCAACCGAAGTCCATGTACATCTCCATATAGCTTGTCTTGGACTGATATCGATTTGTCTACTTTTAAAGTAGTTAGTGGTCAACCGGAGTCTATGTACATCTCCATATAGCTTGTCTTGGACTGATATGGGGATTGGCCATGTGTTTTCTCTCTGTTCCATGTATGTTGGACATTCTTGCAGTATGTGTGTCTTTGTCCTCCTGCTGGTGCCACATGTACATATGTCAGATGTGCCTATTTTATACTTATTAAACAGATGATACCTCAGCCTATTGTGACCTGTTCCTAGACGAAAAATGACAACCTGTTCCTCTCTACTTAGTTGGTGGTATGCATCGTCCTTTTCATGCCCTGGGTGATCTGTCATTTGTTCTTGTAGGCCATTTTTATCCGTACTTTTGTTTCCTCATATGTCATACTGGTGTCTGTCTGTGGTAGCCTGCTTCCTGCTTTTGCCAATATGTCTGCAGTCTCATTTCCAGGTATTCCGCAGTGAGATGGTATCCACTGTATTACCACTCTATAGAAGATGTTGCATACTTGGTGTAGTGATGCTTGCAGTTCCTTCAAGTTGTTATCGTCTTCATTTTTAGAGCAGTAATTACTGACAGGGCATCAGTCAGAAATACTAGGTTTTCTTTTACATGTTCCTCTGACACTATGGCTTCTGCTGCCGCTTTTAGGGCCTCTGTCTCTGCTCTGTAATTGCTGGAGAACCTTCCTGTCGCTAATTTTAGCTTCCTGAGTTTCATGTCACTGAGCACTATGAGGGCTCCTCCATTTTCAGTTGCATTTGCTGCAGTCCCATCTGTGTATACATGGGTCCACCTGTTGTTAGGAAAGTGTTCCTTTAGATACTCGGTGGCCAGGAATTTTCTTTCTTCACTTGTTTGTTGATTTTTGCCTGCTATCCCTGTGATGTTCTCATTCAGCTCTGGGAATTTTGTATCTTGAATTTTGTTTATAATTATAATTCTATTTGTGATTTGATTACTTGTATCTTGATTTCATGTCAAACGTTCACATACATCAAACAGTACATACATCAAACAGTACATGAAGACATACATCAGACAGTACATGAAGACATGCATCAGACAACACATCAGCAAACACATCCAATAAATATGTGTGTCACTAATGATGAATTCTTGTCTGTCTCACAGGCTGCTGACAACACATGCAGATTTAACCATGCCTACGCCGCAGTCAACTGTAACTTTGAACGTGAACTCTGTGAGCAGGAAGGGGCCTGGAGATTTCCCTTGTATAGACTCTACAAAAAGAACAAAATCGTGACTTCAATACCAAGTGTCAATAATCCCGAAGAGCTAGTGGCTATTGTCAAGAATGCTGAATAAATCCTCAACCCTATAACCTTCACCTTCAATAAGATCAAACTATCGCAGAGTAACAATCAAATCGCTAAGTATGTGACCTGTGTTGAAACAAACAAAACTAATTCAACCGTCAACGTCCCAAGAAGTAGCAACATCAACCAACGAACAAGAACGAAGTTTTATATCAAACAAAAAAAAACCCCAAAAAATGAACTAAAAGTCTTAATCAGAAAAGACATGACAAAAAAAATAAAATAACAAGAGATATATCCCCATTATAAAAGATTGTCTTGACTTCTCTGAGTGACGTTTATGTTCTTATAATTCAATGTTGTCATAGTGTTTGTTCATATGTGCGTGCTACATACTTTTGTGTTTACGTGTGGGTATTAATTCCTTTTTTAAGTGTGGGTATTAATTCCTTTTCTAAGTGTGGGTTTTAATGTTTGTTTTTGTGTAAGCTTGAAATCTTCTGTTCATGTTTGGATGTTAGTTAGTTTGTACTCAAGTGTGGATGTTAGTTTGTACTCAAGTGTGGATGTTAGTTTGTACTCAAGTGTGGATGTTAGTTTGTACTCAAGTGTGGATGTTAGTTAGTTTGTACTCAAGTCTGGATGTTAGTTAGTGTGTACTCAAGTCTGGATGTTAGTTAGTTTGTACTCAAGTGTGGATGTTAGTTAGTTTGTACTCAAGTGTGGATGTTAGTTAGTTTGTACTCAAGTGTGGATGTTAGTTAGTTTGTACTCAAGTGTGGATGTTACGTACACATCATTCCGTAGTATCATAAACATTCATTACATGTATTGCGACATAATGGCAAACAGAAGACTACTAGGAATCTCTTGGTGCAACCATCCTGATGGATTGATAAGAGTTGAACAAACGAAGTTATTAAATGTGGCTGCTACGATGATATGGCAGAAAGTAGGAATGAAATGGCCGATAAATCGTTATGTGACTGAGAAGTCTGCTGTCCGATACAAAGAAATGATTTCTAGGAATTGGCTAGTAAACCAAAGAGTATTATATAAATTGACTTTCATCCCACAAATCTGGTGCTCAATCGCTGTATCAAATTCTGGTAGTTGGGTCGAAGAATGAACAGGAAGATAATCAGCCAGTCTTTGACTAATCTCAAGTCGTCAGGCGCCTGGTTGATAATATAAATAAAATATGATGATCAAGGGTTTATACAAGTACGTGTACCGGATGCCCGTCGTGAGATGATGAATGTACTTCATGATATGACTAACGTTGAGCGCGAGGGAAACTGACACTGATTTTATAACAAAACATTGTGTAGTAAATACTTTATTGACTGTTTCATTGGATAGATCAGAATAATTGCACTATGGTGAATAACAACGTTTGCTCCGATCTATTTCGTATACAGGACGATCTCAGAGGTTAAAGCACAAAGTCCGTAGCAACAGCGAGAGTTACCGATGTAATTTTGAAGATAGTGAACAGTTTTGTCGGAATTTTATTTCAATATTTTAAATAAATTTTACACGGACTGGTGTCTCACAGCCTACTCCTATGGAGTTTCAACCGCCAAGGGTTACGCTATGCAGGTGGTTGCAGTAAATGCGCTCAAAGCCATTTGGATTGGATCTCTAGCTATTTGCGAGCACTCCATAAACATGGTAAGGATCCTAGGCTGCTTAGCAGCTACTGTATACACAACTTGCAAAATGTATATGGCAAATTACCGAAGCAGGTAATGTCCAAATAAATTATGTGTCACGTATAGATAGTTTCGGTAGCTATCTACCAATAAGAGGGAATTTAGACAATACTGACAAGTTTGCAAATGAAAGTTTTGAGATTTTCTAATCCAAGCAAGAGATTGTTGTTTTGATCATTGACTTGGAGGATGCCTATAACAAGGTGAAATTACCAATCATAATATTCTCTTTGATAAACTGTGGGGGTTCATCCTTTGCTGGTGAACTTCTTCTTCTTCTTTGCGATCGCTTTTTGATGATTATACCGTTAGACGCGTTCTTATGATGAAATCGACTGTAGTCTGGAGCTCATCTCTAGTGCCATGTAGTTTTGAATGTAGTGTTGTGTTGTAAAAGTAAAAAAGTAAAGGAACCCTTTCATACCTCGTGGTATATAGGTCAATACAGTGTTAGGCCTGTATTTTTCATTGACCGTCGGCACACAATGGGTGATGTGGTCAGCATCACGCCGGCCGCCTTTACTTCCCAGAGCATGTCTGGTACCCATTTGAGGCTGGGTCGACCTGAGAGCCGTCGTGGTCGGAAAAATTCCACGCACATTGCGGGAGCTGAACCCAGACCACCAGCCTTGCCAAGCGAGTTCACTAACAACTGCGCTACAGCGGCTCTCCGTGTTGTGTTGTAGGGCCAGCATTCCTTTCTTGGGAGGACATACAGGGGCAGTCTTGCAGGACATGTTCTGTGGTTTGTTCAGCGGAGCCACAGGGGCACAGAGGGTTGGGGACAATCGCAGCCTGTGGAGGTGTTTGTTCAGTCTGTTATGACCTATCCTGAGTCGGAAGATGATAGTCTGTCCTTGTCGGTCAAGTGTGTGGTAGTCATCATTGGGTGGTGTAGGTTCTTTTCTAATGTCCATGATAGCTCTTTTTTTTCAAAGTATGTGATTTCATTATCTATTTGTTCACATTCTGCTCCCTTTTAGCAAGTTTGTCTGCCTTCTCGTTACCTGGCACTCCGCAGTGTGATGGTACCCACTGAAGTGTAACTCTTTTGTTGGTAGAGATCTTGCTGAGCTCTGGTGAACTGAAATAACTGCTCATTTGACATCAGGGGACCGTTGCACTACGTTTTGTAACATGATCATCAGGGGACCGTTGCACTACGTTTTGTAACATGATCATCAGGTCCTATGTGTCAATACCCAAGATTACCACTGTGTTCCTCTCTATTCTCTGTGTTGTTTACTGTCTTACACATCACAACTAGCAACAATCTATTCTCTGTGTTGTTTACTGTCTTACACATCACAACTAGCAACAATCTATTCTCTGTGTTGTTTACTGTCTTACACATCACAACTAGCAACAATCTATTCTCTGTGTTGTTTACTGTCTTACACATCACAACTAGCAACAATCTATTCTCTGTGTTGTTTACTGTCTTACACATCACAACTAGCAACAATCTATTCTCTGTGTTGTTTACTGTCTTACACATCACAACTAGCAACAATCTATTCTCTGTGTTGTTTACTGTCTTACACATCACAACTAGCAACAATCTATTCTCTGTGTTGTTTACTGTCTTACACATCACAACTAGCAACAATCTATTCTCTGTGTTGTTTACTGTCTTACACATCACAACTAGCAACAATCTATTCTCTGTGTTGTTTACTGTCTTACACATCACAACTAGCAACAATCTATTCTCTGTGTTGTTTACTGTCTTACACATCACAACTAGCAACAATCTATTCTCTGTGTTGTTTACTGTCTTACACATCACAACTAGCAACAATCTATTCTCTGTGTTGTTTACTGTCTTACACATCACAACTAGCAACAATCTATTCTCTGTGTTGTTTACTGTCTTACACATCACAACTAGCAACAATCTATTCTCTGTGTTGTTTACTGTCTTACACATCACAACTAGCAACAATCAATTCTCTGTGTTGTTTACTGTCTTACACATCACAACTAGCAACAATCAATTCTCTGTGTTGTTTACTGTCTTACACATCACAACTAGCAACAATCTATTCTCTGTGTTGTTTACTGTCTACGCATCCAAACTAGCAACAATCTATTCTCTGTGTTGTTTACTGTCTTACACATCCAAACTAGCAACAATCTATTCTCTGTGTTGTTTACTGTCTACGCATCAAAACTAGCAACAATCTATCCTCTGTGTTGTTTACTGTCTTACACATCCAAACTAGCAACAATCTATTCTCTGTGTTGTTTACTGTCTACGCATCCAAACTAGCAACAACTCAGACAACCAAGCTAGGTTGGTCATTGACTGTTGCAGATGCTGTCTTAATATATATATACCACTGGATCAGATAGTCGAGAGATGACTGAAGACATTCATAAAAAAAGCATAACATCTTAAGATGGTGTATGGACTCACGCTGACAGGTCAACACAGAGAAAACATACATGTTGTGATGTTCTTTAAATAATAGCATAGGCCCGCGTGCCCAGCGTGTTCGTTGCGCGTTGGACTACGGGTGGCTAGTCCTCTGTAAGTGCGGGTTCAACTCCGCGGACTGGCAGAAAAGCTACAGGTTCCCCAGATTTACGGTGTTCGTGGCACCGAGCCGAAGGATTACGATGTCCATGACACCGAGCCGAAGAGCTTTCAGCTCAAGTGCTTCTGGATCGGAAAACAAAAAAATAATAATAGCATAGACAGAGCTGTCTTAACGTGGAGTCAATTTGTGAACAGGTAATCGAGTGTCGCTACAAGCTTTGGTATCGTGTGTGTAGATGGTAATGAGAGAGCAAGCGGACTGGTTCGAACTGTCTCCATATCAGGTGATCAACTAATAGAGAAAGCTGGCATTCTAAACAAACTCATAGAGTGTGGTCGCAAAATGATTTTCATCTAAGCCAATCCACGTCAACATCTAGATTGCTACAGCTAGGATTCAAGATTGGAGTGTCCGAGGAGCATAATAAGCATGGATGTATGCTCATTCAGGAACATCGAAGAGGTACGACTAGTTTCAGGATGGTTTTGATAATATTGCCAAGGTGACTGTAGCACCTATGACATGTCTGAAGTCTGTGATTGTATCACCTGTGAGCTTGTTTGAAGTATGTGATTGTATCACCTATGAGCTTGTTTGAAGTTTAGTTTTAGTTTAGTTTAGTCGTCGGATCACCATCACTGCACGTCGAACAAATTAGTCCATAAGTGCTCCGATCTCTCCTCAGTATGTCCATCAGCGTGTGGCGACTAACGACACCGGTTCTTTGTTGGTTTACAATTCTTCTTTGTCTGCCAGCATAGCGTTCTTGTCGAGCTACACCACACTTAACTTTGAGTTTTTGCAGTCTGGTTAGTGTTGTGGATTCACCGCTTTTACGTGAATCATGTACACGCCCTCTCTCCCTTAAGGAATTTATAATATCAGCCTGGTCCATTGCTCGTCCGCTTTGGACAGCAGCCATACCTGCAAGCCCATCCGCACGTTCATTCCCCTTACACCTGCAAGCCCTGGCACAAAAATAAAACTGATCTTTGTCAGCTTAGACCTCCCCAGCGATTCTATCCAATGTCTCCTAGCCCATCCTGTTTCAATCTTCCTGAGCATACTCATTGAGTCACTGAGAAGTATGTTTGAAGTCTGTGATTGTATCACCTACGAGCTTGTCTGAAGTCTGTGATTGTATCACCTACGAGCTTGTTTGACGTCTGTGATTGTATCACATATGAACATGATTGAAGTCTGTGATTGTATCACCTATGTACACGTTTGAAGTCTGTGATTGTATCACCTATGTACACGTTTGAAGTCTGTGATTGTATCACCTATGTACACGTTTGAAGTCTGTGATTGTATCCCCTATGTACACGTTTGACGTCTGTGATTGTATCCCCTATGTACACGTTTGACGTCTGTGATTGTATCACCTATGTACACGTTTGACGTCTGTGATTGTATCACCTATGTACAAGTTTGAAGTATGTGATTGTATCACCTATGTACACGTTTGACGTCGTGATTGTATCACCTATGTACACGTTTGAAGTCTGTGATTGTATCACCTATGTACACGTTTGACGTCTGTGATTGTATCACCTATGTACACGTTTGAAGTCTGTGATTGTATCACCTATGTACACGTTTGAAGTATGTGATTGTATCACCTATGTACACGTTTGACGTCGTGATTGTATCACCTATGTACACGTTTGAAGTCTGTGATTGTATCACCTATGTACACGTTTGACGTCTGTGATTGTATCACCTATGTACACGTTTGAAGTCTGTGATTGTATCACCTATGTACACGTTTGAAGTCTGTGATTGTATCACCTATGTACACGTTTGAAGTCTGTGATTGTATCACCTGTGTACACGTTTGAAGTCTGTGATTGTATCACCTATGAACATGATTGAAGTCTGTGATTGTATCACCTATGAACACGTTTGAAGTCTGTGATTGTATCACCTATGTACACGTTTGAAGTCTGTGATTGTATCACCTATGAACATGATTGAAGTCTGTGATTGTATCACCTATGTACACGTTTGAAGTCTGTGATTGTATCACCTATGTACACGTTTGAAGTCTGTGATTGTATCACCTATGTACACGTTTGAAGTCTGTGATTGTATCACCTATGAACATGATTGAAGTTTGTGATTGTATCACCTATGAGCTTGTTTGAAGTCTGTGATTGTATCCCCTATGTACACGTTTGACGTCTGTGATTGTATCACCTATGTACACGTTTGACGTCTGTGATTGTATCACCTATGTACACGTTTGACGTCTGTGATTGTATCACCTATGTACACGTTTGAAGTCTGTGATTGTATCACCTATGTACACGTTTGAAGTCTGTGATTGTATCACCTATGTACACGTTTGAAGTCTGTGATTGTATCACCTATGAACATGATTGAAGTTTGTGATTGTATCACCTATGAGCTTGTTTGAAGTCTGTGATTGTATCCCCTATGTACACGTTTGACGTCTGTGATTGTATCACCTATGTACACGTTTGACGTCTGTGATTGTATCACCTATGTACACGTTTGACGTCTGTGATTGTATCACCTATGAGCTTGTTTGAAGTCTGTGATTGTATCACCTATGAACATGATTGAAGTCTGTGATTGTATCACCTATGAGCTTGTTTGAAGTCTGTGATTGTATCACCTATGAACATGATTGGAATTTAATGAATGTAATCCAAATAAACTGAAATTACAAATGTCAATATCTCATCCAACTCAGTTGACTATTGCGTTGGTTACATTTGTCGATTCGATGTGGAGAAAGGATGGTTTGGATTCAAAAAATCATGTTGTGACTTCAAAAATATAGTTAAACATGGTACTGCTGATGTATATGAGCAAGTATAGGCAAGCTATGCGCCTATAAGTAAGCCAGCACATCCAATTTGTAGGTCGCAGTGGTACTATTCTTTGTTTCCCTTATGGGCAACAATTATCGAAAAAGGGGGAAGACTGCAGTAAAACTTGGTGAAATAGCTAAATACGTACACAGCACCATACGGGTGGGAGCGTCGTCCACTCGAAGCAATCCATATTCATTGTGAAATGTGCAATTTCAGTATTTGTTTGATATGAAGTGGAAGACTGCAAGTATTTTTCTTTCCTTATCATTAATATTCAGCAGATAATTCGTTGCTCACTGATTAGGAGCTGTCTGTATCCGCTGGCATTATCATTATCACCATCTTCAAATAGCTTTTCCTGAGAAGAACATTGTCTCCCAAACAGTCTTCTGGAATTTCTATCTCAAAGTCGATATATCTCCCAGTTGTAGCCAGCATTTTCAAATTATCAGTTACACCGTGAATCCATCTTCTCATTGGTATTCCTCTTCTATTCGTTGCCCGGGTCTCTTATTCAATAATGGCTTTCTCCAACCCTTCGTGTCTTTTTTTACATGTCCAAAATAATTTAATTTTCTCAATATTATTTGTAGCATCAGCCAGATTTCTTTGTTGTTATGTTCTTTCTGTTCAATATTATTTGTAGCATCAGCCAGATTTCTTTGTTGTTATGTTCTTTCTGGATAGATCTATTTGTTCTCTTCTCTGTCCAAGATATACGCAAGACTCTTCTGTAACACTTATATTCAAAAGCACATATACGTTTTTCCACTGCCTTACTAAATGTCCATGTTTCACACATGTACGTTGCCACTGGGAATATCCCAAGTTTTTAGTTTGCTAATTTTTTGTTTAAAACTTGATAAAGGTCTTTTGGTCGAAACGTTGCTGTGTATTGTCATTGTTTTTGTATTGTATAAAACTATAGTACTTTTGTTATTACCTGTTTCACCATTTGTCACTGCAGTTTCCCCCTCTATATCATAGTTTTATTGTAGTCTCCCCCTCTATATCATAGTTTTACTAGTCTCCCTCTATATCATAGTTTTATTGTAGTCTCCCCCTCTATATCATAGTTTTACTACAGTCTCCCTCTATATCATAGTTTTACTACAGTCTCCCCTCTCTATATCATAACTTTATTACAGTCTCCCTCTATATCATAGTTTTACTGCAGTCTCCCTCTATATCATAACTTTATTACAGTCTCCCTCTATATCATAGTTTTACTGCAGTCTCCCTCTATATCATAACTTTATTACAGTCTCCCCTCTCTATATCATAACTTTATTACAGTCTCCCTCTATATCATAACTTTACTGCAGTCTCCCATTATATTGATTTTTTGTTTTCATATCAGTTGCAATTTATACTATTTTTAGCTGTTTAATTATTTCGTAAGTGAGTGTTTGTTCTTTTAATTTCCTTCATCTCACTTCCATCTATTATTAGCAGTCAACAGAGATATTCAAAACTGTTTACATTTTCTATTTCATCTCCTTTGATAAAAAATATCTTTTGTCCTATTTGATTCATTTGTCATTATTTGTATTCTTGCAACGATGAGATTTACAATTGTGGTTTTTGCATTTCTCTTGAACTGTCATGATTCATTTCTTAATCCATTTTTTACAATAAATTGACATTGACACATAATTCTACATATGTAATGTTATTGTAATGTTATTGTAATGTTATTGTAATGTTATTGTAATGTTATTGTAATAATGTGCTTTTATTTTTTGTTCGAAACTCTTCTGACTTGGTCAAAATGTTAACTTTCTTAACAATTAACTCAATGGTGACATACTGTGCGAGACATGGACAATAAATAAACAGAACACAAAATCTCTGAGAAATACAGAGATTTTACAGAAGAATGATGAGAATTACATGGACTGCTGATATGACTAATATGTAAGTGTTGAATGAGGTCAAGACATAGAGATAGATTATTATCAATATAAGAAAGAGGCAGTCATCATTTTTCTGACATGTGATGTGGGAGATTTAGAACATATTGTAACAACTGGTAAAATCTAGGGAAGACGAGACAGAGGAAGACAGAGAGAAAAAATGTTGGATATCCTGACTTCATGGCATGTAAGAGCGTCAACATCTGAGATGCTAGCAAACACCAGAGACAGAGATTCGTGTGGATCCATGACTACTGGGGATGGCTACTGGTGATGTTGATGAATTAAATGATTCGACCACACTAGCATGTTGCCAACAGACAGTGCGCCTCACTCAAAGAGCAATGTTACTCCGATACAGTGGATACAAAGCAAAAGGCCGTCCATGATAAAGGTGGTTCTCAGAGATAACAGAGGCAACGCAAGACACTGTTTATGACGCGCACACAAAAGCCTGTTCTAGAAATCTCTTCTTATAATGACGAGTTGAGGCAAGACAAGAATAAAAAAAAGAAAGAAGAAGAAAGTAGAAAAGTTGTGACGAGTCATGATCGCCGACAGGCATGTTACTTGTATTATATGATGTTTCAACACAATGTGATTATTTTTAGCAACTTTTCGATTCTATCGTTTTATTTCTGATAATTTCTGAAACACATATTTCTACACACTTAGAAAGCATCACACTAACACACATGCACAAAAAACCGTCTGTAAAGACGAAAAAAGCCATACACGTACACACACATATACACATACATCTGTATATTATGTGTACCGACAGAAATGTAACCAAAATCAAACAACAACAATTATAGAGTAGACAACTACAAACAAAGTAACTACAACAAAATATAGATGAAACTGCAGTAAAACTATTTGATTAGCGAAACACGTAATAACAAAGTACTGTCGTTTTACAAATTACAAAAGCAATGACAGTATACAGCAACGTTTCGACAAACAAGACCTTTAAGAAGCAAACGAACAACAAGAGTAACCAATTTGAAAAAAAAAAAACTAACACATTGACGACTATCTCGGATGGATTAATTAATTGATATACTGCAGCTGTTTGCTATCAACTTGACTATACATATTAGAATGCTGGAGAATGACAGAACAAGCTTTGTTCAAACTCTCCAACCTCAGCACAACTTGTTTGCGACAGATCTTTGAAACCAATGACTGATAACACATGCCAACAAGAGAATACGAACAGCAGCATCCAAAATAGACGCTAGAGATGGGTCGGACATGTGACACGCATGGAGACTAACTCAGTCACAAAAAAATAGACGCTAGAGATGGGTCGGACATGTGACACGCATGGAGACTAACACAGTCACAAAATAGACCGACAATTAGTTGCCCATCAGTGGGTAAACAAAAACACGGAAGGCACTAAAACGATATATTGGTGAATAATAGAACGAACTATGGGTGAACAGTAGAACGAACTATGGGTGAACAGTAGAACGAACTATGGGTGAACAGTAGAACGAACTATGGGTGAACAGTAGAACGAACTATGGGTGAATAATAGAACGGGAACTGACAGAAAATCATCATAGCTGTAACACAATGCAGAGGAAAACCAAGGACAGAAAATCATCATAGCTGTAACACAATGCAGAGGAAAACCAAGGACAGAAAATCATCATAGCTGTAACACAATGCAGAGGAAAACCAAGGACAGAAAATCATCATAGCTGTAACACAATGCAGAGGAAAACCAAGGACAGAAAATCATCATAGCTGTAACACAATGCAGAGGAAAACCAAGGACAGAAAATCATCATAGCTGTAACACAATGCAGAGGAAAACCAAGGACAGAAAATCATCATAGCTGTAACACAATGCAGAGGAAAACCAAGGACAGAAAATCATCATAGCTGTAACACAATGCAGAGGAAAACCAAGGACAGAAAATCATCATAGCTGTAACACAATGCAGAGGAAAACCAAGGACAGAAAATCATCATAGCTGTAACACAATGCAGAGGAAAACCAAGGACAGAAAATCATCATAGCTGTAACACAATGCAGAGGAAAACCAAGGACATAAAATCATCATAGCTGTAACACAATGCAGAGGAAAACCAAGGACAGAAAATCATCATAGCTGTAACACAATGCAGAGGAAAACCAAGGACAGAAAATCATCATAGCTGTAACACAATGCAGAGAAAAACCAAGGACAGAAAAGAATGGTGCACATTATTTGGACTTAAGCGTCAAGGAAGTCAAAGACTAGAGAGATTGAAAGAGAGGGAGAGAAAGAGTGATAGAGAGTAAGAGAGATAGAAAGATAGAGACGATAGATAAGATAGATAAGATGGACAGACGGACGGACGGACAGATAGACAGACAGACAGATAGATGATATCGAAGCGCAGAAACAAGACGCACACACAAATAACACCAAACTATGACATCAATGTTTATCAGTTTAAAAAAATCAAGATATTTCTTGTTGATAGATATTGTTTTTTTAAAATTATTTTGATGTAATTATATTCCAAGACAATTGAGATCATTTGCCTGTCCAACTTCTCTTCTTGTTGCTTCTTGGAAGGATGTAGCTGCTTCTTGGGAGGTTGATGGTTTCACTTAGTTTGGTTATCTTCAATGCATGTCTATTCTAAACAATGTCTGACGTATGTTCATAGACTACTAATAAGGTGGTAGTACTGACCATCTTGGTGGTGGTGGTGGTGGTGGAGGTGGTGTGTTAGGTGGTCCTTCGATTAAATACTTAAGATCACCAAATTCTTTCACGTCTGATATAGCATCAATTATTCGATGTTTCTGGTACAGTTTGTAGGTTGGAAATTTCCAGGCTCCTTCCTGCTGGCAAAGTTCGCATTCAGTGTCACAGTTGACTGCAGCGTAGGCATGGTTATGTCTGCATGTTTCTTCAGCAGCCTATGAGACATACAAGAGTTAATTATTAGTAACATGTTTGTTTGATGGGCGTGTCTGTTGCATGTATCGTCTTCTGTACATGTTAAACAGTATAGTCTTTCTCCTGTGCTATCAGTGAATGTGTTTCGTGTATTCAGTTTAAATATGCAAGTGTATTTCTTGGTGAGCCTTAGGGAAAACACACATTTTGCTGAGAAAAGCGATAAAATAGATTCAAAACGGGCTTTCCATAGGAGATTGAACGAGTTGTCCAGGATAGAGTAGTAGGAGAAATGTCTTGTAGATTCAATGTAACACATAAGTACTCCAGGAGTAGAATAAAATAATAGAATACATCATAGTTAGTGTTTGAATCATTTGTAAATATGTTTGACACATTCAAAATGTGATTCTATTGCAATCTAATTATTCAACTCTCAGTAGCAACTCGGAAGTAAATATTCATTGATCTAATTATTCAACTCTCAGTAGCAACTCGGGAGTAAATATTCATTTATCTAATTATTCAACTTTCAGTAGCAACTCGGGAGTAAATATTCATTGATCTAATTATTCAACTCTCAGTAGCAACTCGGAAGTAAATATTCATTGATCGTGGTCGGCTCACTGTTCTATTCTTCAATATCTTGTCCTGAGCAGAACTTTGTCACTTTTTTCGATCCAGAAGCACTTGAGCTGAAAGCTTTCGGCTCGGTGTCATGGACATCGTAACCCTTCGCTTCTGTACCACGAACACCGTAAATCTGGGGAATCTGTGTCTTTTCTGCCAGGCCGCGGAGTTGAACCCGCACTCACAGAGGACTTGTCACCCGTAGTCCAACGCACTACGAACACGCTGGGCAGACGGGCAACTTTGTCACTATAAGTTCTTTGGAACTTTTCTCTCTCTCTCTCTCTCATAGACCAGCTCTAATGTCGTTATACTCAAAGGATAAGTTACATGCTGATACCAACTTTTTCAAGATATTCCTCTTCTCCTATTTACCTGGATATCTTCTTTCACAATGATCAACACTTCATGTCTCATAAATGTCCAGAATATTTCAATTTTATTAATCTCAATTGTAGCTTCAGCCAGGTTTTCTTTGATTTTGAGATCTTTATGTTTATACTTTTCTGTAACACATATTCCAAAAGTACATATGTTCTATTTCATCCCCCTCAGTTATTTATATGTGTATAGTGTGTACAAAGTTGTACTTCATCCCCCTCAGTTGTTTATATGTGTATAGTGTGTACAAAGTTGTACTTCATCCAAATCAGTTGTTTATATGTGTATAGTGTGTACAAAGTTGTACTTCATCCCCCTCAGTTGTTTATATGTGTATAGTGTGTACAAAGTTGTACTTCATCCAAATCAGTTGTTTATATGTGTATAGTGTGTACAAAGTTGTACTTCATCCCGCTCAGTTATTTATATGTGTATGGTGTGTACACAGTTGTACTTCATCCAAATCAGTTGTTTATATGTGTATGCTGTGTACAAAGTTGTATTTCATCTACTGACTCATATTTAGTCTTATACTGTGATAATTGATCTTGTACTCTCCTGCATATCGACTACGACGCTGCGTATGTCGGTTTTTATTTTATTTCAATAGTGCTTAAATTTTGGACAAAAATAACAGACACGACTTTGTGATGTAATGTATTTTTTCCCCGATCCAGAAGCACTTGAGCTGAAAGCTCTTCGGCTCGGTGTCATGGACATCGTAACCCTTCGGCTCGGTGCCACGAACACCGTAAATCTGGGAAACCTGTAGCTTTTCTGCCAGTCCGCGGAGTTGAACCCGCACTTACAGAGGACTAGTCACCCGTAGTCCAACGCGCTACGAACACGTTGGGCACGCAGGCGATTTAATGTATTACAGATGTTGTACACGCTCCTGATAGTAGATCCTTATGAGACTCTGGAGGTTAGAAACCTCAACAGAAGACATCCACTCATATGGCAACATTCCATTCTGGTTCTTCCAAAACATCGACTGATAGTCAGATACAACAGCCCCCAGTAAACTAGACTAAATGTGTCACTGAAGGGCAGTAACGCCCTCAACCTCCATTCTTCTATTGGAAGTAGGTGTACTGTATGTTCCGGTTCGCACTGCAACAACTCTACCATATGGGCTGACCATGTTCAGATTCGCACTGCAACAACTCTACCATACGGGCTGACCATGTTCCGATTCGCACTGCACCAACTCTACCATACGGGCTAACCATGTTCCGATTCGCACTGCAACAACTCTACCATACGGGCTGACTATGTTCCGATTCGCACTGCAACAACCCTACCATACGGGCTGACCATGTTCCGATTCGCACTGCAACAACAATACCATATGGGCAGACCAGAAGAAACCCAATAAATCTGACCCCAGTACACATGCTCACCGGTATAAAAAGCATCATGAATTGCAGGATATAATTTCAGTTGCTTAATTTTAAGTTCAGTCTTCATGTTACTCCAATCTTTACAAATATCTTTCAAAAGTAATGATAACAGTGTCAACGTTGTCCATTCTACCATTTATTGGAATCCATACTTCCTCTGTCGTCAGAGCCTCATCTGTGGTCACCGGACTAATTTTCTCAGCTTGTGTCATTCACGATATGAGCTCGCGCCCTCAAAACCGTTAGTTATTGTGTGAAATGTGTGTCTATGATCATCAGTAACCCACATATGTGCCTTGATTTCGAGGATTACATGATGGGAACATAATGACAGAATGCCAAGCCTGTATTGTATCTCTTCTTTGCAATGGGAGTAGCTCTAGTGCAGCCAAGGACTATACTCATGCTCTCATTCTGAATACGTTCGAGTCTTTCATATTGCGACCTTTATATCGTGAGGAAGTCCACAATCTACTACGGACATAACCAGTTGATGAAACACAACGTAAGGCTACCATAATCTTGAGAGCTACAAGAACACACAACGTTGTATCGTATGTTCAACAATGTTATAAAATGTTATTCCAAGAAACACTTATTAATGAAATTAATAACAACAACAGACAATATGTTACACTGTTAGATGAGACACGATGTTTGAAAGATGTTATTAAAGGTTATTCCAAGAAACACTTATTAATAAACTGATCAAATAAAATACGCTATATTGATAGAATTAAGAAGAGATACGATATACAAACATACTCAATAATATATTACCCGAGCAAATATTGTTTTTTGTTTCATGGTATGAGTATGAGCGTCATAGAACATCACCATCACCACGTCTTTGCTATTGAGAAATTTGCCAAAGTTTTTGAGATTTAATGCATACACTTTATTTGATGGGAAACATGTGTCCCTTGGAGGTCCTGCATCAAAGTGGGACATTATTATTTATGAATACTTTCTACTGGTTTCTCTGGCTCAACGTATTGTTTAGTTTCTCTGGCTCAACGTATTGTTTAGTTTCTCTGGCTCAACGTATTGTTTAGTCAGCTAACAACATTAGCTGGTACTGATGAAGTCCTGATATTTAATATTACGTTTTCATTCGATGATTGTTCAAATTGATAAGTTTTAAATTTAGAAAAAAATGAGCAGAGGTAGTCGATGACCAGATCCCTTCGGGTCCAAGAACGAAGTGACGTTACCATCCGTGATGTAAGTTAGGGTGCTCGTTCGTACAACATCGCACAGTGTTAATGGACGCTTGGGTGCTCTTAGTGCGCAACTTTGTTTGTTCCTTTCTTCCCAAAGGCGGCACATAGGGCAGAGGTTATAGATCTCCATGTGATGCGGTTCGTTGCTAGTAGTTGGAGATCTTGTATGGTTTTATATCCCATTAGTTTACTTTCTTGTTGGATTGTTCTTCGAAGAGTGGTCTTAGGTCTTTCAGGTTTTATTTTCTCAACTGGTGACCACATAAGGACTTGTCGATTTAGTCTCTTTTCGTCTGATCTAAGAACATGACCTAAATATTTCCACCTTCGTTTCCTTATAATATTTGATACAGGTTGTTGGTGTGTTCTATCTCTCACTGTGTTGTTAGAAAAATCACTCCATTTTACTTTTAACAATTTTCGGAGACATTTATTCTCAAAGCTGTCCAGTTTCTTATCAATTTTCTTTGTTGATTTCCAACTTTCAAAATCACACATGACCAAAACAATTTAACTTTTGTACATATACTAAGGTCCTGAGATTGTCAGATATTTGTTAATTTAGTGAAGGCACTAGCTGCTATAGCAATACGAGAGTTTATTTCGTTCATCGTGTCTCCGTTGTTTGACACTTTACTACCCGAATATGTAAAATGTTCAACTTTCTCTAGTGTTTGTTCATCAGTGTGCAACTAATGTATCATAATTTGCAGACACGATATATATATATATATATCTTCTTTTTTATTTAGTTTGTCGTCACACTGTTGCTACTCAGTGTTGTGGTTATTTGTTTTTGTCTTGGAGAAACTCGTAATAAACAATTTACTGTAGATTTCAATAAATCAAGTGCCATGTTTGCCGGCGTAGGCGATCATGTATTCTGTGAGATTGTCTGTAGGTGCTTGCGTGAGATTATCTGTAGGTGCTTGCGTGAGATTATCTGTAGGTTCTTGCGTGAGATTATCTGTAGGTGCTTGCGTGAGATTGTCTGTAAGTGCTTGCGTGAGATTGTCTGTAAGTGCTTGCGTGAGATTGTCTGTAAGTGCTTGCGTGACATACTATGATACGATTGTTGTAATAGTATGGATGTATGTTTCATCTGGTAGCAGTGATTGGATAAATTTCCAAAATAGATGAGACTGCAGTAAAATTATTTGATTGGCAAAACACGTAATCACAAAGTACTGTAGTTTTACAAATTATAAAAACAATGACAAAATACAGCAACGTTTCGACCAACAAGGCCTTTATCAAGCAAACGAACAGGAGTGACGAATTTAAAAAAAAAACACCAGTTATATGAGGACTATCATCATAGCACTCCGGACATGTCCATTGGTGCTCCGGTCTCCACCTCAGCAAATCCAGCAGCGTCCAGCGGCCCAACACGCCAGTTCGATGTTGATTAATCAATCTCTTTGCATATTTAGTATGTCGTTCTTTTCGAGCTGCACCAATATTGACACCCATCTCTTTTAATCGGGTCAGCGAGTGGGATTCACAGCCCTGAAACTCCTCTGTTCGGAAAGACTCTCTCAATGCGTGAAGAATGTGATTTCGATCCATGACAGATCCCTCTGATATTATAGCCAAGCTAGCCAATCTATCAGCTCGTTCATTACCCCTAACTCCTGCGTGCAAGGGACAAAAATGAAGGTGATTTCTCTGATCATTGTCTGTACCAGTACCTCCACCCAGTTGCGTCTCACTATACCTGATTCGACTTTACGAATCATGCTCATGGAGTCACTGAGTATGAAAACACGAGAGTAATTGTGAGATGCCAACCAGTTCACCGCCTCCGTAACTGCCCGAACCTTCATTGTCAAGCTACTTGTGGTTGTTGCGTAAGCCCCACTGGCCTCTCTTATTATTTTTCCTCCTGAGCGTGCTGAAAAAGCCTACGCACAGCGATGTTGGCGAATGACTGAACCATCGGTGTTCATATGGACGACTACATACAAACGTTTGTAATGAAAATCTGGGAATAAAAACGAATTACGAAATAAATGTAACACAAAAACACACATAAAAACTAGAAATAGAAAAGAAGAGAAATAATGAAAAATCTTGTAAATATATATTGTGGCTTACAGACGAGACATAAATCTTAAGGATATGTTGGTACAAAGTCCAATATCCAGACTCATTTTGGCACTGTCCATTTTGGCTGTCGGCGTTGCAACACGTGTGCTTATGTGATACAGACGCGTACTGTATCTTTTCCTTTAGCCACGTTTCTTATTGACGATGGTTTCACATGCGAGTCTCGTAATCGTATCTATGCCATTATCTGTAAGCGGTGTAACAATGATTATATAGGCGAGACAGTCAAGAGGCTTAGTGACCGATTCGCCCAACACTTGAGCGATATACGCCAATGCTCTGTGACCCCTGTAGCCACCCATTTCAATGATACTGGCCATTTAGGAGCACACGATGTCCAGGTCACAGGCATCCTTCCGATCATGTTCCTAGGATGATCGCAATCGATTTGATCTGGAGAATCGGTTGATTTCTTTGTATGGTACCTTGCGACCACCTGGGCTCAACGTATTACATACCTATGCTTCTTAGTACTTTCTCTTCCCATGCCTTGTAATCTATATGGGCATATGTTGCATGTATTCAAGTTATATATTTACTAGATACATTTCCAGTATTTCAGTCTTTTGTTTGTGTTGTTTGTATTGTTGTCGTTTAAAGAGTACAGATTTGTGATCTGTGAAACTTTAGTGTACTTTGAATGTGTTTGATGTTGATGATATTTGTGATCTGTGAAACTTTAGATAACTTTGAATGTGTTTGATGTTGATGATATTTGTGATCTGTGAAACTTTAGTGTACTTTGAATATGTTTGATGTTGATGATATTTGTGATCTGTGAAACTTTAGATAACTTTGAATGTGTTTGATGTTGATGATATTTGTGATCTGTGAAACTTTAGATAACTTTGAATGTGTTTGATGTTGATGATATTTGTGATCTGTGAAACTTTAGATAACTCTGAATGTGTTTGATGTTGATGATATTTGTGATCTGTGAAACTTTAGATAACTTTGAATGTGTTTGATGTTGATGATATTTGTGATCTGTGAAACTTTAGATAACTTTGAATGTGTTTGATGTTGATGATATTTGTGATCTGTGAAACTTTAGATAACTCTGAATGTGTTTGATGTTGATGATATTTGTGATCTGTGAAACTTTAGATAACTCTGAATGTGTTTGATGTTGATGATATTTGTGATCTGTGAAACTTTAGTGTACTCGGAATGTTATTGATGTTGTTGATGAAATTTATCTTGGCGTAAAATATGTCAAGTCTGCGTGACACTCCTCGTATGTGTGTCCTCTCTGTATATGTCATTTCAAAGCTATTGGGGCAGTTTTGTCTATATGTGTCAATGATGTTGTGTTTGTCTTTTATGCCGGAGTGCCATGATGTCAGTTTAGTAACCAATACCCAATCAAGTGTTGGTAAAATGTGGGGTCATCGAACTTTTTAGTCGTTGGGGCGAATGCGATAATTATTGTGTAAGTGTCTGTGGTGTTGGGTTAGTTTGTATTTGTATTATTGTAAACCTACCATTTTTGTCGTTATTTTTGTGTGTAATGTGTCACGTGTCATTACACGATGTTTATAGTACCACTGTTCCATTTTGGTGTGTACCGGGACTGTAGTGAGCGTCACGTAGACCAAGCAGTGTAGTGATTTGGTTGGAGTGTGCGTGGTCCTTTATGTTGGTCTCTTGTAATACAATTAAATCTGTTTTGTATTCATGTATGAGGTTTGTTATGTGTTGCAGTTTATTTCTTCATCCTTTGATGTTGAGGGTAAGTAAGGTTAATGGTGAAAATGATGACTTTGATAATGATAAGTACAATATAAACACATTTACGAATTGATGGATAATTCGCCTTGTCATGTCTTGTCTGGATCAACTTCTGTTACTGGAGAGCTGTCATCAAAGATTTCCGCTGCCAGTTCGAGCCAAGACAAGTTAGTGAGTTATTTATATCAAGAAACTTGGTAGGCAGTAATAATTCGCTATCTGATTTCTTGCGTTAATGTTGATGAAATGTATAGTTTGTATTAGTTAATGTAGAAGTAATAGTCTTTTGTTTAGACGTTGTCATGTAGCACTTGCGTTTCCTCTCAACAATTTCGTCGTTGAAGTCATCTGAATATTTTCCGGTGCCTGTGTTGGTGCTGTGAAATTAGTATGTGTCGATTGTTCTACTGAATCTGTAGTTGTAGACAGAGTTGTTAGTTGGTCTGGGAGCAGTGGGAGTTTCGGAGTCTGTTTTTTTCTCAAGGAGGCATTGGCTTGCCCAATGTGAGTCATTTTCACATTTGGTTCGTCTGCTAGGCGAAAGTTTGTTGTATTTCCTGTGACCTGGAAGTTTAAGTGATGGTGGATTTCTTTCTTGTCAGCCTTATTTAGAAAGGACCATTTGTCACTGACATTAGTTATTTTTGCGACCTTCACATCATTGTCCCCTGTTATTTTTTAAAACAACATTCTGGATCATAAGGGCTGCTGAAATAACGTGTTCCGCCATTTTACATAGTTTTACTGCAGTCTCCCCCTATATCGATACAAATATCAGAGTAATAACCTTCATTTTTGTTCCTGGGCACGCATAATTTAGTGGTACTGAACGAGCTCATAGATTAGCTTGCTTGGCTACAATATCAGAGGGATCTTCCGTCGACCGAAATGGCATTCTTAACGCATTGAGAGAGTGTTTCCGAACAGAGGAGTTTCAGGGCTGTGAATCCCACTCGCTGACCAGATTGAGAGTGTTTCCGAACAGAGGAGTTTCAGGGCTGTGAATCCCACTCGCTGACCAGATTGAGAGAGTGTTTCCGAACAGAGGAGTTTCAGGGCTGTGAATCCATCTCGCTGACCAGATTGAGAGATATTGTTGTCAATACTTATGTAGCCTGAAAAGAACGGCATACCAAATATGCAAAGTTTTGGGCCGGTGGAAGATGCTGGACTTATTGAGGCAGAGATCGGAGCACCTATGGACGTGTCTGGAGTGATATGATGATAGTCCTCATATAACTAATAACTGAACTGAATCTGAGAATGTAGAGATTGGGGCAACATGAAAGCTGATCTCGCAGTTAAGCAGCTGATAGAAGATAATGCAAAGGATGATGATGTTGTTGTATATACCGATGGGTCGATTCATCGTGGTGAGAAGTCAGGCTGAGTTTTCTTGGCTAATGCGCATGGTAGAGTTGTTGCAGAGCTAAATGGAGCGTAAAGGACAACTACTTCTAGTATGAGGATGGAGGTTGAGGCTGTTACTGCTGCCTTCAATTGGCTCTCTGGGACTTTAATGACTGGGGCAGTTGTTGTATCTGACTCTCAGTCGATGCTTCACAAGATCCAGAAGGGCAGGTTTCTGTATGAGTGGATGTCGTCTACAGAAGTTTCTAGCCTCCAGAGGCGTATGTGGATATACTGTCCTGGGCATGCAGTGTTTACGGTAATGAGAGAGCGGACAGTCTAGCATCGATTGTTTGGGAGTTGAAGATGGATAAGGGGATGTTCTTCGGTCTCTTCTCGACTGTCTGTTGGATGAGGACACTAAAATAGATGTTGAATCGATTCAGCGATTTAGGCAGTTTGGTTACTCGGTGTATAAGTAGAACTGGATGGCCTAGATGCAGAGTTAGGAGTGTGTTTAATCAGCGAGCCACGGGAAACATCAGTATGCACACGCTTGGATATCTGTTTTGGAGTTTTGAAAGTTTATTCGATAATTCATCAATGAATCGTTACAAGAATGATTTTACATACTTATAATGGCAACACATTTTAAAAAAAAAAAAATTTTTTATTTAATATTTTAAAATTTATTAAGTAATTCATCGAAAACAAATACTTTGAAATCAATATAAACACCAATAATGAAAAGACCCCGATCTTTGACCTTGAACTTTCCGAGCTTCTTAACCTCGAAGTCAGTCCTCATCCACACAGGACAGTCACTTTAACCAGTTATTCATATGAAAAGTTCATTTGGTAATTTCTCAAATTCTGTGCTTCTTAACATCGAAATCAGTCCTCATCCGCACAGGGCAGATATTTTAACAAAATATCCACATTGAAAGTTTATTTGGTAATTCATCAAGAACAAAAAGTTTGAAACCAATATAACACCAATAATGGAGTGACTCTGGTTTTGACTTTGAATTTCCCGTGTTCCTTAACATCGAAATCAGTCCTCATCCACACAGGGCCGACTCTCAGGAGTTCTCCAGTAGATGGAGGCTCATCGATTTGCAATTTTGAGCATTAATGTGAGTTGTCGACACGGTATGTTGTTACCATGAATGGTATCGCCAGAAAACTCTGTTAGTTTAGAAAAGGGTTTGCTTTCGCATTGTTTTTTTCCTAATGCATTGATTGTTCTTACTCTTTTGATGCTTCTTGCCTTAAATGACATTGGCTTCCCTTGACGATTTGACCCGTCAGTTCATTTCCAGCTGTAAATGAAGTCTACTAAATGTACGCCTTATATTATGTTATCTGTACGCCTTATATTATGTTATCTGTACGCCTAGTGTATATGTCTTTTAAAAGTTTTGCGTTAAATTTTTGCTTTTGATATTTGGAGTTATTTCTACATGTACATACAATTAACCTAAATTCTGCCAGCAAGGAAAGTATGCGTTGTTTACTATCTGGTATCGTGGGAGGAACTATGTTGAGCATGATAGCTTTATACATATTTACTTTTGTTTTCGTAAGGGTGTTTATTTGTCGTTCTAGGAGTCGCCGGGTAGGTGTGATGGTAGCACATGTGTAAAATAGATGGTCTTCAGTTTCAGGTGTGTTTGTTGTGCATAATCGGCAGTGTCTGTTTGCATGGTGTGTATGATGTCTTTGCTGGCTTGATAATGGGGTGATGCCGAATAGCAGTCTGTACGTAACTTCTTTTGCTTTAGTTGATGTTTTTGTACAGTGGAGGTTTTTAAAGGGTTCCTTGAAGTCCGTTAGAAAGAGTTGGTAACCTCTTTTGATTCTATTTTGTAATATCGAAGTCCGTTAGAAAGAGTTGGTAACCTCTTTTGATTCTATTTTGTAATATCGAAGTCCGTTAGAAAGAGTTGGTAACCTCTTTTGATTATATTTTGTAATATCGAAGTCCGTTAGAAAGAGTTGGTAACCTCTTTTGATTCTATTTTGTAATATCGAAGTCCGTTAGAAAGAGTTGGTAACCTCTTTTGATTCTATTTTGTAATATCGGCTCCTGATGACTAATTAATTCGTTGTAAATGAGTTTAGATGGCTGCTTTATTAGTCGTTCGTTTTTATGTATTTTATGCAGTCTTGATAGAAGGGGGGCATTGTCCCAAAGTGGTGAGGCGTTGTGTGTTGTAGTGCGTGTAGTTTGGTGAGACGAAGACCGATGTAGTAGTCTGCTAAAGGGTAATCGTCGGGATGTGTGACAATGTCATTTATGTAACTGATACGTTGTGTTTGAATTTTTGTTTCAATGTCTTGGAGTGCTATGCCACCATTTTCTTTGCTTTGTATCAGCGTTTTTCTGCTAATCGCATGCACCGTAGATTTGAAAATGAAACCTCTTATGGTTTGGTATAGTTGACGTAGTCTTGATCTAGGGATATTCATTATGTTTGTTATATATAGTAGTTTGGAAATTACTAGGGTATTTACAAGTACACTTCTACCAAAGATGGTCATTTTACTATATTTGTACTTTTGTAAGATTTCTTGAGTGTGAGTTATTAAATGTCTCCACATATAATTAAAAGTAAAATGGAGTGATTTCGTTTCTAACAACACAGTGAGAGATAGAACACACCAACAACTCGTATCAAATATTATAAGAAACGAAGGTGGAAATATTTAGGTCATGTTCTTAGATCAGACGAAAAGAGACTAAATCGACAAGTCCTTATGTGGTCACCAGTTGGGAAAAGAAAACGTGGAAGACCAAAGACCACTCTTCGAAGAACCATCCAACAAGAAAGTAAACTATTAGGATGTAAAACCATACAAGATCTGCAACTGCTAGCAAAGAACCGTATCACATGGAGATCTAAAACCTCTGCCCTATGTGCCGCCTTTGGCACGAAAGGAACAAACTAACTAACATAGTATGATCTCTGCATTTGGGCTATATTTGTACTTTTGTAAGGTTTCTTGAGTGTGAGTTATTAAATGTCTCCACATAGTATGGTCTCTGCATTTGGGAGTACAATTGAAAACTCTGCCGTATAATATAATCTTATTGACGTGAGGAATATTTGAAGATATGTCTTGTTTATTGTGCCATTTCCCAATACCCATTATGCTTGATTTTGTAGTATTTATTTTATCGCTACTTTCAATCCCATAATCATGAAAGTTGTGAATGATTTTGTTTATAGAAGACTTGTTTTGAGGGAAGAATATCGTGTCATCTGCATATGCAATTAGCTTCCGTTCCCCTCTTCCTGGGATAAAAGTGCCCCTAATCTCTGGGTCAAGTCTAATTTTTGGAAGGATGGGTTCTAAGATAAGAACAATAAGAAGCGGGGACAGTGGGCATCCTTGTCGTACTGAACGTTGAATACGGATAGGCTGTGTTTTAGAGTGATTTATGAGAATATAGCTTTCCGGATTTTTGTAAAGAATTTTTATCCATGTGGAGAAATATGTGCCTATGTTACACCTGTCAATAACTTGATGTAAGAAAGGGTGTGAAACTTTGTCAAAAGCTTTCTCTAGGTCCAGAGCGAGTATTGCTGACTGCGTATTTTTATCATATGTGTGTTGAATGAAATCTCTAATGAAATGAGCATGTCTAGATATATTTCTATTGACTACACTACATTGTTGATCTGTGTGAATTAATGTGTTCATAGAAGGTTTTAGTTTTGCGGTTAAGGCCTTCGTAAGTATTTTATAGTCTGTGTTTAGCAGTGAGATAGGTCATTAATTTTTGATTTGCATTCTTTTTTCCTGTACTTTAGGGAGGAGAGTGATGTAAGATGAAGTTATGCTGTGTGGAAGCTGTTTCCGTTTGTAAGACTCATGGAATACTTTCATTAAAAGTGGCCTCAAAATTGGGGAAAAATGGATGTAAAATTCCGAAGTTAAACCGTCTGGACCAGGTGATGTGTTTTTTTAAGTGTGTTAACAGCTGATTGTAAATCATTGACTGTTAGTGGATGATCTAAAATTTGTTTTTCTGTGTCATTTAATCGTTTTGTGTACTCTGGGAAACTATATTTTGTTGTATCGTTGAATTCTTCTTGAGAGTATAATTTGGTATAAAATGAAACAAAGGCTGATTTAATGTTTGCCTCAGTTGTATGAATGTTTCCATAATCATCTTTTATTTCTCCTATAGTTATATCACTCTGAATATGCTGTTCTATTGCCAAAAATTGTTTGGTGGGAGTCTCTCGTGAAACTATTTTAGTTTTTGACCTTATAATTGCCCCTTTATAAATGGGTATCTGTTTTGGGAGACCCAGCTCCCATTGATCTGCCCGGAGTGCAATGACATCAGTTTAGTAACCAATAACCAATGACTTGCGCACTGCAAACAATACTCACTGCACTATAGTGCACAATGTTGAAACCAGAATGCATCAATAACGTCACTAGTTGTAACGGTCATTTCATTCTTGGACCGGCCGGGAAGCAGTTTGCTCTGATTAATTTCAACTTTACACTTTCAGTGTCATTTAATAATTATAAAGTAAACATACACAATTAAACCACAGTGCAACTTATCCTTCTGACGACCAGTAACAGTTTTATCAAATATTCTAAGTAAATATATTCAGCAGACAATACTTTTCATTCAATAAAACGAGACAAAATATCAAATAGAGATGGCAAAGTTTGACAGCCGTTTTGATGTGCATCCTCCAAAGGATTTAATTTTCCCTACCGATATAGTATATGGATTATCAAGGAGCAACTTTCAGAAATATATCGACACTAAAGACGTGGTAATGGTGATGTTTTACGGAGCTCAAGATATGAAACAGCGAGAAATATTTGCAAGGGTAAGACTATTTATATATCTCTATTGTGTATACTAGTCACATCATATCTTGTCTGTTTTTAGTTAAATCTTGCATATCTCTACTACTGATGTATTTCGTCTCAATACATTCATTTCACGATAGCAGGATTTGTTTGTAAGTTGTTGCTTTTCATCATGCATTGTTTCCTTAGCAGCTCTTGAAGGTTTAACAAGTTTTAGGCACCAACAAGGGCGTGGTATCACTATCTAAATATGTGTTTGTCAACACTATACTGATACTGTGTACACCACTGATACTCTGAAGAGATGTTTGTCAACATTAGAATGATAGTGTGTACACCACTGATACACTAAAGTGTGTGTTTGATTCTGTTCATTGCCAATGACTTGACTTATTTCCCTCGGCTCCTCATGGAGCATATGGCCTCAACAATTGGTGTCATATTTTGATCCAGTTCTCTGGCTGTTTTCTTGATGGCTTTCAATATGTCCACAATTCTTCAGTTACTATATAAGACAGTCTTCAGAACTGTTTATGATGTACTTTTTTCCGTTTTCCTTACGGGTTTCACTCAAATGCTTGTTTAGCGATTGTGTCTTCCATAGTGTATGCCCTATCTGTTTCTATTTTCTCCCCTTTAACATGTGTCATCATGAGTTCTTGTCCAGTTATTATCCATAGGTCTGTGTTTGCCACTCTGTCGTTGCATAGACCATCTGTCTGAAAATACAAGGAAGACATGTGCCAATAGTCTGATACTTATTTGTATTTTTAGTTTATAACTTGGCCAAATTAAAGTTTCCGATCCATACAAGAGAAAGTTTAAATTTGGACTAAATTCCCTCAACTTTGTGTTTTAGGCTGTTTAGTATAATCTTTGTTTGATGGTTGTTTAGTTTGATCTTTGTTTGATGGATGTTTAGTATGATCTTTGTTTGATGGATGTTTAGTTTGATCTTTGTTTGATGGATGTTTAGTATGATCTTTGTTTGATGTTTGTTTAGTATAATCTTTGTTTGATGGATGTTTAGTATGATCTTTGTTTGATGGATGTTTAGTTTGATCTTTGTTTGATGGTTGTTTAGTATAATCTTTGTTTGATGGATGTTTAGTATGATCTTTGTTTGATGGATGTTTAGTTTGATCTTTGTTTGATGGCTGTTTAGTTTGATCTTTGTTTGATGGTTGTTTAGTTTGATCTTTGTTTGATGGATGTTTAGTATGATCTTTGTTTGATGGTTGTTTAGTTTGAACTTTGTTTGATGGATGTTTAGTATAATCTTTGTTTGATGGATGTTTAGTATGATCTTTGTTTGATGGTTGTTTAGTATGATCTTTGTTTGATGGTTGTTTAGTATGATCTTTGTTTGATGGATGTTTAGTATGATCTTTGTTTGATGGATGTTTAGTATAATCTTTGTTTGATGGTTGTTTAGTTTGATCTTTGTTTGATGGATGTTTAGTATGATCTTTGTTTGATGGTTGTTTAGTTTGATCTTTGTTTGATGGCTGTTTAGTATAATCTTTGTTTGATGGTTGTTTAGTATGATCTTTGTTTGATGGTTGTTTAGTATGATCTTTGTTTGATGGATGTTTAGTATAATCTTTGTTTGATGGATGTTTAGTTTGATCTTTGTTTGATGGTTGTTTAGTATAATCTTTGTTTGATGGATGTTTAGTATAATCTTTGTTTGATGGATGTTTAGTATAATCTTTGTTTGATGGATGTTTAGTATAATCTTTGTTTGATGGATGTTTAGTATAATCTTTGTTTGATGGATGTTTAGTATAATCTTTGTTTGATGGATGTTTAGTTTAATCTTTGTTTGATGGATGTTTAGTATGATCTTTGTTTGATGGATGTTTAGTATAATCTTTGTTTGATGGTTGTTTAGTATGATCTTTGTTTGATGGATGTTTAGTATAATCTTTGTTTGATGGATGTTTAGTATAATCTTTGTTTGATGGATGTTTAGTTTGATCTTTGTTTGATGGATGTTTAGTATAATCTTTGTTTGATGGTTGTTTAGTATGATCTTTGTTTGATGGATGTTTAGTATAATCTTTGTTTGATGTCTGTTTAGTATGATCTTTGTTTGATGGTTGTTTAGTTTGATCTTTGTTTGATGTCTGTTTAGTATGATCTTTGTTTGATGGTTGTTTAGTTTGATCTTTGTTTGATGGATGTTTAGTATAATCTTTGTGTGATGGTTGTTTAGTTTGATCTTTGTTTGATGGATGTTTAGTATGATCTTTGTTTGATGGTTGTTTAGTATAATCTTTGTTTGATGGTTGTTTAGTATGATCTTTGTTTGATGGATGTTTAGTATAATCTTTGTTTGATGGTTGTTTAGTATAATCTTTGTTTGATGGTTGTTTAGTTTGATCTTTGTTTGATGGTTGTTTAGTATAATCTTTGTTTGATGGCTGTTTAGTATGATCTTTGTTTGATGGTTGTTTAGTATAATCTTTGTTTGATGGTTGTTTAGTTTGATCTTTGTTTGATGGATGTTTAGTATAATCTTTGTTTGATGGTTGTTTAGTATAATCTTTGTTTGATGGTTGTTTAGTTTGATCTTTGTTTGATGGATGTTTAGTATGATCTTTGTTTGATGGTTTTTTAGTATAATCTTTGTTTGATGGTTGTTTAGTTTGATCTTTGTTTGATGGTTGTTTAGTTTGATCTTTGTTTGATGGTTGTTTAGTATAATCTTTGTTTGATGGTTGTTTAGTTTGATCTTTGTTTGATGGATGTTTAGTTTGATCTTTGTTTGATGGTTGTTTAGTATAATCTTTGTTTGATGGTTGTTTAGTATAATCTTTGTTTGACGGTTGTTTAGTTTGATCTTTGTTTGATGGATGTTTAGTTTGATCTTTGTTTGATGGATGTTTAGTATAATCTTTGTTTGATGGATGTTTAGTATAATCTTTGTTTGATGGATGTTTAGTATAATCTTTGTTTGATGGATGTTTAGTATAATCTTTGTTTGATGGATGTTTAGTTTAATCTTTGTTTGATGGATGTTTAGTATGATCTTTGTTTGATGGATGTTTAGTATAATCTTTGTTTGATGGTTGTTTAGTATGATCTTTGTTTGATGGATGTTTAGTATAATCTTTGTTTGATGGATGTTTAGTATAATCTTTGTTTGATGGATGTTTAGTTTGATCTTTGTTTGATGGATGTTTAGTATAATCTTTGTTTGATGGTTGTTTAGTATGATCTTTGTTTGATGGATGTTTAGTATAATCTTTGTTTGATGTCTGTTTAGTATGATCTTTGTTTGATGGTTGTTTAGTTTGATCTTTGTTTGATGTCTGTTTAGTATGATCTTTGTTTGATGGTTGTTTAGTTTGATCTTTGTTTGATGGATGTTTAGTATAATCTTTGTGTGATGGTTGTTTAGTTTGATCTTTGTTTGATGGATGTTTAGTATGATCTTTGTTTGATGGTTGTTTAGTATAATCTTTGTTTGATGGTTGTTTAGTATGATCTTTGTTTGATGGATGTTTAGTATAATCTTTGTTTGATGGTTGTTTAGTTTGATCTTTGTTTGATGGATGTTTAGTTTGATCTTTGTTTGATGGTTGTTTAGAATAATCTTTGTTTGATGGTTGTTTAGTTTGATCTTTGTTTGATGGATGTTTAGTATAATCTTTGTTTGATGGTTGTTTAGTTTGATCTTTGTTTGATGGATGTTTAGTTTGATCTTTGTTTGATGGTTGTTTAGTATAATCTTTGTTTGATGGTTGTTTAGTATAATCTTTGTTTGATGGTTGTTTAGTTTGATCTTTGTTTGATGTCTGTTTAGTATGATCTTTGTTTGACGGTTGTTTAGTTTGATCTTTGTTTGATGGATGTTTAGTTTGATCTTTGTTTGATGGATGTTTAGTATAATCTTTGTTTGATGGATGTTTAGTATAATCTTTGTTTGATGGATGTTTAGTATAATCTTTGTTTGATGGATGTTTAGTATAATCTTTGTTTGATGGTTGTTTAGTTTGATCTTTGTTTGATGGATGTTTAGTATGATCTTTGTTTGATGGTTGTTTAGTTTGATCTTTGTTTGATGGCTGTTTAGTATAATCTTTGTTTGATGGTTGTTTAGTATGATCTTTGTTTGATGGTTGTTTAGTATGATCTTTGTTTGATGGATGTTTAGTATAATCTTTGTTTGATGGATGTTTAGTTTGATCTTTGTTTGATGGTTGTTTAGTATAATCTTTGTTTGATGGATGTTTAGTATAATCTTTGTTTGATGGATGTTTAGTATAATCTTTGTTTGATGGATGTTTAGTATAATCTTTGTTTGATGGATGTTTAGTATAATCTTTGTTTGATGGATGTTTAGTATAATCTTTGTTTGATGGATGTTTAGTTTAATCTTTGTTTGATGGATGTTTAGTATGATCTTTGTTTGATGGATGTTTAGTATAATCTTTGTTTGATGGTTGTTTAGTATGATCTTTGTTTGATGGATGTTTAGTATAATCTTTGTTTGATGGATGTTTAGTATAATCTTTGTTTGATGGATGTTTAGTTTGATCTTTGTTTGATGGATGTTTAGTATAATCTTTGTTTGATGGTTGTTTAGTATGATCTTTGTTTGATGGATGTTTAGTATAATCTTTGTTTGATGTCTGTTTAGTATGATCTTTGTTTGATGGTTGTTTAGTTTGATCTTTGTTTGATGTCTGTTTAGTATGATCTTTGTTTGATGGTTGTTTAGTTTGATCTTTGTTTGATGGATGTTTAGTATAATCTTTGTGTGATGGTTGTTTAGTTTGATCTTTGTTTGATGGATGTTTAGTATGATCTTTGTTTGATGGTTGTTTAGTATAATCTTTGTTTGATGGTTGTTTAGTATGATCTTTGTTTGATGGATGTTTAGTATAATCTTTGTTTGATGGTTGTTTAGTATAATCTTTGTTTGATGGTTGTTTAGTTTGATCTTTGTTTGATGGTTGTTTAGTATAATCTTTGTTTGATGGCTGTTTAGTATGATCTTTGTTTGATGGTTGTTTAGTATAATCTTTGTTTGATGGTTGTTTAGTTTGATCTTTGTTTGATGGATGTTTAGTATAATCTTTGTTTGATGGTTGTTTAGTATAATCTTTGTTTGATGGTTGTTTAGTTTGATCTTTGTTTGATGGATGTTTAGTATGATCTTTGTTTGATGGTTTTTTAGTATAATCTTTGTTTGATGGTTGTTTAGTTTGATCTTTGTTTGATGGTTGTTTAGTTTGATCTTTGTTTGATGGTTGTTTAGTATAATCTTTGTTTGATGGTTGTTTAGTTTGATCTTTGTTTGATGGATGTTTAGTTTGATCTTTGTTTGATGGTTGTTTAGTATAATCTTTGTTTGATGGTTGTTTAGTATAATCTTTGTTTGACGGTTGTTTAGTTTGATCTTTGTTTGATGGATGTTTAGTTTGATCTTTGTTTGATGGATGTTTAGTATAATCTTTGTTTGATGGATGTTTAGTATAATCTTTGTTTGATGGATGTTTAGTATAATCTTTGTTTGATGGATGTTTAGTATAATCTTTGTTTGATGGATGTTTAGTTTAATCTTTGTTTGATGGATGTTTAGTATGATCTTTGTTTGATGGATGTTTAGTATAATCTTTGTTTGATGGTTGTTTAGTATGATCTTTGTTTGATGGATGTTTAGTATAATCTTTGTTTGATGGATGTTTAGTATAATCTTTGTTTGATGGATGTTTAGTTTGATCTTTGTTTGATGGATGTTTAGTATAATCTTTGTTTGATGGTTGTTTAGTATGATCTTTGTTTGATGGATGTTTAGTATAATCTTTGTTTGATGTCTGTTTAGTATGATCTTTGTTTGATGGTTGTTTAGTTTGATCTTTGTTTGATGTCTGTTTAGTATGATCTTTGTTTGATGGTTGTTTAGTTTGATCTTTGTTTGATGGATGTTTAGTATAATCTTTGTGTGATGGTTGTTTAGTTTGATCTTTGTTTGATGGATGTTTAGTATGATCTTTGTTTGATGGTTGTTTAGTATAATCTTTGTTTGATGGTTGTTTAGTATGATCTTTGTTTGATGGATGTTTAGTATAATCTTTGTTTGATGGTTGTTTAGTTTGATCTTTGTTTGATGGATGTTTAGTTTGATCTTTGTTTGATGGTTGTTTAGAATAATCTTTGTTTGATGGTTGTTTAGTTTGATCTTTGTTTGATGGATGTTTAGTATAATCTTTGTTTGATGGTTGTTTAGTTTGATCTTTGTTTGATGGATGTTTAGTTTGATCTTTGTTTGATGGTTGTTTAGTATAATCTTTGTTTGATGGTTGTTTAGTATAATCTTTGTTTGATGGTTGTTTAGTTTGATCTTTGTTTGATGTCTGTTTAGTATGATCTTTGTTTGATGGTTGTTTAGTTTGATCTTTATTTGATGGTTGTTTAGTATAATCTTTGTTTGATGGCTGTTTAGTATGATCTTTGTTTGATGGTTGTTTAGTTTGATCTTTGTTTGATGTCTGTTTAGTATGATCTTTGTTTGATGGTTGTTTAGTTTGATCTTTGTTTGATGGTTGTTTAGTTTAATCTTTGTTTGATGGTTGTTTAGTATAATCTTTGTTTGATGGATGTTTAGTATAATCTTTGTTTGATGGTTGTTTAGTATAATCTTTGTTTGATGGCTGTTTAGTATGATCTTTGTTTGATGGTTGTTTAGTTTGATCTTTGTTTGATGTCTGTTTAGTATGATCTTTGTTTGATGGTTGTTTAGTTTGATCTTTGTTTGATGGTTGTTTAGTTTAATCTTTGTTTGATGGTTGTTTAGTATAATCTTTGTTTGATGGTTGTTTAGTATGATCTTTGTTTGATGGTTGTTTAGTTTGATCTTTGTTTGATGGATGTTTAGTATAATCTTTGTTTGATGGTTGTTTAGTATGATCTTTGTTTGATGGATGTTTAGTATAATCTTTGTTTGATGGTTGTTTAGTTTGATCTTTGTTTGATGGATGTTTAGTTTGATCTTTGTTTGATGGTTGTTTAGTTTGATCTTTGTTTGATGGTTGTTTAGTATAATCTTTGTTTGATGGTTGTTTAGTATAATCTTTGTTTGATGGTTGTTTAGTTTGATCTTTGTTTGATGGTTGTTTAGTATAATCTTTGTTTGATGGCTGTTTAGTATGATCTTTGTTTGATGGTTGTTTAGTATAATCTTTGTTTGATGGTTGTTTAGTTTGATCTTTGTTTGATGGATGTTTAGTATAATCTTTGTTTGATGGTTGTTTAGTATAATCTTTGTTTGATGGTTGTTTAGTTTGATCTTTGTTTGATGGATGTTTAGTATGATCTTTGTTTGATGGTTTTTTAGTATAATCTTTGTTTGATGGTTGTTTAGTTTGATCTTTGTTTGATGGTTGTTTAGTTTGATCTTTGTTTGATGGTTGTTTAGTATAATCTTTGTTTGATGGTTGTTTAGTTTGATCTTTGTTTGATGGATGTTTAGTTTGATCTTTGTTTGATGGTTGTTTAGTATAATCTTTGTTTGATGGTTGTTTAGTATAATCTTTGTTTGACGGTTGTTTAGTTTGATCTTTGTTTGATGGATGTTTAGTTTGATCTTTGTTTGATGGTTGTTTAGTATAATCTTTGTTTGATGGTTGTTTAGTATGATCTTTGTTTGATGGATGTTTAGTTTGATCTTTGTTTGATGGTTGTTTAGTATAATCTTTGTTTGATGTCTGTTTAGTATGATCTTTGTTTAATGGTTGTTTAGTTTGATCTTTGTTTGATGGATGTTTAGTATGATCTTTGTTTGATGGATGTTTAGTATAATCTTTGTTTGATGGTTGTTTAGTATGATCTTTGTTTGATGGCTGTTTAGTATGATCTTTGTTTGATGGCTGTTTAGTATAATCTTTGTTTGATGGTTGTTTAGTATGATCTTTGTTTGATGGCTGTTTAGTATGATCTTTGTTTGATGGTTGTTTAGTTTGATCTTTGTTTGATGGCTGTTTAGTATGATCTTTGTTTGATGTCTGTCGATTTTCAAAATGTGTCTAGAAGAGAAAAGACTTGTCGTGTTTTTCTAATCATGGTATTGTCCTCATGCGTACTTCCTGATTGCCTGATGTAACTTCCAAGGTAGACAAATTCATAAACTTCTATAGCCCTTCCCTCAATCTTCTTCAGCGATCTCTGGTCATGCGCTTAATTTACTGTGGACCACAAAATGGGCGGTCAGCTTCAGTTTGTCAGGTTTCCCCAAAGTTTAGTTTTCAGATCGACTGGGTGTAGCCACATGTTGCTTCTCAAATCATCCAGGAGATGACAGTCTTGCAGGACATGGTCCGGTGTCTGTTTCGCCTGCTGACACTGACAGGGAGCTGTTTGACTTATTCCTAGTCTATATAAATGTATCTTGAGTCTGCAGTGTTCGGTGTGTAGTCGAAATATAATGACCTGGTCTGTTCTGCTTAGGTCTTTGAGGGAGTCTTTTCCATAATCACATCCAGTGTTTGTCTTCCAGTCTACTACAGACTTTCTCCGAATGAGGGTTTTGACCTCTTGAAAAGACAGGGGTTGGTAAATGTGTTCTTTGGCAATCAATATCGGGTATTTCTGTATGCTGTTGTCAAGCAGTACTTTTGTCTTCTCTTGACTGATTTTAAATCCGATCCTTTGTATCGATTTTGTCAGAACCATCTATTTTCTTCATGCTTTGTAGCCTGTGTGAGGGAAAGGCAAGATTAACAGCAAAGTCCATGTTCTCAAGTTTTGACATAAATGTCAACTGAATGCCTTTTTCTAACTTTGTGTCCAAAAAAATTTTGGAGGGTGGTCATGCTCTGCCAGAACACATTTCTAGCAACATTTTTCAAACTGGAGTGATCTTGGAAATATGCATATAACTTCAGTTCTATGTGAACTAAATTTATACTGTTGGTATCAAAAGATGCAGAATTAAATTCTGAACAATCTGATAATAAATAGTTATCCATGTAAATTAGTATTTATTTAGTAAAGTATTGTTGTATTTCATGTTATTGAAAAAAATCAAATAAAAATGAATGAAAATTCCACTTACCACCAGAAAATGCATATAATCCATGTATATTGTATCAAATTGATCCACACATTTATTTACATTTCAACTTTGTAATTCATCCTCAGAATTTAAAATTATATAACAACTATTACTCTCAAATTCATTTTATACACCACCACTCCAAAGCACATAAATTCATATAATTGGCATTCATGCCATAAAAAAAAAGTTTATATACATTTAGTAACATTTTATTATGTTGTTATTCTAGCCTGAGACTGCAATTTGACTTTATGATAAAAAGCAAAACAAGTCTTAGGGTGAAGATGTGGGAGGTCAGTGCACCCCGAACAAATAAAATTTGTTTGCTTCAATTTTGCAGGAGTGCTGCAGACTAGACATTTGCTGTCTTTTGTTGTGTACTCAACTAAATGCATAGCACTTTCTGAGTACACATTACATCTCAGGGGATCAGAAATAGTAATTTCCATTCTCAGCTGTGCAATGTGTTCTAATAACTGCTGAACAAGCATGGATTTGAAATCCCTAAAGACAGTTTTTTGTTCATCGAGATGAGAAAGTTTGTATAAAATAAAAGAATTATACTGTGCAATTTCAAAGAGCCAGAAGAAAATTTTCTTCTGTTTTTGGAGGCGTTTAAAATTTCAATAATAGGCAATATTTTGGTCCGCTTTGTCACAGCCATTCATTGACTGATTATAAGTCTATAACAAATGGTTTGCCATTGCCGACAACATTCTCTGCTGAAGCTAGAGATGAGGCAAGTACGCAATAATTATTTTGCTCTTTTGTCCCTCCAAGCCACACACATAACTCTCTTTACTTCATCAAGAAACCACTTAAGACTCCCTATGTTTTAATTTCAGATCTTTGAGTCCTTGAGGAAGCTTTTTTCTATTTGACATCACAGTTCCAGTAAAATAAATTTCCCTGTCAAGGAGATAAGTGATAACTGGAAGAGCAGTGTAGTACCTATCCGTAAAGATGGTGTGACCTTTCTCAATATTCTGAGTAAAGTCTGAAAAACTTTAACAGCCTGCAACCCATCTTTGTCATTTTCAGGAGCATATGAGGTCTCTTTACCAAAGTAGTGAAGGATGTTGTAGACGTAGCCGGTTGCGCTGTCACAAAGTCCAAATGATTTGATGTGATGCTTGTGTGGTTTTGATGCATTAAACTGTTTGTACTTCCATCGTCCCTTGAACCTAATAATCATTTCATCAATTGAAAGATTCTGGAAGGGATAGAATGCATCAAGCTACCAACCATTGCATTCAGGAACGGTTCAATTTTGTGTTTTGACTCCGCTCCTGGTTCCCCAGCGTGAAGCATTGTGTGATATATTGCCTCAAACCTACTTCTGTTAGGGAACACCTGGAAAACAAATGGTGAATACCAAAATGTAGGTGTCTTGGTCCAATAATCTCTAATTCTGGGACGCCTGTTTAGCCCCATTACAATTAGCAAAGCTAAAAATCTGTTAATCTCTTCTCGGTTTATTGGCACCCATGATGCATATACAGACTGTTTCTTGATACCTCCTTTGGCAATTTTCTCATTTATTTTAAACACTACATAGTCATTGATAGAAATGAGGTTGTCAATAACTGTATCTGTTAAAATTGTCTGGAAACACTTTAAAGCTGATGATTCATCAGATAAAGGAGCAGAAATTCCTGGTGTACGAGAAGGGTTGAACCTAAATAAATTTTCAGTTCTGTTCTGTGGGGAAAGTCCAACCTTATTCCATACCCAGTCTGACTCTGCAGTTATTCTAGTACTAGTACTAGTGCTAGCATGTGTGGGTATAGATACCGGCACAGTAGACTGAGCATGTTTTACTTGTGTGGGTCTAGAGGTAGAAGAAGTAGATCCACTAACGGTCGAAATCAGTGGACACACCCCCTCACAGTCACTATCGAGACTTTCATTATCAGTTAAAACAATACTCGAACCACTACTAGTACTAAATTCGTTATCAACAGATTCACTGTCGGTGAAATCCTTGTCATGATGATGTGAACTTTGGAACACACCAGTAACTTGTTCAGCTGTTAACAGAAGTTGAGTGCGAAAAGACATCTTGTTATTAAGTTAAAACACGAAAGTTTACCTTTTGGCAACAGAAAAATATGTTAGTCAAACAAATTAAATTTGTAAAAATATAAGCATATGTTGAACCACGCTCATTCGATCGTGTATGAAAGGAGAGTTATCTGCCCGTTGATATTTGTAAAAAAGAAGGGTTTCGTACGAATTACAGCTGGGCAGTGAAACAAAAAGTGCATGGACCAAAAACAACCACTGGGATCGTGTTTTGGCATACTGAGAGAACTATTCCCTAAGCTGTGAGCGTGTCTTGGACGCAATGAGATGATGTGCGTGTAACTCAGTCAAACAACACAGAAAAGAGTGCGGTCAGCAGGCATTCTTGTCTAACACCAGTAGTGACATGTAATTCATCCGACAGTTATCCATCATAGATGGATTGCTTGAGTGATTGATTAATAGGACCATCATCATTGCACTTCAGTGAGTAACCATTCTTGTTCCGATCTCTTTCTTACACAGGAATATTTCAGCAGCAGTGTACAAAATGTGTAGCACCGGCGAGTGTCTCCGATATAATTTAGATGGTGAAGATAAATTTGTAGAAATTGTATTTGTATTTTCTAATAAATATTGCCCGGGCAGCTACTTTCCAGCCTGCTCTTCTAGATTGTGAACTGCCAAATGTTCCTTAATGTGCTTACATTGAACACGGGGTCTACCTTTATATCTCACCTACACTGAGATCAGGGATCTCTGGGGAAAAATATCACAAATGGCTCCACGAGGGAGCGAATCGAGAATCTTTGGAACGAGAGACGAGAACCTAACATCTACGCCACACGAGACTCCACAGAGATCACTACTGATATAAGTGACACAACAATAGCATAGCAGTGACATTTGGTAATACATTACAAATGTGAGGAATATTGCATATGACCACAACAATCACCTTCAGTTGAATTATAACTTCAGTTGAATTATAACTTCAGTTGAATTATAACTTCAGGTGAATTATCTTCTTCTTCTTTGCGTTCGTTCTTTACAACCAATTTTAATCACTCTTTGTGATATGTTTGATCTTTGCCAAGAACGTGTATACGTTGCACATTGGTTTGGTAGGCCCTAAACGCATAGACTTCTACACGTTTAGGACATGTGCATCCGATTTCATGCAAACCTCATTAGTCGTCTCTTACGACATGCGTGGCAAGGTAACATTGGTTCTATTCTTTACACCCCAAATTTGGGCCCCGGTAACCACTCGGGCGAGTTGAATTATAACTTCAGTTGAATTAAAACATCAGATGAATTAAAACTTCAGTTGAATTATAACTTTAGTTGAATTAAAACATCAGATGAATTATAACATTGAATTTCACAGATTGCAATGTCAATATAATCTAACGGATGTTCACTAATAATGTGTGACTAACAATAATTTATCTTATGTTTGATTAGGCTGCCGATGAGACGTGCAGACTGAACCATGCATACGCTGCTGTTAACTGCGGCGTGGAGGGTGAACTCTGCGAGCAGGAAGGAGTCTGGAAAGTTCCAGCTTATAAGCTGTACAGTAAAAGGAAAGTTCTTAATTCACTTTCACATGCCAACGATTATACAAATCTGAAGGTTATGGTGGAATTCAAGAAATAGCCAACATTGGAAGGCACCAAAACTGGAACACTGAAAGATGCTTTACAGATGTGACATATCAAAGACATTTAACTACTGAACTGTGCTTACAAGATATTAGATTACAGTCTATTTAGCAGAACTATTCAATCTGAATACATTTTTTAATCTGGATTTCATCAACCACTAACGTCACAAGAAATAGAACCAACAAGCATTTTCTCTAAGCAAAAATAAAAAAATGAACTGTCAAAATCATAATAAAAAGAAACATGTCCCGGCCCAAAAACAAATATGAATTGACTTGTTGAAACTTTATCAGCAAATATAGTCTCACAATTTGTATCTAAGTTGTTGTTTGTCAATTAAATTCTACTGTTGTTTTCACTTCCATGTATGTTGGTAGTAGATGTTTCCACTTCTATGTATGTTGGTAGTAGATGTTTCCCCTTCTGTGTATGTTGACAGTAGATGTTTCCACTTCTGTGTATGTTGGCAGTAGATGTTTCCCCTTCTGTGTATGTTGACAGTATATGTTTCCACTTATGTGTATGTTGGTAGTAGATGTTTCCCCTTCTGTGTATGTTGACAGTATATGTTTTCACTTCTGTGTATGTTGACAGTAGATGTTTTCACTTCTGTTATCAGTTATCAGTTATGTGAGGACTATCATCATAGCACTCCGGACACGTCCATAGGTGCTCCGATCTCCGCCTCAGCAAATCCAGCAGCGTCCAGCGACCCAACACGCCAGTTCGATGTTGATTAATCAATCTCTTTGCATATCTAGCATGTCGTTCTTTTCGGGCTGCACCAATATTGACATCCATCTCTTTCAATCTGGTCAGCGAGTGGGATTCACAGCCCTGAAACTCCTCTGTTCGGAAAGACTCTCTCAATGCGTGAATCTTTCACTTCTGTGTATGTTGGTAGTAGATGTTTCCACTTCTGTGTATGTTGGTAGTAGAACGTTGGTCTATATATGTGCTTGTTTATAGTACTGCTAATCAACGATCATGACAGTGGAAAAAGATATATGTGCTTTTGGATATAAGTGTTACAGAAGAGTCCTTTGTATATCATGGGCAGAGAAGAGAACAAATAGATATACATAGATATATCAGTTATATGAGGACTATCATCATAGCACTCCGGACATGTCCATAGGTGCTCCGATCTCCGCCTCAGCAAATCCAGCAGCGTCCAGCGACCCAACACGCCAGTTCGATGTTGATTAATCAATCTCTTTGCATATTTAGTATGTCGTTCTTTTCGGGCTGCACCAATATTGACATCCATCTCATTCAATCTGGTCAGCGAGTGGGATTCACAGCCCTGAAACTCCTGTGTTCGGAAAGACTCAATGCGTGAAGAATGTCACTTCGATCCATTGCAGCTCCCTCTGATATTGTAGCTAAGCCAGCCCATCTATCAGCTCGTTCATTACCCCTAACTCCTGCGTGCCCAGGGACAAAAATAAAGGTGATTTCTCTGATCATTGTCTGTACCAGTACCTCCACCCAGTTGCGTCTCACCATACCGATTCGTACCATCTCAGATATATCTCAGAGATAACTCAAAATCAAAGAAAACTGGCTGATGCTACAAATAAGAGAAAACTGAGGTATTGTGGACATATAAAAAAGACAAGAAATTCTGGAGAAGACCATCATGAAAGAAGGTATACAGGCAAAGAGGAAAAGTCATTGAGAAGTCACATGAAGTCGTGAGTAGTAGTGGGAGAATAGTGATTGTATACATCTGAATAAATAAATTTCCCTCCAGCATGTCGAATAGAAATCACATGTAAATATATGACACTGTGTAGCTGCTAATTGTAATCTCTATCTGTGTTTGCTATCAACTCAGATGTTGACTCTCTACCGTGTCATGAAGTCAGAAATGTTTAATACAACAATTTGATATGACAAAATCGTGATCAAATGTGGTTATGTTTTCTAGTGAAAATTGTATGATTTACAATCTCATGAGAATAAATATAGTAAATGTAAACTAGATTATGCTGGAGGAAACAGCTAAATAAGAAGTAGACTAATACACATACCTGGCTAGCAACATGACGCTCGTCCATCACGACTGATGTTGTGGCGAGTGGGGACAACAAAAGAAACCATCAGAAAACTACAGACCTTTGTAAATGGATGTTTACATAGAATAGAGGGGCTGAGATGGTACGATGCCCGTCTGCCCAGCGTGTTCGTGGCGCGTTGGACTGCGGGTGACTATCCCTCTGTGTGTGCGGGTTCAATCCGCGGGATGGCAGAAAAAGCCACAGATTCCCCAGATTTACGGTGTTCGTGGCACCGAACCGAATGGTTAAGATGTCCATGGCACCGAGCCGAAGAGCTGAAAAGCTCAAGTGCTTCTAGATCGGGAAAAAAAATGGTACGATAAGATTACAAACGAGAAACTCAGAGAAAGAACTAAGCAGATACCAGTGGAGAAAGAGCTCAGGAAGAGATACTGGCGATGGATAGGACATACATTGAGAAGACAGACACTGTTTTGGAACCCGCAAGGAAAGAGGAGTAAGGGAAGGCCTAGACAGACCTGGAGAAGAGAGTTGGATGCTGATATTTAAAGGATATATAAAACATGGAAAGAATTGGAAGGGATGGCAAGAGAGAGGAAGAGCTGGAAGAAGTTTGTTGAAGACCTGTGCTCCGTTGGGAGTTGAAATGTGAAGAAGAGAAGAAGATTCGATCGGAAACGAAAACAAAAGCAGCCCACCATTTGTATGAGTACGTACATCAATCAACATCGATTTGGTGCGACTAGTCAATGTATGATGTTGGAGAGAATGTGGATGAGATCAAAGCACTATGTGCACTTATATCCGTAGTGCAATGAGAATAATTCAAACTAAACCATCCACTGAACCATTTTATTTACTGGTCAGTTTCTTGAAACCCTTGATGGTCACGAGTAGGAACATCAAACTTCTTATTTACATATTTCTCCGTCGTTTATTTCGGGTTATCTGTCCTGACACTTCAGTCATGTTACTGTCTATGTATGTGGTGCTAAACATTGACTCGTCAACTGGGTAGCTTTGTGTCATGTGGAGAAGGCCGTTGCACCACGTTTAAGAATATGGAAACCAGACTCTGCACATGCATGCCCTAGATGACCCGATTGTTCACCTCTAAGACACGTGTTGTTCCACATTTATATATTAAATGTTACATAAATTCAGCAACTCCTTCTTCTTCGCGTTCGTTCTTTACCACCAATTGTAATCACTCTTTGTGATATGTTTGATCTTTGCCAAGAACGTGTATACGTTGCACATTGCTTTGGTAAGCCCCTAAACGCATAAGACTTCCACACGTTTAGGACACATGCATCCGATTTCAGCCAAACCTCCTTAGTCGCCTCTTACGACATGCGTGGCAGGTAACAGTGGTTCTATTCTTTACACCCCAAATTTGGGCCCTGGTAACCACTCGGGCGGTTCAGCCACCCTTATAGATTGGCATTGACTTTTGAAGGTGTGGTATATATATATATATATATATATATATGATTTGATGACCACAAAATATTTAATACAAGAAACGTTAAATGAACATTGTAACTATCTCACAATGTTGTAGGGTATTTTGCTGTCTAGGTCAATCCAGAGATGGCATGTATGGTACTGTGCTCTTTCAATAATAACACAGAAGACAGATCTACCCTGAGTTACTTTTGATGAAACATCTATTAAACATTGTGATAGGTCACGCTATATTATCATCAGCATTTCTTTGCTCTGGATATTTTAAATACCATATTCAACAAACGTTCTTCTTCTTCTTCTTATCATTTGAACTCCCAACGGAGCAAAGGTCTTCAATAAACATCTTCCATCTCTCGTCTCTCCTGCCATCCCTTCCAATTCTTTCCATGTTTTACCTTTCCTTTTAACATTCTCAAAAGTGCCTTCAGCCTCTCGTCTCCAGGTATGTCTTGGATTTCCCCTATATCTCTTTCCTTGCGGGTTCCACAATGTTACGATCTTACCGTCAAGTATTAATTATATTAAAGACACCAGCACCAAAGGTGATTGAAGATGAAAAAACAATTGGCTAAAAGGTGAACAATGAATCCTGATAGACTGGACAACTTCTGCAATGATGTCATTAATCTTAGATTCAATCTACTCTTAATCTTGAGATTAACAATAACGATATGAAGCATTCGAAGAAGAAGAAGAAGAATCTCAGTCTATGCTTTGGAAGGTTGGAAATGACAAGTTGTGGTAAGAGTGGTTGTAATCTTTTAATGCTTAAACCCTTCATGGACTTACTTGGGTATACTATTGTAGACATTGGTTATTGGTTACTAAACTGACGTCATTGCACTCCGGGCAGACCCATAGGTGCTCAGTCTCCCCAACAGATATCGAAAAGTATGCATACTGATAGTTCCTGTGGCTCGCTGATTAAACACACCTCTCACTCTGCCTCTCAGGCATCCAGTTCGAATTGAACAACGGGTAACTCCAAACTGCTTAAATCGCTTGATCGATTCAACATCGATTTTAGTGTCCTCATCCAACAGGCAGTCGCGAAGAGATCGAAGAATATCCCCCTTACCCATCTTCAACTCCCCAATAATCGATGCTGTTGATGCAAGCCTGTCCGATGCGAGCTTTCATGGCGATGAGAGAACAGACAGGATTGCGTCAGCAACATTGATCGCTGAGAAGTTGAAGTTGCATAGGGGCCTGTACTTGGGTGCTTCGTTGACTGTCTGTTGGACTAAGACACTAATATTGATATTGATTCCATCATTCTGGGATGCATCAAAGATACACCAGGAGTGTCAATGCGATTCCTTCTTGATCTCCCAACTATTGCTAACAGAATTGAAACTTGGAGGGTTCGATCATATCTAAGAATCAATGCCAACAAGGAACATCCTCTCCATGAAGAACTCATTAAGGAGAAAGGGTGTCGACTCAAGAGAGACAGATCATGGCTGAGTCAGGCGGAAGATACGCTTATGAAAATATGTGATCCATCCGGAATTGCAACAGGAGAGGAATGGATTGCTGTGCCGCCTCAATTTCAGACTGCTTTCACCGTTATTACATCTATTAAGAAAAACTGCGAACAAAATAATCTATCACTGCTAAACGTGGAGGTGGAGGCTCTCTTGAATGACATCATCAATGATACAGATTTGGTTATTTACACCGATGGTTCAGTCATTCGCCAACAACGCTGTGCGTGAGCTTTTCAGCACGTTCAGGAGGAAAAATAATAAGAGAGGCCAGTGGGGCCTACGCAACAACCACAAGTAGCTTGACAATGGAGGTTCGGGCGGTTACGGAGGCGGTGAACTGGTTGGCATCTCACAATTACTCTCGTGTTTTCATACTCAGTGACTCCATGAGCATGATTCGTAAAGTCGAATCAGGTATGGTGAGACGCAACTGGGTGGAGGTACTGGTACAGACAATGATCAGAGAAATCACCTTTATTTTTGTCCCTGGGGACGCAGGAGTTAGGGGTAAGGAACGAGCTGATAGATTGGCTGGCTTAGCTACAATATCAGAGGAGCTGCAATGGATCGAAGTGACATTCTTCACGCATTGAGTCTTTCCGAACAGAGGAGTTTCGGGGTTGTGAATCCCACTCGCTGACCAGATTGAAAGAGATGGGTGTCAATATTGGTGCAAACCGAAAAGAACGACATACTAAATATGCAAAGAGATTGATTAATCAACATCGAACTGGCGTGTTGGGTCGCTGGACGCTGCTGGATTTGCTGAGGCGGAGATCGGAGCACCCATGGACATGCCCGGAGTGCTATGATGATAGTCCTCATATAATTGATAACTGATAACTTATTCCATACATCAGTGTCTTGTTGACTGTCTGTTGAAGTAAGACACTAATATTGAAATTGATTCTATACATAGAGATAAGGAGAATGAGATTACATGTTGTTTCAGTCAAATCGAAATGTGTGAGTGAGCCAAGTGAGAAATGTGTTTAATCAACTACATTAGTATGCATACCCCTTAAACGTGATCTCTGTGGCGTAGCGGCTAGGTGCTCGCCTCTCGTTCATAAAGTGCTCGGTTCGCTCCATCGTGGAGTCGTCGGGATATTTTCCCAGTGATCCGGAACTTATTGTAGGTGAGATCAAGCACCTAGTCCTATCGGAGATGTACAATCAAATGTGGGTAACGTCTTCAATTAGAGCACTTAAAAGAACTCTTGGAAGTTCAAAATCGAGAAGAACAGGCTGAAAAACCGCTGCCCTTGTGAAAGTTATTAGGAAAGATTACAAATAAACTCGCTACAAAATATCTTCACAATATTCAATCTTACACAGGAGACCATCGTCGGTGCGACGGTGTTCGTGCACTGTCGCTGAGATCTTCCTTTGTAAGAAAGATATCGGAATATACATGGTTACTCCCCGAAGAGCAATGATGATGATCCTATCAATCAATCAATCATTCAATCAATCATTAAACAGCTGCAGGTGATGATTGATCCCATATAAGTCTGTCCAAAGTGTTGCATAATCCGCCAGACTTGAGTTGCACACTATGATGGAATGTAGACATTCAATGTCACTGTACCATATTGAACTATCACATAATCACTGGATGTACGTCATGTATGGTAACGTCCACTTCATTCTTGGACCGACCGGGGTACGGTCCGCCGTTAGCTCTGCTTCAAAATAATTTAATTCTAAACTTTAATAAATTGTTAAAAATCCAAAAAAAGGTTAGACATCAAGTTCTACAGTTGCTTGTCGCTGTCACTATCGGCTTAACCATATGTTTCAGAATTGAATAAACAGATAATTCAACTCTTAGAGAAGGCAAGCACACAAGAAAAAGCAAACACTAGTAACAACAATGGCAAGTCTCGACACACTTAAAAAAGATGAACTTTTCCAGTCGGAGAAAGTGTACAGTTTAGGCAAATGTGGTTTTGAAAAATTTATTGATACTAAAGACGTTGTTTTGGTGATGTTTTATAAAGCTCAAGATATGAAACAAAGAGTTTTCTTTTCTAAGGTAAGATTCGAAACTTGTATGTGTTTCATTTGGAAGTTTGATTCCAGATTATTCTATGTGTTTTACTTTGTCAGAACTATTCAACTTTTATGTTTATGTTTGTAATATGTACTTACTATATGTCAGATATTTTGCTGTACGGCAATGTAGAAGTTTATCACAGTATCTCTGACGGTACTTTAGTGTAGAAGTTTATCAGTATCTCTGACGGTACTTTAGTGTAGAAGTTTATCAGTATCTCTGACTGTTTATTTATATGTCTGCCATAACTTTGCAGGAAGCGATGTTCTTCTGCATATGAAACAACATTAACCATAAGTTGCCATATCACCATCTGAGATAGTATGTTTAACATCCTATCATTACGTTCCCTGTCAGGGTGTCACTAAATTTTTAAAAACAGATATGCGGAATTTTAGCAGTGAACCAAGATATTCAAAACTGTTGACATTTTCTACTTTATTAAGGTAAAGAATATCTTGGTTTATTGCTAAGAACAGATGGATATGGTGTCAAGGAAATTAAAAGAACAAACATGGCATTACAAAAAATGTAAAAACTACAAACAGTATGGGACGAAACTGATAGGATAAGGATAACAAAGATCAGAGCATGCATATATTCCCAGTGGCAGCGTATGGGTGTGAAGCATGGACATTTAACAAAGCAGTAGATAAACATATATGTGCTTTTGAATATAAGTATTACAGAAGAGTCCTTCGTATATCATGGACAGAGAATGCACAAATAGATCTATCCAGAAAGAACTCAAAATAAAAGAAAACTGGCTGATGCTACAAATAAGAAAGAGAAAATTGAGATATTTTGGACATATAAAAAGACATGAAGGGCTGAAGAAGACCATCATGGAAGGAGGCATGCCGGCAAAGAGAAGAAGAGGAAGACCACGGAGAAGATGGATTCAGGATGTAACTGATGGTTTGAACATGACCGCTGCTGAGGCATGACATCTGGCCTTTGAGAAAAGAAATTTCGGAGGACTGTGGCAAAGTTCTGCTCAGGACAAGCTATTTGATGATGATGATATGCGGGTTACTGCTGGTCAGATACCCACTACACACCTATACTCATGGTGTTGCGGCCAGGAGAACCGAGCATGGCATGTAGTGGATGGCTCATGCTGAGAGAACAATTATCGGGGAAAGGGGGCTGGTTCAAAGTTGCGCATGTACATAGATATGTTATGCGATCGACGTCATGGCACATTGTATATTCACATTCGTGCTACGTCCTCCGCTGCAGCAGCCATCCCAAAGTCTATTTACTCACTGTATTCATGAAAAGATGATTAGTATATCTTCTCGCTCTACCACGAAGACAACACTGTCTGGCCCGTGCAAACTTAATGCCTAATTCTCGAACACATTTCAGTGTACAGAAAGATGAATAATGTATTGGGATATATAGTAGCATGTCATATTATAGCATTCTTAATCTTACTTAAACCCTTTCATGCATGAATGTTTGCGGATGAATATCGTCTTGTCCGCCACCTTGACTACACAGCATAAGTATAAGTTTATTTACGACTCTGTCAATAGACAATCCGTCCACAGCTAGTTGCTAGCAGTACACTGAATGCGTTATATGTCACGTAACAAGCATGTGCAGCTATGAAACGAACAAATAGTAGTTGTCCACTAGCGTGGACATTAAGAAGGAGAGGGCTAAAACAGAAAGTAGAAATTGAAGCAATGGAAAAGTTTGAATTAAGCAGATGATGCCTCTGAGGATGACGACCAATGGGACTGTGCCGCATGGTGAGAAGTCAGGTTGGGGTTTCTTTGATAATCATGGTAGAGTCGTACAGATCGATACGACACTGGACAACTACTTGCAGTATGAGGCTGGGAGTTGATGCAATTACAGCTGCCTTCCATTGGATCTCTGTGACTTCGTTTACTGATGTCATTGTGAAGTCTGACTCTCAGTTGATGCTTCGGAAGCTTCTTCTTTTATCTTATTTGAACGCTTAATAACGACCACTTGTTAACCACTCTTTGTGATGTGTATATGATCTGAGCTTAATAGCGATTGTGCATTGTGTCAGTTAAGCGTCTATAAGTAGGCCAGCGTACCAAATTTCTTCCGACGTTTTTTACTTACTAACTTAGCTTCCATAGACACCTATCTCAGTCGCCTCTTACGACATGCCTTGTAGGTCGCTGTGTTATTATTATTGGCTCCCCTGTGGAGCCAGGCAACACACATGCTTTCGGAAGGTCCAAAATGGCAGGTTGCGTTATCAGCGAATGTCATCTATAGAATTGTTCAACCTTTTCAACTGTTGAAACTCAGATTTACTGCCTTAGACATGCGTGGTATCAGTGTGTAACAAGCGAGATTTAGAAACTAGCAACATGCGTGGTATCAGTGTGTAACAAGCGAGATTTAGAAACTAGCAATATGCGTGGTATCAGTGTGTAACAAGCGAGATTTAGAAACTAACAATATGCATGGTATCAGTGTGTAACAAGCGAGATTTAGAAACTAACAACATGCGTGGTATCAGTGTGTAACAAGCGAGATTTAGAAACTAACAACATGCGTGGTATCAGTGTGTAACAAGTGAGATTTAGAAACTAACAACATGCGTGGTATCAGTGTGTAACAAGCGAGATTTAGAAACTAACAACATGCGTGGTATCAGTGTGTAACAAGCGAGATTTAGAAATTAACAATATGCATGGTATCAGTGTGTAACAAGCGAGATTTAGAAACTAATAACATGCGTGGTATCAGTGTGTAACAAGCGAGATTTAGAAACTAACAACATGCGTGGTATCAGTGTGTAACAAGCTAGATTTAGAAACAAACAACATCCGATAACGTGATAATCTACTGTAATCGATTACGTACTTATAGATTTGCTCACAATTCATGAGTTGTTATCTCGTGTTATCTCGTGTTATCTCGTATGAACGAGAATAACTATGCTATAAAATACTGAATGTAACCATGAATATTATTATACTATAAATGAACATATAAAGAATTTGTATTTAAAATAAGCTTGCAACTGACAATAAATTGTTGTATTTCCATTAGGCTGCTGGTGTGACATGCAAATTAAATCATGCCTACGCCTCAGTTAACTGTGACAAAGAAGCAGATCTCTGCCTGGCGCAGAAAGTTTGCAAATTTCCAACATACAAACTTTACCAAAAGACAAGTGTTATTGGTAAACTCTCAGCAGTTAAAGACTTTTCCGCTCTCAGGGATCTGGTTGAGACGGCACCCAAACCCAAAAAGGCTGGCTGCAAAAGCGGCTAACTGTTACCACTAATAAATCAGATATAGAGATGTGAACATATTTGAGACATTGTTTACAATACGTTTGTTTTGCTGTGAATACAATTATTTCTGTCTGACAAACGTTGATCCATTCAAGAGTACTTTCTTGTTTTTGATTAAACCATGAAAACATCAAAGAGGAAGAAATATCAACTAATTGGTTAATCATCATCAATAACGCTGAGCTTATATATACATAGTGAAGTATAAAGTGAAATATAAAGTGAAGTATGAAGTGAAGTATGAAGTGAAGTAGAATAAATATACAATAATAAAAATAATATATCCCGGTGAAGTAATACGACTCTTTGTTCTTGCATTAAGTTTGTTGTTTGTTGTTTGTTGTTTGTTGTTTGTTGTTGTATAAGTTCTGCCATGTTGTTGTTGTTTGTATAACAAGTTCTGACCTTGTTGTTGCTGTTGTTTGTGTAACTGTTTGACTAATCAGTGCATCAATCTTATATAGGAAGACTAGTCAAACTGTAGTAATATATATGGAAATAGAGGCATCAAACTTAGCAATATAAGGAAGACTGCAGTCAAACTATGTAGTAATATAAGGAAGATGCAGTCAAACTATGTAGCAATATAAGGAAGACTGCAGTCAAACTATGTAGCAATATAAGGAAGACTGCAGTCAAACTATGTAGTAATATAAGGAAGACTGCAGTAAAACTATGTAGCAATATAAAGGAAGACTGCAGTCAAACTATGTAGCAATATAAGGGAAGACTGAAGTCAAACTATGTAGCAATATAAGGGAGGACTGAAGTGAAACTATGTAGCAATATAAGGGAGGACTGAAGTGAAACTATGTAGCAATATAAGGGAGGACTGAAGTGAAACTATGTAGCAATATAAGGGAGGACTGAAGTGAAACTATGTAGCAATATAAGGGAGGACTGAAGTGAAACTATGTAGCAATATAAGGGAGGACTGAAGTGAAACTATGTAGCAATATAAGGGAGGACTGAAGTGAAACTATGTAGCAATATAAGGGAGGACTGAAGTGAAACTATGTAGCAATATAAGGGAGGACTGAAGTGAAACTCAATGACTGAGAAACTATAATGGGAGGACTGAAGTGAAACTATGTAGCAATATAAGGGAGGACTGAAGTGAAACTATGTAGCAATATAAGGGAGGACTGAAGTGAAACTATGTAGCAATATAAGGGAGGACTGAAGTGAAACTATGTAGCAATATAAGGGAGGACTGAAGTGAAACTATGTAGCAATATAAGGGAGGACTGAAGTGAAACTATGTAGCAATATAAGGGAGGACTGAAGTGAAACTATGTAGCAATATAAGGGAGGACTGAAGTGAAACTATGTAGCAATATAAGGGAGGACTGAAGTGAAACTATGTAGCAATATAAGGGAGGACTGAAGTGAAACTGTAATATAAGAGGACTATGAAACATGTAGCAATATAAGGGAGGACTGAAGTGAAACTATGTAGCAATATAAGGGAGGACTGAAGTGAAACTATGTAGCATGGCGAAACATGTCAAAACAAAGTACTGCAGATTTACCAAATTCAAAACAATAACAATTCAATGCAATGTTTCTACCAAAAGTCCTTTATCAAGCATCGGATACAAAAGAAGTGAACAAATTCACTTCGTACATGGCACACTAAAGTAGGCTCAGACAATAAGGTTAGGAGTTTGTATGATACCAGATCTATCACATTTCTGTGACCCTTAGAGATTTTTCGATTGGTGTGTTCCTGTACATGACTCGCCTCCGTATGCCAGTATTGTTTCTATGTAGCACTGAATAACTCGCATTCTGATCGGGATTGACAAGGACTTGTTGCAGATAAGGAGTGTGAATAGGCGTGTGTAAAATATGCAAACTACAAGACGGTGTCAGCATGCATACCTTTAACCATGTCTTGAACAAGACGGTGTCAGCATGCATACCTTTCATCATATCTTGAACAAGACGGTGTCAGCATGCATACCTTTCATCATATCTTGAACAAGACGATGTCAGCATGCATACCTTTCATCATATCTTGAACAAGATGGTGTCAGCATGCATACCTTTCATCATATCTTGAACAAGACGGTGCCAGCATGAATACCTTTCATCACATCTTAAACAAGACGGTGTCAGCATGCATACCTTTCACTATGTCTTGAAAAAGACGGTCCAACTTGAAATCTGTCAGGTGAGACGTAACATCTTTAGCAAAATTCATCCTAATTGTATCGGCGTCAAACATAGCTACTTGCTAACACCAAATTCTTCAACGATATAGATGGAAACACGTCAGAACAAAGTACTGTAGTTTTACCAAATACAAAAACAGGGACAATACACAGCAAGGCTTTTTAAAGTTCATTTTAGGACGGTTGGAATATCTCTGTCGTAGTCTATATGCAGTGGCCCTCCATTGGATCTCTGGGACTTCATTTACTGGAGCAGTTGTTGTATCTGACTCTCAGTCGATGCTTCACAAGATCCAGAAGGGCAGGTTTCGGTATTAGCGGATGTCGTCTATAGAAGTTTCTAACCTCCAGCGGCTTACGTGGATATACTGTTCTGGGCTTGCTAGTGTTTACGGTAATGAGAGAGCGGACAGGCTTGCATCAACAGCATCGATTGTTGGGGAGTTGAAGATGGATAAGGGGATATTCTTTGGTCTCTTCACGACTGTCTGTTGGATGAGGACACTAAAATCTATGTTGAATCGATCAAGCGATTTAGGCAGTTTGGAGTTTCCCGTTGTACACGTCGAACTGGATGCCTGAGAGGCAGAGTGAGAGGTGTGTTTAATCAGCGAGACACGGGAACCATCAGTATGCATACTCTTCGATATCTGTTGGGGAGACTGAGCACCTATGGGTCTGCCCGGAGTGCAATGACGTCATTTTAGTAACCAATAACTATATGTAGTGGGCGGTGAACTTCGTCCCTCCTGCTGTATCGTTTGCTTTTCAAAGGCCTTCAGGTCGAAACGTTGCTGTGTATTGTCATTGTTTTTGTATTTGGTAAAACTACTGTACTTTGTTTTTACGTGTTTCGTAACTCCTCCGCGTGATGTTTGCTGACCTCCTACACAATGATGTCTTTCGTGAATAGGAAAAGATTTGGGTAAATATTAGTTATAGGACAAATGGTATTCTATTCAATTTGAGCAGCCATTGTTTCAATCATCATGTTCATGAAACCAATCACCCCGTACCTGTTGCTAGTTGATAACTCTGTCCTCGCCACCAACTCTGAGGAAGAAATGCAGGAATCAAACTAATGTTTCAGACCAAGCCCAAGAGAGCAGTACGAAGCCCAAGTCCAAGAGAGTGAAACACGTACAAACAAAGTACTATAGTTTTACAAAAACAGAAACAGTGATGATAAACAGCAACGTTTCGACCAACAAGGCCTTTATCAAGCAAACGAACAAACAGGAGTGACAAATTAAAATGAAACACAAATGGACGACCAAATACAACCGTATCTAAGGAAAAGCTGGAATAAAAACGAATAACGAAATAAATGTAACACAAAAACACACATAAAAACTAGAAATAGAACGGAAAAGAAACAATGAAACATCTAGTAAATATATAACTTGAATACATGCAACATATACCCATATAGAGTACAAAGCATAGGAAGAGAAGTACTAAGAAGCATAAGAATGTAATACGTTGAGCCCGCGTGGTCGCAAGGTACCATACAAAGAAATCAACCGATTCTCCAGAGCAAATCGACTACGATCATCAGAGGAACATGATCGGATGGCTGTGACCTGGACATCGCAAGCTCCTGAATGGCCAGTATCATTGAAATGGGTAGCTACAGGGGTCACAGAGCATTGGCGTATATCGCGCAAGTGTTGGGCGAATCGGTCACTGAGTCTCCTGCCGGTTTCCCCAATATAGTCCAAGATAGCAGTAGACCAAGTCCAAGAGAGCAGTACGAAGACCAAGCCCAAGAGAGCAGTAGACCAAGTCCAAGAGAGCAGTAGACCAAGTCCAAGAGAGCAGTAGACCAATTCCAAGAGAGCAGTAGACCAAGTCCAAGAGAGCAGTAGACCAAGTCCAAGAGAGCAGTAGACCAAGTCCAAGAGAGCAGTAGACCAAGCCCAAGAGAGCAGTACGAAGCCCAAGTCCAAGAGAGCAGTACGAAGCCCAAGTCATCAATATTAGATCCATGTGTCACCTGCAAGCGGACAGCGTTGCTATAGCGTCGACTATGAGGTTAACAATAGATAATCTAAAGCAGTATTTCACAATCTTGTTTGTGCCACGCCCCACCTAAGCCTTTCTAAAATTATTATGCCCCCTATGTAACGTATACATAATTGTTAATATTCAAAAATAGAATTGTTCCCTGAAGAAATTTAAATGATAGGCTTTAGGAAGAAATCACTAGGCAAATGTTGAGAAAACACAGTAAGTAAATTTTTCCAAACATATAATGGAGACCTGATATTCAAGTACGAAATAATTTTAATGACAGATTTTTCTATATTATTTTAATCAGTAGTAATTATTATTTTTGTTTCTATTTGACAAATTACCCCCTTAACAATCAAATCCCCACCCCTCTTTGGGGTGTGGACCCCACGTTAGGAAACAGTGATCTAAAGCCATTGTTACATTTGTTAGACTGAGTGTTACTGTATGGGATTGCACAAGGATAACCGTGGTAACAAAGCTGAAAGTTTACCCAGCTTTAGTGCGCACCTCAGGTCGCTATACATTAGTGGCGTGACATGAATAGTGTATAGCAGACAAGAAAGACAATTAAATCACTTTCACACAAGTTGTCTACGCAGACTGCTCAAAAATAAATGGCGGGATACAATCTCGGATACCGAAGTGCTCACGATAGCCAAGATTACAAATGTCCACACCTTGTTGCAGAAGGCAAGGTGAGATGTAGTCAGTACATTGTGAGAATATCTGATACGAGTATAATAAAACATTTGATGTATGACTACGGTTAGATAAATGGAGTAAACGACAGGCTAGTGAACAGAAAAACGCTTCAAAGACACACTTGAAGTGACTTTAAAATTCTTCGATATAGACACCAGGTGCTGGCAATCCCGGGCACATGATCGTCAAATGTGAAGCTGCAACATCACAAACGGAATGTGCATACCTGAGACATATTCTGCTGAGATGTAGAGAAAACGTGCAGCGTGAATAACAAAAATAACCACAAGACTCAGAAGTCCAACCCTGATCCTGTGTACCTCACCTGTCGTAGGCGATTTCTTTCTGATATTGGACTCTAAAGTTACTTTCCTCACACACATACCAGATATGTACACCAACACACGACTGAGACTGTTGTCATCATCACATGCGATGTATCGCCACTAGTATTTGAAGATACGAAAGGTTATGCATGATGATAGTGGTTCATGTAGTGCTTGTATACAGCTGATACTTTTAAAATATGATTCTACGATACTTGTCACGTTGAATGTCACTTCTGATGACACATTTTACTATACATTCGATGTCACGTTTTATATTACACTGCTGTTCAAGCGTGATGCTACGTTGATATATAACATTTTACTTCAAATTATACTTTACGTGTCATGTTACATCGTACTCCACGTGCCATGTTACATCGTACTCCACGTGTCATGTTACATCGTACTCCACGTGCCATGTCACGTATCACGCAATAAGGGTATCTACGATTAGTGTCAACGTTTTTGGGGTGACATTTACTGCAAATACTGTTGCCCAAGTTTGGAATCCCATTTGCGTCCTTTTTGTCACAATATTTGATATTGTATTCTACAGTTTGATATGCTACATTTTGAATATTGCAGTGCCAACATTTATTTCGATTGTACTTATATGTTGTGTTTTGAGCATGGGTTGTCATCATGAACACTACAAGCGCATTGAACAACACAATATTTCTTCCAACATTATACTATCAGTAGCAAACCTGCACGCTGACATGAAACAATAGAAGACAACTAATCACGACAGAGATGAAGTGTCTACGCAGAATGCTGGGAGTATCAAGAAGAGACTAATCACAACAGAGATGAAAGTGTCTACGCAGAATGCTGGGAGTATCAAGAAGAAAACTAATCACAACAGAGATGAAAGTGTCTACGCAGAATGCTGGGAGTATCAAGAAGAGACTAATCACGACAGAGATGAAGTGTCTACACAGAATGCTGGGAGTATCAAGAAGAGACTAATCACGACAGAGATGAAGTGTCTACGCAGAATGCTGGGAGTATCAAGAAGAGACTAATCACGACAGAGATGAAGTGTCTACGCAGAATGCTGGGAGTATCAAGAAGAGACCGGTTTAGAAGTGAAGTTATCATGAAAAACGTAGGTGTAACATCAGGACTGAACTTCTTCAAGAAACTACAAATTAAAGGGTTCGGCTGCATAAGGAAATTACCAACAGATAGTGCCATCTCACAGAGCAATGTGACTCCAATACAGTGGATAGAGACTGTACAAGCAACATACAGTGCCATCTCAAAGAGCAATCTTACTCCGATACAGTGGATAGAGACTGAATAAGCAACAGGTAATGCCATCTCAAAGAGCAATCTTACTCCGATACAGTGGATAGAGACTGAACAAGCAACAGGTAATGCCATCTCAAAGAGCAATCTTACTCCGATACAGTGGATAGAGACTGAACAAGCAACAGGTAATGCCATCTCAAAGAGCAATGTGACTCCGATACAGTGGATAGAGACTGAACAAGCAACAGGTAATGCCATCTCAAAGAGCAATGTGACTCCAATACAGTGGATAGAGACTGTACAAAGCAACAGATAGTGCCATCTCAAAGAGCAATCTTACTCCGATACAGTGGATAGAGACTGAACAAGCAACAGGTAATGCCATCTCAAAGAGCAATGTTACTCCGATACAGTGGATAGAGACTGAACAAGCAACAGGTAATGCCATCTCAAAGAGCAATCTTACTCCGATACAGTGGATAGAGACTGAACAAGCAACAGGTAATGCCATCTCAAAGAGCAATCTTACTCCGATACAGTGGATAGAGACTGAACAAGCAACAGGTAATGCCATCTCAAAGAGCAATCTTACTCCGATACAGTGGATAGAGATTGAACAAGCAACAGGTAATGCCATCTCAAAGAGCAATCTTACTCCGATACAGTGGATAGAGACTGAACAAGCAACAGGTAATGCCATCTCAAAGAGCAATCTTACTCCGATACAGTGGATAGAGATTGAACAAGCAACAGGTAATGCCATCTCAAAGAGCAATCTTACTCCGATACAGTGGATAGAGACTGAACAAAGCAACAGATCGTCCATGCAACAGGTTGATCTTAGAAATAACATAGGCTGTTTGGTTATTGGTTTTGGTTACTAAACTGACGTCATTGCACTCCGGGCAGACCCATAGGTGCTCAGTCTCCCCAACAGATATAGAAGAGTATGCATACTGATGGTTCCTGTGGCTCGCTAATTAAACACACCTCTCACTCTGCCTCTCAGGCATCCAGTTCGACTTGAACAACGGGTAACTCCAAACTGCTTAAATCGCTTGATCGATTCAACATCGATTTTAGTGTCCTCATCCAACAGACAGTAGCGAAGAGACCGAAGAACATCCCCTTATTCATCTTCAACTCCCCAACAATCGATGCTGTTAATGTAAGCCTGTCCGCTCTCTCATTACCGTAAACACCCGCATGCCCAGGACAGTATATCCACGTAAGCCGCTGGAGGTTAGAAACTTCTATAGACGACATCCACTCATACCGAAACCTGCCCTTCTGGATCTTGTGAAGCATCGACTGAGAGTCAGATACAACAACGTTCCCAGTAAATGAAGTCCCAGAAATCCAATGGAGGGCAGCAGTAACGGCCTCAACCTCCATCCTCATACTAGAAGTAGTTGTCCTGTATGCCCCACTTCGCTCTGCAACAACCCTACCATGCACATTAGCCAAGAAACCCCAGCCGAATTTCTCACCACGTTGAACCGACCCATCGGTATATACAACAACATCATCATCCCTTGCATTATCTTCTATCAACTGCTTAACTGCGCGATCAGCCTTCATGTTGCTCCAATCTCTACATTCTCTTCCAAGAGTAATGATAACGTTGAGATAGTTCATCATGCTACCATCTGTTGGAATCCATTCTTCCCTTTTGGTAGGGTCGCAACCGTAGTCACCTGACCAATTGTTCTCTCAGCCTGAGCCATCCACGACATGCCACTCTTGATTCCCGTGCCCTTAACATCATTAGTGTTCTTATGCAGTGGGTGTCTCTTATCCGAAGTCACCCGCATATATGCCTTGGTTTGGGCGATTGCATGACGAGAGCGTAGTGACAGAAGGCCAATCATATATTTCATCTTCACAATGGGTGTATCTCGCACACAAAAACCCGTTGTATAAACATTATCTAATTCTGACGATGTGAGGCAAAATTGTATTAGAAAGAATAAAATTGTCGCTCGTTGACCATAACTTGCGTATGTGATTTTGCACATTCAAATCGTCTTGCACACCGCACCAGAACCAGCGTAGTTTGCCTTGGCGCGCTAAGAGACGTTACTGTATGAAATATGAAATTGATTTTTGGACCGGCCGGGCCCCGGTCCTCAGCAATCATCTGAAACATTCTGTTTCAATCCTTGAACAATAGTTTGGTAATCTGTGACAGAAATAGTAGGATATCAGACCAGTTCAATCCTTACTCCCTACGCTGTCCTTAACTGCAGCACCAGCATGTATTACATGACAGGAATTAATTGATTAATCTTGGATATGGAATATTTGAAACCTAAATCTGATATTTATCCGGCCAAAGATCCTAATTTCGATGGTCATTTCGTGTATTCATTGAACAAGTGCAACTATCGTCCATTTATGAGGAGCAAATTATTAGTTATGGTCATGTACTATGATACCTCAGATATAGAACAAAGACAGATATTTTCAAAGGTAACATTTCTTAAATAACATGTTTTATGTACATTATAGCAGTAACATATTCTAAGTTACACAACATGTTTTATGTTACACTATAGCAGTAACATTTCTAACACAACATGTTTTATGTACATTATAGCAGTAACATTTCTAACACATGTTTTATGTACATTATAGCAGTAACATTTCTTACACAACATGTTTTATGTACATTATAGCAGTAACATTTCTTACACAACATGTTTTATATACATTATAGCAGTAACATTTCTTACACAACATGTTTTATGTACATTATAGCAGTAACATTTCTTACACAACATGTTTTATGTACATTATAGCAGTAACATTTCTTACACAACATGTTTTATGTACATTATAACAGTAACATTTCTTACACAACATGTTTTATGTACATTATAATGGTAGTGTGACTTAGAAAATTATCCCGTCAGGGGGATCCTGGTCGGGAGTTTTAAAGCAATTAGTTACTAAAATAACTAACATTCAAATCGCTAAAGCTCAGCTTTGAGAATAGATAGGCATTACCAATTTAGCATACTGATTCTGTCCATATCTATCTAAAATAGTATTCACGTTTTGATCAAAATGATGTATAATTTATATTTTAGATCAGTCAAAAGCTTTTTATGACCTAATTTCGACGATGTGTTACCCCAAAGTTTATTTCAAAATTAATAAGTAATATATCATAAAAGGCCTGTGTAATATTTTAGATATTACAGTTGCTCAAATTAGAGTGAAAACATAATTCATTTACATTCAGTAGATTTATAGCTTTAGAAATTTGAAAACATTTTTTGACGGCCATTTTATATGTTTCCATGGCAAAACTTGGAGATATTTTTGTGAACAAACCTTTTTCTACTCTTCTAAGTCATAATCTGTTCAAATTGTTCTACAAATTCTACATTAATATGATCTAAGTCATAATCTGTTCAAATTGTTCTACAAATTCTACATTAATATGAAAACAACGAAAACTTTCCCAAACAGAATCCCCCTTAAAGAGAAGTGTCTGTACAAGTGATACTTCAATTGTGTAATATGAATACTATGAAAGGACATGAGAAAGCTGACTTTCTGACAAAAGGAGGGTAGCTTCTTGGAACAATAAACGTCAGATTACTTGCACCAAGAATCCAAGTCACAATTCCAGGCAGTTAGTAATAGATAAGATGAAAAGTAACCCAGCCAAGAACCCAGGCCGATTCAATAACCTTCCTCCCACGAAAACAAAACAAAATAACTCAATATTAAGACTCCAGACGAGAGGCAACAATCTCCAGAGTCACATGTATAAATAGTTGAAGATTGGAGAAACGAAGTTCTGTCACTGTAGTCAAGTCAAACTTGTATACCATTGAATCAGCAAGCATGTCCAGTAAACACATTAAGAAGGAATCACACTGTAAGTAAGGTTAGTGTAGGGCATGCATCGCAAAACTACCTTCATATAAGGTTACAGTTATATGAATCTAACGAATAAATGGAAGGAAGTACACTGAAGAAGAAGAAGAAGAGGATACACGTTATATCAATAACAGCAATGTTAACATTAACTTGTCAATAACTCAGTTATATACATATTGTTATACTTACGCAGAGGGTGTTTTGTGTCGTGATGGTTAGGCACTCGACTGTTGTTCCACATGTACTTGATTCACTCCCTCGTGGCGTCATCGGGATATTTTCCGGAGATACCAGTGTAGGTGAGATCAAGTTCCTAGTCCTATTAGAAACGAAGGATAAAACGTAAGTGCTGTTTTCAATTTGAGCACCTAACAGAATCATTGGCAGTTCAAAATGAAGAAGAGCAGGCTGGAAGGCCGCTGCCTGGAAAAAACTCATTGGAAAGATTGAACAATGAAATTCTGACAAAAAAGTTTCACTATCTTCAAATTTACATCTGGAACCTTCGCCGGTGCTACGGAAGTCGTAAACTGCCACTGACATCTTTTTGTGTAAGAATGAGATCGGACCAACCTTGGTTACTCTCTGAAGTGCAATAATGATGATCCAATCAATCAATCAATCAATCAATCAATCAATCAATATTTTCGCAATCACTAATCACCAACACTCACGACCTGTCATTCATTTCTACGTGTGTATTTGTGTGTATGTACGTGTATGTATGTGTGTATGTGTGCTCTAGTTGGAAGATAGAAAACAAGAAACGATAGTCAGTAACTATACCCATATACTATCAAGTCAGCAAACATACTTTGAGAAAGTGTTATTAATTAACAAACAATTATTATATTTCTGTCAGGCAGCAGCAATGACACGTAAACCCAACCATGCATACGCCGCTGTCAACTGTGCTGATGATCCCTACCTCTGCCTGGACGCGGGCGTAGTACTAACACCAGTATACAAGTTCTACAGCAGACGTAGGATTGCAGCTACACTTCCAGAAGTCAAAAACTACACAGTTCTGACAAATTTAATTGAGGGAAGAAGTCAAGAAGATTTAACATATAGAAAAGAGAAATGAAAGATGATTGTGAAACTATTGTGTGTAAACATCTGCAGCAAAATAAAAAAAGAAAGAAAAAAAGAAAAACACGGTTACTTGTTCAATATGAACTGTCTAGAAGTTTGAAAACATCGTAATTATGGGGTCTCTGTGGGTAAGTGGTTAAGTCTTGTGAGTCGAAGGTCGTGGGTTCCAATCCGGACCGCGCCGTTCTGTTCACGAGTGCAGTTTTTTCCAGAGATCCCTAGGATTATTACCGAAGCTACGGAGTTCGTGCTTTGTGCGATTTTCTCGGTAGGTGTCGTGCCATTTCTGCGGAGAGGGACCGAGTCATATGGGGTAAACCCGGTGCACTGAAGACAATCCTTCAGCTTTAAAACCCTTTTAATCATCTTAATTGGTTTGCTGTAATATTGCACAAACCAACACCAGAAACAAGGGCAATCAAGATAAGCTGATGTCACTAGTCGGTAACCACAATTAATTATGAGAGAATCTAAATTGTGGCATATCATTCACAGTACGTAGCCATCAACCACGGTCAACGAGGTGTGCATTTTCTAGGTACCATGTATACGTTCAGTAGTTTGATTTTGCTTTCTGAACGGTGAGGTCCACTTCTATCGTTTGATAAAAATCCAGGGAAACTAATGTGCTTCCAAACATTCTCACCGCGGATTTCGAACCAAACCCGCTTGGGTTGTGATAACGCTCACTACCACCTAATCTACAGACTGCAACTAAACGAGAAGAGAAAGAACAGTTACTGCAACTAAACGAGAAGAGAAAGAACAGTTACTGCAACTAAACGAGAAGAGAAAGAACAGTTACTGCAACTAAACGAGAAGAGAAAGAACAGTTACTGCAACTAAACGAGAAGAGAAAGAACAGTTACTGCAACTAAACAAGAAGAGAAAGAATAGTTACTGCAACAACTTACTTTCTTGATATAAGTTTTACCAAATAAATAAATCATAAATATCACAAGTCTATAACTATCACGGATAACTTTGAGATTTTATCTTCATTCTTCATTTGAAAATTATGGTTTTTTATTTATTATAGTTGACATTTTACTGTTTGTTTGTGAGGATAATCTTAGTTACTATTCAACTTCTAACATGTTATATGTATGTGTTTTATAAATCTTGTCTCTTGTTTTGTTTACTGACACTACTGTAATATTAAGATAATCAACAAATGTCGATGTTATCAGCAGTAGCCTCTCTTCTATAAATACAAAAAAATGTCAAGGAATCCTTTCTCATACCTTGAGGTATCTTGGGTAATATGGAGTTTGGTCTGAATAATTTTATTGACTGTCGGCACACGATGGGTAATACGGTCAACATCACACCGGCCATCTTTACTTCCCAGTGCTTTTACTGGTATCTAAATGAGGCTGTGTCGATCTGTGAGACGTTACGGTAGGAAAATCTTACACGCCCACTGTGAAATTGAACCCAGGTCACGTGCCTAATAATCAAGTTCACTAACAACTACACCACTGCGGTTCTCTCTCGCTCTTTCTCTCTCTCTCTCTCCCCCTTCTACAAACAGAAAGTACAAGCATTTTGTGGCTCAGACAGACAAGGGTGATTAGGATGACCGCCATGAGATTAAGAATATTCGCTCTGATATTACAAACACTGAGAAATCTCACTGATTTGTTAACGAAGGAGAATGTAGTGAATGCACTCGAAATGCAGTTATAACCCTCACTTCGGAACCTGAAGGTTTCCAGCATCAAACAGGTCATCGAGATGGATTTCAGAAGATTTAAACAACAGTAAACGGAAAGTTGCTTTACCCGAGGTAGGTCTTTGCAGCTGTTTACAATCGTTCCATGCACATTTTCAAGGATCAGAGACTGCAACCGTATACTACTCACCTTCCTTGTAAAATCTATATGACAAATAACTGGAGAAGATAGTGATCAGAAAGTTAATGTGTCACTTAGAGACAGACCAAGTCCTACTTGACATTTTGCTAGACTACGGTTCAAGGTAGCTATTGTACATGAGATAATACTGGCACTATTTCCTGACATGATGTTTATGGGAGCTTTCAATCCAAGCACTGCCTGCTGACATTAAACGATAGAAGAAAACTAGTCACGACAGAGATGAAGTGTTTACACAGAATGATGTTGGTAGCAAGAAGAGACCAGTTTCGAAATGAAGACATCAGGTATAAAAGTAGCTAGAACATCAGTACTGAACATGTTTAAGAAACAAAAGATTAAATGCTTTGGATCACATAAGCAGATTACCAACAGACCAGTGCACCAGAAAAGAGCATTGTCACTCCGATACAGTTGATACAAACGACCGTTCAGGCAAAAGTTGAATCTTAGAAATAACAGAGACAGTAAAAAATACAATTTATGAAGCGCACACACAGACTTGTTCTCTTTAACCTATTTTTAATAATGAGGCTGTGAGGCTGAACATGATTAGAGACAGGAAGAAGAATATAAGCACGAGACGGCTTGAGGCTGTGAGGCAGAACATGATTAGAGACAAGAAGAATAATATAAGCACGAGACGGCTTGAGGCTGTGAGGCAGAACATGATTAGATACAATGAGAAGAATAATATAAGCACGAGATGGCTTGAGGCTGTGAGGCTGAACATGATTAGAGACAAGAATAATATAAGCACGAGACGGCTACTGTGATCATTGACTTGTGGAGGATGAGTTTAACAAAGTGTTCATTTCAGTCATGATGTTAGCTTTGCTCAAATGTGATGTTTATCCTTGGTTGGTGAAGTTGGCTAGTGAACTTGGCTGGTGTACTTGGCTGGTAAACTTGACTAGTGAACTTGCATGGTGAGCTTGGCTGATAAACTTGGATGGTGAACTTGACAGATGAACTTGTCCGGTGAACTTGCCTGGTGAACGTGGTTTGGTGAAATTGTCTGGTGAACTTGGCTGGTAAACTTTGATCGTGAACTTGGTTTTTTGGACAACTTAACTGGAGAACTTGTCTGGTGAACTTGGCTAGTGATTTTGGTTGGTAAACTTGGCTGGTGAACTTGGTTGGTGAACGTGGCTGGTGAACTTGGTAGGTGTACGTGGCTGGTGAACGTGGCTGGTGAACGTTGCTAGTGAATGTTGCTGGTAAGCTTGGCTGGTGAATTTGGTTGATGAACGTAGCTGATGAACTTGGCTTGTGAACATGGCTGGTGAACTTGGCTGGTGAACTTGGCTGGTGAACTTGGTTTGGTGATCTTGGATGGTCACCTTGTGTAATCCACTTGGCTGCTGAACTTGGCTGGTGAACTTGGTTGGTGAACTTGGCAGGTGAACTTGGTTGGTGAGCTTGGTTGCTGAACTTTGGGTGTGAACATGTCTGGTGAACTTGACTGGTGCCCTTTGTTGGTGAACTGGGCTGGTAAACGTGATTGGTGAACTTGGCTAGTGAACTTGGCTAGTGAGAAAGTTTTAGGGCACGACATTTGAAACGCACTATAGCAAGCTGTTTCTTTGATGGAGTGGACCATTGTACTACGTTTTGGAACATTGACGTCACACACGTTCACGTATATGCCCTGGATAATGACATGGTTCACCTCTATCACTTGTGTTGTTCTATATCTACACATCATGTGTAGCCAAGTTACAGCCAACCAGGGTGAGTTCAGGTAAATTGGCTGTCCTGGGGAAACTAAACTTGCTTTTGTATCATTTCATCGATATGAGGAGTTTGGAATTACACAATGTACAAGTAGAGCTGGATGCTGGAGGGACAGAAAGAGGTGTGTGTTTAGCCAGCGAGCAACATGAATCATCAGTATGCATACTCTTTGACTTGTTGGGGAAGACTGAGCACCTATGGATCTGTGCGGAGTGCTGTGACATCAGTTAAATAACCAATAACCAGTCCGTAACGTGTGCATGAAACTTTGCACACTATAATAGTCATTCACGGCGCACCAGTGTGAACGGATCTTGTCATAATGCCGCACTAACGAATATACGTCACAACTAGCAACGTTTGTGTCATTCTTGGACCGACCGGGCTACGGGCCGCAATTGAAACGTTCAACTTTAATCCTTGAAAAAAGAAAAGAAAATTTGATTATCCGTAACTGATAAATCAGAAAGACTTAAATCAGTACAAGTCTCACTACCAACCCTGCCACTAACTACCACAAAGTACTTCACCGAACATTTGATTAACCTTCGACATGGAATATGTGAAAGCTAGAACAGATGACCAGCCTATAAAGGACGTATATTTCGATGGCGACTACGTTTATAAACTAACTCAATGCAACTATCATCCATTTATTAGAAGCAAATTACTAACAATGGTGATGTTTTATAATATGGATGATATTGAACAGAGGCATGTTTTTTCAAAGGTAAATTAATTTGTGCTTATTTATTAGTTAATTAACTGTCGTTATAACGGTAGAGGCAAATGTCCTCTGTCGCAATCTCAAAGGTCATAGTGTAAGCACACTATTTCATAGCACGCTTGTTAAACACTCACCTTTCTTCTCTGCAAGCATTTCATTTCAATTTGTAGTTTTCAAATTATTAAATCATTCAATATCCTTGTATCATGTACCGGCAAGATGGAAGCTAAAACCGTTGGAATTAATTTGTGATATTCTGTAGTTTTAATCATGTTCTAAACGGTAACATGATACAACCAAAGCTGAAAGCGTGTTCACATGATGATGATCTTACAACTCAAGCTGAAAGTGTGTTCACATGATGATGATCTTACAACTCAAGCTGAAAGTGTGTTCACATGATGATGATCTTACAACTCAAGCTGAAAGTGTGTTCACATGATGATGATCTTACAACTCAAGCTGAAAGTGTGTTCACATGATGATGATCTTACAACCCAAACTGAAAGTGTGTTCACATGATGATGATCTATTCAGTCTTAGAAGTCAAACGGGACTTTTGTCCGGGCTATGGTGAAGTGTGGAGTGGTAGAATACATAGGTGGATCTACTGTCGTGGATATGAGTTTTAGCTTCAATCAGAGATCGGACAGATTTGAATAAAAATCGATAGTCAGAAAGATAAGGTTATCTTTTGATTTCTTGGAGACCGTCTGTCTGATGACTAAAATCGATGTTTGATCTCGACCAGTTGCCGAATCGATGTCGACCAGTCCAAAGATTTGAGAAATTTTAAATATGTTGTACACTCATATGTAAATTCATACATAAACGACGCAGCGAGAAGTGTGTTTAGCGTGCGAGACACGGGAACCATCAGTATGCATACACTTCATCGTGTAGAGGAGACTGAACATCATCATCATGAGACTGACTGGAGTGCTTTAACGTCGGTTCAGTAACTTAAAATCAAGTAATACATAACTAATCACTAACCCACACGGCTTGTTATTCACGTGTGGGTATATATTCGTCATGTTGGTGTGGGCGGCCATGGAAGCACTTGTGTATATTTATATGTGTTAACCGGAACCATCAGTATGCATACTCTTCCATATCTGTTGGGGGAGACTGAGCACCTATGTCTGCCCGGAGTGCAATGACGTCAGTTTACTAAACCAGTAACCAATATTTATGTGTGTGTGTGTGTGTGTAAATATGTGTGTGCGTGTATTCTAGGTGCATAATAATGAGAGGTAAGCAATGTTAAATATCTGTATTCATCTGAAATTAAATTAACAGATAAAACTTGAAGCATTTAATCATTCATTTTCTTTTGTATATTTGTCTCAGGCAGCTGCTGAAACACGTAAAAAACAACATGCTTATGCTGGGGTGAACTGTTCCCTTGAACCAACTCTCTGCAACATCGAGGGTGTCATTAAAACTCCTATCTACAAACTTTACGACAAACGCACAATTTCCACCATATTGCCACGAGTTAAAGATCACACTGTTCTGAAGGATTTAGTGGAAAAAGGAAACAAAGATGAATCATAGGCTTGAAATGTGAGTTATCTGACATATCTGAAAACTGGATATAAACATGTATACAACAAGCAACATCGAGGATTATAGGTAACACTATTTCATAACAATTATTCGATTTTAGTTGGGACATTACTGCATAATCGACATAAGAAACCAAGATATATGAGATTCTATAAGATGTTGCTGAAACAAACCAATAACTGCAACAACAAGAGAACAGAAAGAAGAGTTAATAATAAAAACATGATTTGGTGATTATATTCTATACAAAAAAAATAACAAAGGATTAAAATGTGATAAATAACCCGGATAAAGAATAGAGTTTTGTTTTCATTCTTCATGTGAAAATTGTTTCAATAAATTATAGTTGACATTTTGTTTGTTTGTTTGTGAGTTTGATGTTAGTATTCTATTTTCAAGAGAGGAGAGCAGCACTAACATAGTTGTTAGTGAACTCGCTGTTCTGACACATGGTCTGGGTTCAGTTCCCCTGTAGGCGTGGAATATGTTTTACTAACGTCTCTCAAGTAGACCCAGACTCAATTGGGTATTAGAAGAAGCACTGAGAAGGAAAAGCTGCTGACGTGATGTTGACTACAACACCCGTCGTGTACCAACAGTCAATGACAAATACTGGCATAACATTGTATTATACTATATACCTCGTGGTATGAACAATTTTTACCTTTGATTAATCTTATCATAAAAAGTTTACCTGCAGAAGTTCACCTAACAGTCCTTTGTCATGTTTCTCTCTCATAAGCCAATTGCTCTACCTCTTCATCCGTCATGCTTAAACCATCAGTTACACCCTGAATACATATTCTGGGTCATGTTCAACATCAGTTCAATCTGAATACATATTCTGTGGCATGCTAAACCATCAGTTACCTGCAATATTTGTGTTATGTTAACTATCATCATCTCATCATATTTGTGCATGCCAAACTTGCATTACCCTCTATATCATCTTGTCATGCTTAAACCATCAGTTACACCCTGCATACATATTCTGTGGTCATGCTCAAACCATCAGTTACAATCTGAATTAATATTCTGTGGCCATGCTCAAACCATCAGTTACACCCTGAATTAATATTATGTGGTTATGTTGTTGATGTACCTAATAGTTATATCCTACTTCATTCCATTGAAATATTTTGTCTGAAACAACTTGTCTGCGAAAAATCTTACAGGTGTACTGGCCGACTACTATCTCGAATCAAGAATTGCTTGCACGATGCCAACAAGAGAATATGGGCACTATCATCCGAAGACGACGCTGGAGATGGATTGGACATGTGATGCGTATGGAGACTGGCTCCGACACGAAAACTGCACTGAGATGGACTCCAGAGGGTAGGCGAAAGAGTGGAAGACCCAAGACGACCTGGAGGAGAACGATAGAGCAAGAGCTGAAGGAAATGAATCATAGCTGGAACACAATACAGAGGAAGGCCATGAACAGGGAAGAATGGTGTACGTTTGTTGCTGGCCTAAACGCCAAGGGCGTAACAGGCTAAAGAGAGAGAGAGAGAGGTCATGCTCAAACCATCAGTTACAATCTGAATATATATTCTGTGGTCATGTTCAAACCATCAGTTACACCCTGCATACATATTATATGGTTATGTTGTTGATGTACCTAATAGTTATATCCTGCTTCATTCCATTGAAATATTTTGTCTGCAGTTTTGTTAACCGACTTTATTGTTAGATTTAGATGGTTTTTCAACATTTTCCTACTTTTTCATACATTGACTTGGTTACTTCTAAAGTAGTTGGTGGTTACATTGAGTCTGTATACATCTCCATATAAGCTTGTCTTGGACAGACATAGACTTTTTGTATACTTCTAAAGTAGTTAGTGGTGAACTTTAGTCTATAAACATCTCCATATAAGCTTGTCTTGGACAGACATAGACTTTTTGTATACTTCTAAAGTAGTTAGTGGTGAACTTTAGTCTATAAACATCTTCGTACAGCTTGTCTTAGACAGACATAGACTGCATACTTCTAAAGTAATTAGTGGTGAACTTGATATACATCTCCATATAAGCTCGTCTTGGACTGACTTTGTGAGTTGATCATGTGTGTTTAATCTGTTCTTCGTATGTTGGACATTCTTGTAGGATATGTTGTCTCTTTCAACTTGCTGGTGCCACATGTGCATATGTCAGTAAGGTCGTATCTTGTACTTTAAGTAGAAGGTGACCAAGCCAACTGTGCCTAGTACGTGGCTAGTAAATTGTAATCTGCGCCAATTTATCGTATTCCTGCTGTATTACATTGTAGTCAAACGACACGATTGCCCAGAGAAGGTAATTCTGGAGGGAATGCTACATGGAAGAAGAATGAGAGGAAGACCTAGAAGACAATGGGTGCAAATTGTCGTTGACGCTCTAAGAATGACTGCTGCTGACGCCCGCCAACTTGCACAGAAGAGAGTTTTTTCAGCATTGCTGTTATGGAAGCCAAGTTCCGGAAGGGACAAGCTACTTGCTGATTATGATGGGTACATTGTGTAGACTTCTAGCTTCATGAACATTTTCACATATTTTATTGTTGTGTCTCTTATATGATCCCTTAGCTGTTTTTTTCTTCGTTTCGTGTATTAGAGTAACCAAATCTGCTGATTTTGCTTAAAATTGGATTGTGCTACACATTTCAATTGAAAGCTGATGAACACAATCGTCAGTTAGCACAACGAGTAGACCACAAACAGAAGTTGAAGTTATGTTAACTGCTTTATGTATTGAAGAAGATACAACGAGTTTTACTTTATTAGAAGTTACACTTATAATTATTTTGCAGTTGTTTTTCAATCAATCAAGTTCAATGGCTGCCGATGTAGGTGACCATGTCTCTCCACAACTCTCTCGGTGCATTTGATGAGTTCTGACGTCGATCTTTTGTCGAACCACGATGTCAGACCATCCAACTTGTCTTCCACGGTTTCTCCTTACCTGAGCTGTTATTACAAAGAGTACTTAACATTGGTCATTGGTTATTGGTTATTGGTTACTAAACTGACGTCATTGCATTCTGGGCAGACCATTAGGTGCTCAGTCTCCCCCATCAGATACTGAAGAGTATGCATACTGATGGTTCCCGTGACTCGGTGATTAAACACAACTCTCACTCTGTCTCTCAGACATCCAGTTCGACTTGTACAACGGGTAACTCCAAACTGCTTAAATCGCTTGATCGATTCATCATCGATTTTAGTGTCCTCTACCAACAGAGAGTCGCGAAGAGACCGAAGAATATCCCACTTATCCATCTTCAACTCCCCAGTAATCGATGCTGTTGATGCAAGCCTGTCCGCTCTCATTACCGTAAACACCCGAATGCCCAGGACAGTATATCCACGTACGTAAGCCGTTGGAGGTTAGAAACTTCTATAGACGACATCCACTCATACCGAAACCTACCCTTCTGGATCTTGTGAAGCATCGACTGAGAGTCAGATACAACACCGGCCCCAGTAACATATACCAATGTATGTATATATATAAAATCAACATATGCCAGCGAGTCGAAACAAACCAGAAGTTGTCGTATCTGCTAACGTCGATGTTCAGTGTTGCAGTGAAGATGATATTGTTTACAATCACTCAAGACCTAATACATCCATTACACAATGAACTAGACAGACCCAATACATTCATTACACAATGAACTAGACAGCTACAAAGGCAAAAGACTTAAACGTGGCCAATCGTGGCTGGGCCGAGCAGAGGAGGTCATACAACCCGTATGTGCCATTCAGGACATCGACCATGCTGAACACAGACAATCCTTTGTAGTAGTCACCACGATAAACAAATCAAGTTGTGATTCGCTGCACATAATAGTCAACCCAGAAGTCGAAGCAGTAATAAATGACTACACATCGATAGAAGATGCTGTTGTCTTCACTGATGGCATTATGCTACCAGATAACAAACCTGGTCGCTGATATTAAAAGATAACAGAAAACAAGTCACAAGAAGAGAGATGAAATGTCTAGGCATAATTGTGTGAGTATCAAGACAAGGCCAGTTTAGTAATGATGATATCAGACAGAAAGTGTGTCAGACTCTAATACTCAACTTCATTCAGCTAACAACAAATGACATGATTTGGCCACATAAACCAAATATCCAAAGATATTGTACCTCATAGGGGAATACTATTGAGATGCAATTCATACAAGCAACATATCCTCTACGAAACAAAAGTGGAAGACACAAATAAAAGACAATATAGGCACCAAGAAGGAAGCACGTACAAGAGCCCATTTGATCAATTTCTTGTTTTCACGCCGTGGGACAGCACATGATTAGTAACAGAAGAAGACAAGTAAAGAAATATGATTCAGAAATTGGTAGAATGTTCCAGCGACTGACAGCAATAATTATTTGTTACTCAACATCCTCAGAGTGGTTAAATAATGTCACCACTAAGCAAGAACAACTTTATCCGTGTTACAAAGCGTCGGAATGAACTGAACGATGCATTTCAGAAAGTGTATCATCTGAACGTTATAGCAACCTGAAGTAATCTAATTTAAAAAAGGTATGTAAGGTTCATTTCAAGAACAGTATCACTTAATGATAGATTCATCGATTTATCAAATATGACAAGTCATGCATGATCAAAGTTGAAGTAACGATTGGTCAGCTGAAGTAACATGTGCAACCATACAAACATGAGAAGACTGGATCTACATAAATGGCACAAATGACCACCTACCACAACGTTACTATTACTGTTGTAATGTTGAGATTGGGCTCATTTAAACATTGATTTCACAATTATGTTGCTGATAGCCAGATATCATAGAAGGGAATGATGATATTTTGTACATACATATGGATTCATGCATTCTATTCAGTTGTCCTAGCTAGCTTGCAGGATTAGACCGTGACAGATTGCAATGTCGACACACGTAAAAACAAAGTACTGTAGTTGTACAAAATACAAAAACAAAACACAGCAACGTTTCGACCAAAATGTCTTTAATATGTTTGAGTGGATATCGAAGAAGAAGAAGAAGAAGAAGAATTATATTGAGAACAACAATTGAAGTGTCGTGGTTTTGTGTTTTTATCTTGCGCTGCTCTAGTAGATTGGGTGATATATATTGTTTTCTTCCTTTTAACAGGATTCTGCTTTGCCATCTATCCATCATTTTCGTGTACATCCTCTCATCTTTTTAAAACAAAATGTTCTGATGTAGACGATTCTGTATACAGTAACGTTTGGTTGCATTCTTATTAAGTTGCAGAACCACTGATGTAGACGACTTTGTATACAGTGACATGTGGTTGCATTACAGTGACGTTTGGTTGCATTACAGTAACGTGTGGTTACATTACAGTAACGTGTGGTTACATTACAGTAACGTTTGGTTACATTACAGTAACTTTTGGTTACATTACAGTAACGTTTGGTTACATTACAGTAACGTTTGGTTACATTACAGTAACGTTTGGTTACATTACAGTAACGTTTGGTTGTGGAAAATACTAACAACCTATGGGGTTAATGAACACCTAATCCTTCCTTCCTTTCGTTCGCTTGAAATATGTCTATATATTCAATGTTGTCTCTTGTATGAACTTCACTGTTTTTTGTAGCTCACACAGAGGTCCATGTAGTTTTATGTCGAGTGTTGTTTCGTTAGGCCAGTGAGTTTGCCTCAGTGTATCATATTTGGGGCAGTCTTGAAGTATGTGCTTTGCAGTCTGGTTTGCCTGTCCACATGTACACATGGCTGAATTGCCAATCTTGAATTTTGTATACATGTGGCTGCGGAGCCGATTGTGTCCTGTTCTAAGGCGCAGAATCACAACTTGTTCCAATCTGCTCATATTATAGTAATCGTCTTGTGTTGGTATTTGTGGCTTTCTCATTGATTTAATCATCCTTTTCTTTTGGTGGTAGGTAACTGGCACATCCGGCTGCTCTCTAATCAACCTTTGCAAGAACATTTATACTGACAGCCAATGTACGATTAGAACAAATACAGGATTATCAGAAAAGTTTCACGTAGGGTCAGGAGTAAGACAACGCTGCGTACTATCCCCGCTGCTATTCATCACGTACATTGACCACATTTGTAAAATAGCTAACACCAGCGAAGGAAACAACCTCGGAGAACTCTTAAATGAATTTCTTTTGCAGACGATCAGGCAATCATATCAACAACAGAAGAACAGCTACAACAACACATCAACAGACTCCAGTTAGCATGTAACGAATACAACATGAGAATTAACATCGACAAAACAGAAGTAATGACATTCGCCAGAGAAGAAAACACTACCAACATCTCCATCGATAATCATCTACTAAATCAAGCAAAAGATTTCACATACCTGGGAGCATTTTTTTAAGCAAATGGAAGAATAACTAATGAAATTCAACACAGATGCAACAAAGCAAACCAAATGATAGGGCAAATGGCGCCAATTTTAAGATGCAAACACGTCACCATGAACACAAAAAGAGCAATGTTCAACACAATCTTTCTCCCACATTATGTTACCAGTGCCAAACCTGGACGCTGACAACAAACGATAGAAGAAAACTAGTCACAACAGAGATGAAGTGTCTACGCAGAATGCTGGGTGTAACAAGAAGAGACCGGTTGAGAAATGAAGACATCAGGAAAAAGTGGGTACAACATCAGTACTAGACTTCATCAAGAAACAACACATTAAATGGTTCGGTCACGTAAGCAGATTACCATCAGACAGTGCACCCCAAAGAGCAATGCTGCTCCGATACAATGGGTACAAAGCAAAAGGCCGGCCACGCAAAAGATGGACCTCAGAGATAACAGAGGCGACGAAAGAGACTATCTACGAAGCGCATACTAGGCCCGTTTTAGAAATCTCTTCCTGACCTGACGCTGTGAGGCATACAGGATTCGAGAAAGAAAGAAAGAAAGAACGTTTGGTTGCATTACAGTAACTTTTGGTTACATTACAGTAACGTTTGGTTACATTACAGTAACGTTTGGTTACATTACAGTAACTTTTGGTTACATTACAGTAACGTTTGGTTACATTACAGTAACGTTTGGTTACATTACAGTAACGTTTGGTTACATTACAGTAACGTTTGGTTACATTACAGTAACGTTTGGTTACATTACAGTAACGTTTGGTTACATTACAGTAACATTTGGTTACATTACAGTAACGTTTGGTTACATAGCAGTAACGTTTGGTTACATTACAGTAACGTTTGGTTACATTACAGTAACGTTTGGTTACATTACAGTAACGTTTGGTTACATTACAGTAACGTTTGGTTACATTACAGTAACGTTTGGTTACATTCTTATTAAATTGCAGAACCACTTCACTTGTTTTTCTGAAAGTAATTCTTCTCCTTCCAACGCTCCATATCGATCACTTGTTAACCCCTCTATGTGATTTGTATGTCATCTGAGCTTAAGAGCGATTGTACATTGTGACAGCTATGCGTCTACATGTAGGCCAGTACATCCGATTTCTCCGATGCTTTTTATTTACTCGGGTAGCTTACCTAGGTCCTACATCAGTCGCCTCTTACGACATGCATTGTAGGTTGCAGTGGTACTATTCTTTGCTTCCCTTGCGTCCCCGGTATCACACGGGCGAGATTAGGTACAGGGCAGTCGGTAATCTATTCAATTTTTGGTGGTTAAAATCCTCCAGCAAGGTAAAAGAATCAACTATCTCAAACCTGTTGTTTGCTGATGTCTGATATTGTAGATATCTTCGATTGCGATGGGCGGCTATTATAATTCTGAATTGTTTAGCGCACTAAAAGCTGCACATCAAAGAGTGGAGATGTTAGGGTGTCGAGTGGTGTGCACTCATCGACATTGCAACAGCTACATCACTATCTGAACATCTAACATCCTTCAAACTGTAACACCAGAAACTAATCTCAATTAATTCAAACAATGTATGCAGAAATAAATTTATAAGTTTACAAAAACTGTTTATACCCAAGTCCCGCTAACACACTTTTTGCTACAGATTTCACAACTCCAGTTCTGAAAAACAGAGACAAGAAATGGAAAGTATGGCTTTATTGGATCCTTTCTTTGGTGACGGAAATGTATACAAATTGGAAACTTTTAATTTCCAAAATTTCATAGACAGTCATGAAATGACATTTGCTGTGTTCTTTGATCCACGAGATAAAGAAAGTCATTGTCTTTCTAAAGTCTACGCCGAAGTAAGTAATCTCTAAAGTCTACGCCGAAGTAAGTAATTTCTAAAGTCTACGCCGAAGTAAGTAATTTCTAAAGTCTACACCGAAGTAAGTAATCTATAACATTCGCTATTATGAACGATGTCATTTCACAAAGATTAGATCAAACTATTTGTAGTGTATGTTTGCTTGTTCGCTTACGTTCTGTACAACCAATTTGATAAGTAAACAACAGTACGACGGGTATATGAGTAGGCTCATCAATCAAAATCGAACTGGTACGGTCAGTAGCTGGATGTTGTTGGGGATATTGCGAAGAAGATCGGAACACATATGGACATGTCCGGAGTGCAATGAAGATATTTCAAACTGAAACTGAAATAACCAATTTGATCACTCTTTGTGATATGTTTAGTCTTAGCCAAGAACGACTATATTTCATATGCCCCTAGGCGTGTAGGTCAGTGCATCCGAAGTTTCAGTCTACCTAGTGGTAGTAAGTTAGTGAAACGTTTTGAGAATATGCACTACTCTGAAAAATAAAATATACATACCAACAAGATGGACAAGTCTCACTTCTTGTGTGTTCTGATTGATTGTCTTTCTTTCTTTCTCGGATCCTGTTTGCCTCACAGCGTCAGGTCAGGAAGAGATTTCTAAAACGTGCCCTAGTATGCGCTTTGTAAATAGTCTCTTTCGTCGCCTCTGTTATCTCTGAGGTCCATCTTTTGCGTGGCCGGCCTTTTGCTTTGTACCCATTGTATCGGAGCAGCATTGCTCTTTGAGGTGCACTGTCTGATGGTAATCTGCTTACGTGACCGAACCATTTAATTTGTTGTTTCTTGATGAAGTCTAGTACTGATGTTGTACCCACTTTTTCCTGATGTCTTCATTTCTCAACCGGTCTCTTCTTGTTACACCCAGCATTCTGCGTAAACACTTCATCTCTGTAGACTACCGAGATAAATCATTGATTGTCATACGTGTAATTATGCAGTTAGTCAATGGAAGAATGGACATGTCTCATTTCTCGCCAATCTGCCTCGGAGATTTAACCACGCAGTAAGAATGTCAGACCTACCATTACGAGGGTGATTTCTATTCCAGTACTCACTATTGTATAATAACACTCCCAGGACACTGTTTCTTCAAGCACTCACTACTATATAAGAACACTCCAAGGACAATGCTACTATATAGCTTACGTTGTTTAAAAAGATTTATTATCTTCGTATTCCATATTTGTTACCAGTTTGCGTCTAAGAAGACAAAGAAGAATTGTGGATATGAAGCTGACAAGAAAACAGGAGAGATCGTTGATAAAACGTAGCAGAAATGCACAATCAACTTTTGTGACATGTTATGAGATGAGAGAAAGTTTAATACATTGTGACATGTTATGAGATGAGAGAAAGTTTAATACATTGTGACATGTTATGAGATGAGAGAAAGTTTAATATATTGTGACATGTTATGAGATGAGATAAAGTTTAATACATTGTGACATGTTATGAGATGAGAGAAACTTTAATACATTGTGAGGACGGGCAAGAACTAGAGAAAGTAAGACAGTAAGCAACAACAGGAAACAGATTATAAACAATTGTACAGCATAACATGGCTTGAAAACTGTATCAGAACTTATAGTTAGAACTAGAGACACAGAGTTATGCATTGAGTGATTGATTGATTGATTGATAGGATCATCATCATTGCACTTATATGTTACCATATGTGCTTCGATCTCTTTATTACATAGAAAGACATCAACGGCAGAGCACGAGCTCCGTCGTGCCGATGAGAGTCCCGATGTAATTTAGAAGATCTTGATGATATTTGGAAGGAATTTTTTTTGAAAACCATTCTTTAAATAATTTTGGCCCGGGCATCGGCTCTTCTCGATTTTTGAACTTTGAAGCGTTCGTTTGTGTGCTCATATGAACACATGACTTATGTTTAATCGTCCATGCCCGATTAGACTAGGAACTCGATCTCACTTACACTGAGATCACTGATTTCTGGACAAATATATCAATGGCTTCACGAGGGAGTGAACTGAGTACTTTAGGAACGTTAGGCGAGCATCTAACCTGTACGCCACAGAGACCCCCATCCACCCCACCCACCCCTCAAGAGTTGTAGAAAAAAAAAGATATATCCTACGCCTGTTGTCATCGCACTTGATGATGATGATGATGATGATGATGATGATGATGTTGCAACTAAGTGCTAACACATATGCAGCCATATTAATACAAACTGATTTGTCTTACTCGCACTAGTATCGCTCTATCACGTTTTACTGCATAGTCTAACGCGTTACCGATACACCTTTCTGAAATTAAATAAATTAATCAAACTTATTCATAATCAACAGGCCTCTAGACAAGTCAACAGATCAAATAGTGCTTTCACCGCAGTTAACTGTATGCTAAATGAAAGTCTATGCAAGGCTCAAGGTGTGGAGAAATCTCCAGTGTTGCAACTTTATTCCTATGGTAATACTGTTGGTACTCTTAGAGATACACACAATCTTAGTGCTTACGTCATCAAGGAATACTATCAACATATTCCAGGATACACACAATCTTAGTGCTTACGTCATCAAGGAATACTATCAACATGTTCCAGGATACACTCAGTCTTAGTGCTTACGTCATCAAAGAATACTATCAACATATTCCAGGATACACACCAGTCTTAGTGTTTACTTCATCAAGGAATACTATCAACATATTCCAGGATACACTCAGTCTTAGTGCTTACTTCATCAAAGAATACTATCAGCATATTCCAGGATACACACAATCTTATTGCTTACGTCATCAAGGAATACTATCAACATATTCCAGGATACACTCAGTCTTAGTGCTTACTTCATCAAAGAATACTATCAACATGTTCCAGGATACACACAATCTTAGTGCTTACGTCATCAAAGAATACTATCAACATGTTCCAGGATACACTCAGTCTTAGTGCTGTAATATATGTTTCAGAACTCTACTGGTCATAGAAAGATTACGTCAGCAAAACTTGCTTGTAACAAACATCTTGTGACAGGCATTCAAGCAAACAGAAATTATGTTAGAAACCCTATATCCAAAGTAGAAAAACTCCAGATCATATAGTTTGTCAAGTGGTGTCAAGTGGTGTCAAGTGGTGTCATGGTGTCGGGTCAAGTGGTGTCAAGTGGTGTCAGGGTGGTGCAGGTGGTGTCAAGTGGTGTCAAGTGGTGTCAAGTGGTGTCAAGTGGTGTCGTGGTGGTGTGGTGGCGTGTGGCAAGGGTGTCAGGAAGTACAAAATAAAACTAAGACTATCAGATCTGCAAGAGCACTTGTGAGAAATTTGTAACACTGAACAAACTAACAATATCAATGAAAGCAGTAAGAAAACAGTGAGAAAACAGTTTTTTAAAGTGAGAAAACAGTAAGACTACAGTAAGTAAACAGTGAGAAATGTGAAAGAAGAAAACAGTAGGAAAACTGAGAAAACAGTGAGAAAACAGTAGGAAAACGAAAACAAATCATCAAGAAAAACAAAAAAAACAATAATTTCACTGTTGATATTTCTTTGATTCATTGTCAAGTTTAACTGGTACCTATCTGTTTTCTTCCATGTTCTTTGTCAAGTTTATCAAGAACAAACGGAACAAGTACAAAAGATAAAAACAAAAATGTAAAATGTTGAAAATAAAATACTTAGTAAAGACAGCAGATAGTTTATCTTTGTTGTATCATTTACTTATATCTTGCTGTTGCTGGAGAAATGTGACTGATTTGTTCAGCTTCAACAAATTTATTAATCATTTCGATCCTATTATTCGGTTGACCTCTGACATGTCCAAGTCATATGCCAACTTTCTGGACATGACAATCACTCTCCGTGAGTTCTATGTAAACCAACAGTATATTCTAAGACTAATAATGCTCATAATTGTCTCCTCTACATATATATCTATTCTCTTATTGAACAAGTTTACTATTCTCCCAGTATTGTACACATTTATTCTCTTATTGAACAAGTTTACTATTCTCCCAGTATTGTACACATCTATTCTCTTATTGAACAAGTTTACTATTCTCCCAGTATTGTGCACATTATTCTCTTATTGAACAAGTTTACTATTCTCCCTGTATTGTGCACATTTATTCTCTTATTGAACAAGTTTACTATTCTCCCAGTATTGTGCACATCTATTCTCTTATTGAACAAGTTTACTATTCTCCCAGTATTGTTCACATTTATTCTCTTATTGAACAAGTTTACTATTCTCCCAGTATTGTGCACATCTATTCTCTTATTGAACAAATTTACTATTCTCCCAGTAGTGTGCACATTTATTCTCTTATTGAACAAGTTTGCTATTCTCCATGTATTGTGCACATTTATTCTCTTATTAAACAAGTTTACTATTCTCCCAGTATTGTGCACATCTATTCTCTTATTGAACAAGTTTACTATTCTCCCAGTATTGTGCACATTTATTCTCTTATTGAACAAGTTTACTATTCTCCCTGTATTGTGCACATCTATTCTCTTATTGAACAAGTTTACTATTCTCCCAGTATTGTGCACATTTATTCTCTTATTAAACAAGTTTGCTATTCTCCCTGTATTGTGCACATTTATTCTCTTAATAAACAAGTTTGCTATTCTCCCTGTATTGTGCACATTTATTCTCTTATTGAATAAGTTTACTATTCTCCCAGTATTGTGCACATTTATTCTCTTATTGAACAAGTTTACTATTCTCCCTGTATTGTGCACATTATTCTCTTATTGAACAAGTTTACTATCCTCCCAGTATTGTACACATCTATTCTCTTATTGAACAAGTTTACTATCCTCCCAGTATTGTACACATCTATTCTCTTATTGAACAAGTTTACTATTCTCCCTGTATTGTGCACATTTATTCTCTTATTAAACAAGTTTGCTATTCTCCCTGTATTGTGCACATTTATTCTCTTATTAAACAAGTTTGCTATTCTCCCTGTATTGTGCACATCTATTCTCTTATTGAACAAGTTATTCTCCCAGTATTGTGCACATCTATTCTCTTATTGAACAAGTTTACTATTCTCCCAGTATTGTACACATCTATTCTCTTATTGAACAAGTTTACTATTCTCCCAGTATTGTGCACATCTATTCTCTTATTAAACAAGTTTACTATTATCCCTGTATTGTACACATCTATTCTCTTATTAAACAAGTTTACTATTCTCCCAGTATTGTGCACATCTATTCTCTTATTAAACAAGTTTACTATTCTCCCAGTATTGTGCACATCTATTCTCTTATTGAATAAGTTTACTATTCTCCCAGTAGTGTGCACATCTATTCTCTTATTAAACAAGTTTACTATTCTCCTGTATTGTGACATTTATTCTCTTATTAAACAAGTTTGCTATTCTCCCTGTATTGTGCACATCTATTCTCTTTTTAAACAAGTTTACTATTCTCCCAGTATTGTGCACATCTATTCTCTTATTAAACAAGTTTACTATTCTCCCAGTATTGTGCACATTTATTCTCTTATTGAACAAGTTTACTATTCTCCATGTATTGTGCACATTTATTCTCTTATTGAACAAGTTTACTATTCTCCCAGTATTGTGCACATCTATTCTCTTATTGAACAAGTTTACTATTCTCCCAGTATTGTGCACATTTATTCTCTTATTGAACAAGTTTACTATTCTCCCAGTATTGTGCACATCTATTCTCTTATTGAACAAATTTACTATTCTCCCAGTATTGTGCACATTTATTCTCTTATTGAACAAGTTTGCTATTCTCCATGTATTGTGCACATTTATTCTCTTATTAAACAAGTTTACTATTCTCCCAGTATTGTGCACATCTATTCTCTTATTAAACAAGTTTACTATTCTCCCAGTATTGTGCACATCTATTCTCTTATTAAACAAGTTTACTATTCTCCCAGTATTGTGCACATCTAATCTCTTATTAAACAAGTTTACTATTCTCTCTGTATTGTGCACATTTATTCTCTTATTGAACAAGTTTACTATTCTCCCAGTATTGTGCACATTTATTCTCTTATTAAACAAGTTTACTATTCTCCCAGTATTGTGCACATCTATTCTCTTATTAAACAAGTTTACTATTCTCCCTGTATTGTGCACATCTAATCTCTTATTAAACAAGTTTACTATTATCTCTGTATTGTGCACATCTAATCTCTTATTAAACAAGTTTACTATTCTCCCAGTATTGTGCACATCTATTCTCTTATTGAACAAGTTTACTATTCTCCCAGTATTGTGCACATTTATTCTCTTATTGAACAAGTTTACTATTCTCCCTGTATTGTGCACATCTATTCTCTTATTGAACAAGTTTACTATTCTCCCAGTATTGTGCACATTTATTCTCTTATTAAACAAGTTTGCTATTCTCCCTGTATTGTGCACATTTATTCTCTTAATAAACAAGTTTGCTATTCTCCCTGTATTGTGCACATTTATTCTCTTATTGAATAAGTTTACTATTCTCCCAGTATTGTGCACATTTATTCTCTTATTGAACAAGTTTATTTATTCTCCTGTATTGTGCACATTATTCTCTTATTGAACAAGTTTACTATCCTCCCAGTATTGTACACATCTATTCTCTTATTGAACAAGTTTACTATCCTCCCAGTATTGTACACATCTATTCTCTTATTGAACAAGTTTACTATTCTCCCTGTATTGTGCACATTTATTCTCTTATTAAACAAGTTTGCTATTCTCCCTGTATTGTGCACATTTATTCTCTTATTAAACAAGTTTGCTATTCTCCCTGTATTGTGCACATCTATTCTCTTATTGAACAAGTTTACTATTCTCCCAGTATTGTGCACATCTATTCTCTTATTGAACAAGTTTACTATTCTCCCAGTATTGTACAAAATCTATTCTCTTATTGAACAAGTTTACTATTCTCCCAGTATTGTGCACATCTATTCTCTTATTAAACAAGTTTACTATTATCCCTGTATTGTACACATCTATTCTCTTATTAAACAAGTTTACTATTCTCCCAGTATTGTGCACATCTATTCTCTTATTAAACAAGTTTACTATTCTCCCAGTATTGTGCACATCTATTCTCTTATTGAATAAGTTTACTATTCTCCCAGTATTGTGCACATCTATTCTCTTATTAAACAAGTTTACTATTCTCCCAGTATTGTGCACATTTATTCTCTTATTAAACAAGTTTACTATTCTCCCAGTATTGTGCACATCTATTCTCTTATTAAACAAGTTTACTATTCTCCCTGTATTGTGCACATCTAATCTCTTATTAAACAAGTTTACTATTATCTCTGTATTGTGCACATCTAATCTCTTATTAAACAAGTTTACTATTCTCCCAGTATTGTGCACATCTATTCTCTTATTGAACAAGTTTACTATTCTCCCAGTATTGTGCACATTTATTCTCTTATTGAACAAGTTTACTATTCTCCCTGTATTGTGCACATCTATTCTCTTATTGAACAAGTTTACTATTCTCCCAGTATTGTGCACATTTATTCTCTTATTAAACAAGTTTGCTATTCTCCCTGTATTGTGCACATTTATTCTCTTAATAAACAAGTTTGCTATTCTCCCTGTATTGTGCACATTTATTCTCTTATTGAATAAGTTTACTATTCTCCCAGTATTGTGCACATTTATTCTCTTATTGAACAAGTTTACTATTCTCCCTGTATTGTGCACATTATTCTCTTATTGAACAAGTTTACTATCCTCCCAGTATTGTACACATCTATTCTCTTATTGAACAAGTTTACTATCCTCCCAGTATTGTACACATCTATTCTCTTATTGAACAAGTTTACTATTCTCCCTGTATTGTGCACATTTATTCTCTTATTAAACAAGTTTGCTATTCTCCCTGTATTGTGCACATTTATTCTCTTATTAAACAAGTTTGCTATTCTCCCTGTATTGTGCACATCTATTCTCTTATTGAACAAGTTTACTATTCTCCCAGTATTGTGCACATCTATTCTCTTATTGAACAAGTTTACTATTCTCCCAGTATTGTACACATCTATTCTCTTATTGAACAAGTTTACTATTCTCCCAGTATTGTGCACATCTATTCTCTTATTAAACAAGTTTACTATTATCCCTGTATTGTACACATCTATTCTCTTATTAAACAAGTTTACTATTCTCCCAGTATTGTGCACATCTATTCTCTTATTAAACAAGTTTACTATTCTCCCAGTATTGTGCACATCTATTCTCTTATTGAATAAGTTTACTATTCTCCCAGTATTGTGACATCTATTCTCTATTAAACAAGTTTACTATTCTCCCTGTATTGTGCACATTTATTCTCTTATTAAACAAGTTTGCTATTCTCCCTGTATTGTGCACATCTATTCTCTTTTTAAACAAGTTTACTATTCTCCCAGTATTGTGCACATCTATTCTCTTATTAAACAAGTTTACTATTCTCCCAGTATTGTGCACATCTATTCTCTTATTGGACAAGTTTACTATTCTCCCTGTATTGTGCACATTTATTCTCTTATTGGACAAGTTTACTATTCTCCCTGTATTGTACACATCTATTCTCTTATTGAACAAGTTTACTATTCTCCCAGCATTGTGCACATTTATTCTCTTATTGAACAAGTTTACTATTCTCCCAGTATTGTACACATCTATTCTCTTATTGAACAAGTTTGCTATTCTCCCAGTATTGTACACATGTATTCTCTTATTGAACAAGTTTACTATTCTCCCAGTATTGTGCACATTTATTCTCTTATTAAACAAGTTTGCTATTCTCCCTGTATTGTGCACATTTATTCTCTTATTGAACAAGTTTACTATTCTCCCAGTATTGTGCACATCTATTCTCTTATTGAACAAGTTTACTATTCTCCCAGTATTGTGCACATCTATTCTCTTATTGAACAAGTTTACTATTCTCCCAGTATTGTGCACATTTATTCTCTTATTGAACAAGTTTACTATTCTCTCAGTATTGTGCACATCTATTCTCTTATTGAACAAGTTTACTATTCTCCCAGTATTGTACACATTTATTCTCTTATTGAACAAGTTTACTATTCTCCCAGTATTGTGCACATCTATTCTCTTATTGAACAAGTTTACTATTCTCCCTTTATTGTGCACATTTATTCTCTTATTGAACAAGTTTACTATTCTCCCAGTATTGTTCACATCTATTCTCTTATTGAACAAGTTTACTATTCTCCCAGTATTGTGCACATTTATTCTCTTATTGAACAAGTTTACTATTCTCCCAGTATTGTGCACATCTATTCTCTTATTGAACAAATTTACTATTCTCCCAGTATTGTGCACATTTATTCTCTTATTGAACAAGTTTGCTATTCTCCATGTATTGTGCACATTTATTCTCTTATTAAACAAGTTTACTATTCTCCCAGTATTGTGCACATCTATTCTCTTATTGAATAAGTTTACTATTCTCCCAGTATTGTGCACATCTATTCTCTTATTAAACAAGTTTACTATTCTCCCTGTATTGTGCACATTTATTCTCTTATTAAACAAGTTTGCTATTCTCCCTGTATTGTGCACATCTATTCTCTTTTTAAACAAGTTTACTATTCTCCCAGTATTGTGCACATCTATTCTCTTATTAAACAAGTTTACTATTCTCCCAGTATTGTGCACATTTATTCTCTTATTGAACAAGTTTACTATTCTCCCTGTATTGTGCACATTTATTCTCTTATTGAACAAGTTTACTATTCTCCCAGTATTGTGCACATCTATTCTCTTATTGAACAAGTTTACTATTCTCCCAGTATTGTGCACATTTATTCTCTTATTGAACAAGTTTACTATTCTCCCAGTATTGTGCACATCTATTCTCTTATTGAACAAATTTACTATTCTCCCAGTATTGTGCACATTTATTCTCTTATTGAACAAGTTTGCTATTCTCCATGTATTGTGCACATTTATTCTCTTATTAAACAAGTTTACTATTCTCCCAGTATTGTGCACATCTATTCTCTTATTAAACAAGTTTACTATTCTCCCAGTATTGTGCACATCTATTCTCTTATTAAACAAGTTTGCTATTCTCCCAGTATTGTGCACATTTATTCTCTTATTAAACAAGTTTACTATTCTCCCAGTATTGTGCACATCTATTCTCTTATTAAACAAGTTTACTATTCTCCCTGTATTGTGCACATCTAATCTCTTATTAAACAAGTTTACTATTATCTCTGTATTGTGCACGTCTAATCTCTTATTAAACAAGTTTACTATTCTCCCAGTATTGTGCACATCTATTCTCTTATTGAACAAGTTTACTATTCTCCCAGTATTGTGCACATTTATTCTCTTATTGAACAAGTTTACTATTCTCCCTGTATTGTGCACATCTATTCTCTTATTGAACAAGTTTACTATTCTCCCAGTATTGTGCACATTTATTCTCTTATTAAACAAGTTTGCTATTCTCCCTGTATTGTGCACATTTATTCTCTTAATAAACAAGTTTGCTATTCTCCCTGTATTGTGCACATTTATTCTCTTATTGAATAAGTTTACTATTCTCCCAGTATTGTGCACATTTATTCTCTTATTGAACAAGTTTACTATTCTCCCTGTATTGTGCACATTATTCTCTTATTGAACAAGTTTACTATCCTCCCAGTATTGTACACATCTATTCTCTTATTGAACAAGTTTACTATCCTCCCAGTATTGTACACATCTATTCTCTTATTGAACAAGTTTACTATTCTCCCTGTATTGTGCACATTTATTCTCTTATTAAACAAGTTTGCTATTCTCCCTGTATTGTGCACATTTATTCTCTTATTAAACAAGTTTGCTATTCTCCCTGTATTGTGCACATCTATTCTCTTATTGAACAAGTTTACTATTCTCCCAGTATTGTGCACATCTATTCTCTTATTGAACAAGTTTACTATTCTCCCAGTATTGTACACATCTATTCTCTTATTGAACAAGTTTACTATTCTCCCAGTATTGTGCACATCTATTCTCTTATTAAACAAGTTTACTATTATCCCTGTATTGTACACATCTATTCTCTTATTAAACAAGTTTACTATTCTCCCAGTATTGTGCACATCTATTCTCTTATTAAACAAGTTTACTATTCTCCCAGTATTGTGCACATCTATTCTCTTATTGAATAAGTTTACTATTCTCCCAGTATTGTGCACATCTATTCTCTTATTAAACAAGTTTACTATTCTCCCTGTATTGTGCACATTTATTCTCTTATTAAACAAGTTTGCTATTCTCCCTGTATTGTGCACATCTATTCTCTTTTTAAACAAGTTTACTATTCTCCCAGTATTGTGCACATCTATTCTCTTATTAAACAAGTTTACTATTCTCCCAGTATTGTGCACATCTATTCTCTTATTGGACAAGTTTACTATTCTCCCTGTATTGTGCACATTTATTCTCTTATTGGACAAGTTTACTATTCTCCCTGTATTGTACACATCTATTCTCTTATTGAACAAGTTTACTATTCTCCCAGCATTGTGCACATTTATTCTCTTATTGAACAAGTTTACTATTCTCCCAGTATTGTGCACATCTATTCTCTTATTGAACAAGTTTACTATTCTCCCAGTATTGTGCACATTTATTCTCTTATTGAACAAGTTTACTATTCTCCCAGTATTGTGCACATCTATTCTCTTATTGAACAAATTTACTATTCTCCCAGTATTGTGCACATTTATTCTCTTATTGAACAAGTTTGCTATTCTCCATGTATTGTGCACATTTATTCTCTTATTAAACAAGTTTACTATTCTCCCAGTATTGTGCACATCTATTCTCTTATTGAATAAGTTTACTATTCTCCCAGTATTGTGCACATCTATTCTCTTATTAAACAAGTTTACTATTCTCCCTGTATTGTGCACATTTATTCTCTTATTAAACAAGTTTGCTATTCTCCCTGTATTGTGCACATCTATTCTCTTTTTAAACAAGTTTACTATTCTCCCAGTATTGTGCACATCTATTCTCTTATTAAACAAGTTTACTATTCTCCCAGTATTGTGCACATTTATTCTCTTATTGAACAAGTTTACTATTCTCCCTGTATTGTGCACATTTATTCTCTTATTGAACAAGTTTACTATTCTCCCAGTATTGTGCACATCTATTCTCTTATTGAACAAGTTTACTATTCTCCCAGTATTGTGCACATTTATTCTCTTATTGAACAAGTTTACTATTCTCCCAGTATTGTGCACATCTATTCTCTTATTGAACAAATTTACTATTCTCCCAGTATTGTGCACATTTATTCTCTTATTGAACAAGTTTGCTATTCTCCATGTATTGTGCACATTTATTCTCTTATTAAACAAGTTTACTATTCTCCCAGTATTGTGCACATCTATTCTCTTATTAAACAAGTTTACTATTCTCCCAGTATTGTGCACATCTATTCTCTTATTAAACAAGTTTACTATTCTCCCAGTATTGTGCACATTTATTCTCTTATTAAACAAGTTTACTATTCTCCCAGTATTGTGCACATCTATTCTCTTATTAAACAAGTTTACTATTCTCCCTGTATTGTGCACATCTAATCTCTTATTAAACAAGTTTACTATTATCTCTGTATTGTGCACGTCTAATCTCTTATTAAACAAGTTTACTATTCTCTCAGTATTGTGCACATCTATTCTCTTATTGAACAAGTTTACTATTCTCCCAGTATTGTGCACATTTATTCTCTTATTGAACAAGTTTACTATTCTCCCTGTATTGTGCACATCTATTCTCTTATTGAACAAGTTTACTATTCTCCCAGTATTGTGCACATTTATTCTCTTATTAAACAAGTTTGCTATTCTCCCTGTATTGTGCACATTTATTCTCTTAATAAACAAGTTTGCTATTCTCCCTGTATTGTGCACATTTATTCTCTTATTGAATAAGTTTACTATTCTCCCAGTATTGTGCACATTTATTCTCTTATTGAACAAGTTTACTATTCTCCCTGTATTGTGCACATTATTCTCTTATTGAACAAGTTTACTATCCTCCCAGTATTGTACACATCTATTCTCTTATTGAACAAGTTTACTATCCTCCCAGTATTGTACACATCTATTCTCTTATTGAACAAGTTTACTATTCTCCCTGTATTGTGCACATTTATTCTCTTATTAAACAAGTTTGCTATTCTCCCTGTATTGTGCACATTTATTCTCTTATTAAACAAGTTTGCTATTCTCCCTGTATTGTGCACATCTATTCTCTTATTGAACAAGTTTACTATTCTCCCAGTATTGTGCACATCTATTCTCTTATTGAACAAGTTTACTATTCTCCCAGTATTGTACACATCTATTCTCTTATTGAACAAGTTTACTATTCTCCCAGTATTGTGCACATCTATTCTCTTATTAAACAAGTTTACTATTATCCCTGTATTGTACACATCTATTCTCTTATTAAACAAGTTTACTATTCTCCCAGTATTGTGCACATCTATTCTCTTATTAAACAAGTTTACTATTCTCCCAGTATTGTGCACATCTATTCTCTTATTGAATAAGTTTACTATTCTCCCAGTATTGTGCACATCTATTCTCTTATTAAACAAGTTTACTATTCTCCCTGTATTGTGCACATTTATTCTCTTATTAAACAAGTTTGCTATTCTCCCTGTATTGTGCACATCTATTCTCTTTTTAAACAAGTTTACTATTCTCCCAGTATTGTGCACATCTATTCTCTTATTAAACAAGTTTACTATTCTCCCAGTATTGTGCACATCTATTCTCTTATTGGACAAGTTTACTATTCTCCCTGTATTGTGCACATTTATTCTCTTATTGGACAAGTTTACTATTCTCCCTGTATTGTACACATCTATTCTCTTATTGAACAAGTTTACTATTCTCCCAGCATTGTGCACATTTATTCTCTTATTGAACAAGTTTACTATTCTCCCAGTATTGTACACATCTATTCTCTTATTGAACAAGTTTGCTATTCTCCCAGTATTGTACACATCTATTCTCTTATTGAACAAGTTTACTATTCTCCCAGTATTGTGCACATTTATTCTCTTATTAAACAAGTTTGCTATTCTCCCTGTATTGTGCACATTTATTCTCTTATTGAACAAGTTTACTATTCTCCCAGTATTGTGCACATCTATTCTCTTATTGAACAAGTTTACTATTCTCCCAGTATTGTGCACATCTATTCTCTTATTGAACAAGTTTACTATTCTCCCAGTATTGTGCACATTTATTCTCTTATTGAACAAGTTTACTATTCTCCCAGTATTGTGCACATCTATTCTCTTATTGAACAAGTTTACTATTCTCCCAGTATTGTACACATTTATTCTCTTATTGAACAAGTTTACTATTCTCCCAGTATTGTGCACATCTATTCTCTTATTGAACAAGTTACTATTCTCCTGTATTGTGCACATTTATTCTCTTATTGAACAAGTTTACTATTCTCCCAGTATTGTGCACATCTATTCTCTTATTGAACAAGTTTACTATTCTCCCAGTATTGTGCACATTTATTCTCTTATTGAACAAGTTTACTATTCTCCCAGTATTGTGCACATCTATTCTCTTATTGAACAAATTTACTATTCTCCCAGTATTGTGCACATTTATTCTCTTATTGAACAAGTTTGCTATTCTCCATGTATTGTGCACATTTATTCTCTTATTAAACAAGTTTACTATTCTCCCAGTATTGTGCACATCTATTCTCTTATTAAACAAGTTTACTATTCTCCCAGTATTGTGCACATCTATTCTCTTATTAAACAAGTTTACTATTCTCCCAGTATTGTGCACATCTAATCTCTTATTAAACAAGTTTACTATTCTCTCTGTATTGTGCACATTTATTCTCTTATTGAACAAGTTTACTATTCTCCCAGTATTGTGCACATTTATTCTCTTATTAAACAAGTTTACTATTCTCCCAGTATTGTGCACATCTATTCTCTTATTAAACAAGTTTACTATTCTCCCTGTATTGTGCACATCTAATCTCTTATTAAACAAGTTTACTATTCTCTCTGTATTGTGCACATTTATTCTCTTATTGAATAAGTTTACTATTCTCCCAGTATTGTGCACATTTATTCTCTTATTGAACAAGTTTACTATTCTCCCTGTATTGTGCACATTATTCTCTTATTGAACAAGTTTACTATCCTCCCAGTATTGTACACATCTATTCTCTTATTGAACAAGTTTACTATCCTCCCAGTATTGTACACATCTATTCTCTTATTGAACAAGTTTACTATTCTCCCTGTATTGTGCACATTTATTCTCTTATTAAACAAGTTTGCTATTCTCCCTGTATTGTGCACATTTATTCTCTTATTAAACAAGTTTGCTATTCTCCCTGTATTGTGCACATCTATTCTCTTATTGAACAAGTTTACTATTCTCCCAGTATTGTGCACATCTATTCTCTTATTGAACAAGTTTACTATTCTCCCAGTATTGTACACATCTATTCTCTTATTGAACAAGTTTACTATTCTCCCAGTATTGTGCACATCTATTCTCTTATTAAACAAGTTTACTATTATCCCTGTATTGTACACATCTATTCTCTTATTAAACAAGTTTACTATTCTCCCAGTATTGTGCACATCTATTCTCTTATTAAACAAGTTTACTATTCTCCCAGTATTGTGCACATCTATTCTCTTATTGAATAAGTTTACTATTCTCCCAGTATTGTGCACATCTATTCTCTTATTAAACAAGTTTACTATTCTCCCTGTATTGTGCACATTTATTCTCTTATTAAACAAGTTTGCTATTCTCCCTGTATTGTGCACATCTATTCTCTTTTTAAACAAGTTTACTATTCTCCCAGTATTGTGCACATCTATTCTCTTATTAAACAAGTTTACTATTCTCCCAGTATTGTGCACATCTATTCTCTTATTGGACAAGTTTACTATTCTCCCTGTATTGTGCACATTTATTCTCTTATTGGACAAGTTTACTATTCTCCCTGTATTGTACACATCTATTCTCTTATTGAACAAGTTTACTATTCTCCCAGCATTGTGCACATTTATTCTCTTATTGAACAAGTTTACTATTCTCCCAGTATTGTACACATCTATTCTCTTATTGAACAAGTTTGCTATTCTCCCAGTATTGTACACATCTATTCTCTTATTGAACAAGTTTACTATTCTCCCAGTATTGTGCACATTTATTCTCTTATTAAACAAGTTTGCTATTCTCCCTGTATTGTGCACATTTATTCTCTTATTGAACAAGTTTACTATTCTCCCAGTATTGTGCACATCTATTCTCTTATTGAACAAGTTTACTATTCTCCCAGTATTGTGCACATCTATTCTCTTATTGAACAAGTTTACTATTCTCCCTGTATTGTGCACATTTATTCTCTTTTTGAACAAGTTTACTATTCTCCCAGTATTGTGCACATCTATTCTCTTATTGAACAAGTTTACTATTCTCCCTGTATTGTGCACATTTATTCTCTTATTGAACAAGTTTACTATTCTCCCTGTATTGTGCACATTTATTCTCTTATTGGACAAGTTAACTATTCTCCCTGTATTGTGCACATTTATTCTCTTATTGAACAAGTTTACTATTCTCCCTGTATTGTGCACATTTATTCTCTTATTGAACAAGTTTACTATTCTCCCAGTATTGTGCACATTTATTCTCTTACTAAACAAGTTTACTATTCTCCCAGTATTGTGCACATTTATTCTCTTACTAAACAAGTTTACTATTCTCCCAGTATTGTACACATTTATTCTCTTATTGAACAAGTTTACTATTCTCCCTGTGTTGTGCACATTTATTCTCTTATTGAACAAGTTTACTATTCTCCCTGTATTGTACACATTTATTCTCTTATTAAACAAGTTTACTATTCTCCCAGTATTGTGCACATTTATTCTCTTATTGAACAAGTTTACTATTCTCCCTGTATTGTACACATTTATTCTCTTATTGAACAAGTTTACTATTCTCCCTGTATTGTGCACATTTATTCTCTTATTGAACAAGTTTACTATTCTCCCTGTATTGTGCACATTTATTCTCTTATTGAACAAGTTTACTATTCTCCCTGTATTGTGCACATTTATTCTCTTATTGAACAAGTTTACTATTCTCCCTGTATTGTGCACATTTATTCTCTTATTGAACAAGTTTACTATTCTCCCAGTATTGTACACATCTATTCTCTTATTGAACAAGTTTACTATTCTCCCTGTATTGTGCACATGTATTCTCTTATTGAACAAGTTTACTATTCTCCCTGTATTGTGCACATTTATTCTCTTATTGAACAGGTTTACTATTCTCCCAGTATTGTACACATCTATTCTCTTATTGAACAAGTTTACTATTCTCCCTGTATTGTGCACATTTATTCTCTTATTGAACAAGTTTACTATTCTCCCAGTATTGTACACATCTATTCTCTTATTGAACAAGTTTACTATTCTCCCAGTATTGTGCACATCTATTCTCTTATTAAACAAGTTTACTATTCTCCCTGTAGTGTGCACATTATTCTCTTATTAAACAAGTTTACTATTCTCCCAGTATTGTGCACATCTATTCTCTTATTGAATAAGTTTACTATTCTCCCAGTATTGTGCACATCTATTCTCTTATTAAACAAGTTTACTATTCTCCCTGTATTGTGCACATTTATTCTCTTATTGAACAAGTTTACTATTCTCCCTGTATTGTACACATTTATTCTCTTATTAAACAAGTTTACTATTCTCCCAGTATTGTGCACATTTATTCTCTTATTGAACAAGTTTACTATTCTCCCTGTATTGTACACATTTATTCTCTTATTGAACAAGTTTACTATTCTCCCTGTATGGTGCACATTTATTCTCTTATTGAACAAGTTTACTATTCTCCCTGTATTGTGCACATTTATTCTCTTATTGAACAAGTTTACTATTCTCCCTGTATTGTGCACATTTATTCTCTTATTGAACAAGTTTACTATTCTCCCTGTATTGTGCACATTTATTCTCTTATTGAACAAGTTTACTATTCTCCCAGTATTGTACACATCTATTCTCTTATTGAACAAGTTTACTATTCTCCCTGTATTGTGCACATTTATTCTCTTATTGAACAAGTTTACTATTCTCCCTGTTTTGTGCACATTTATTCTCTTATTGAACAAGTTTACTATTCTCCCAGTATTGTACACATCTATTCTCTTATTGAACAAGTTTACTATTCTCCCTGTATTGTGCACATTTATTCTCTTATTGAACAAGTTTACTATTCTCCCAGTATTGTACACATCTATTCTCTTATTGAACAAGTTTACTATTCTCCCAGTATTGTGCACATCTATTCTCTTATTAAACAAGTTTACTATTCTCCCTGTATTGTGCACATTTATTCTCTTATTGAACAAGTTTACTATTCTCCCTGTATTGTGCACATTTATTCTCTTATTGAACAAGTTTACTATTCTCCCAGTATTGTGCACATCTATTCTCTTATTAAACAAGTTTACTATTCTCCCAGTATTGTACACATCTATTCTCTTATTGGACAAGTTTACTATTCTCCCAGTATTGTACACATCTATTCTCTCTGTATTGTGCACATTTATTGATTATATTGTTACAGTGATGACTGTCTTGTGCGAACTAGCAAGATGCAAGATTTCATTCACAGTTACATTTACTTTTACAATATTTTCCTTTGATATAATTCAGAATTTGAAAATCTCTTCAAGGAAAAATTACAACAACAAACAAATAAATGAACTAGTTTTCTTCTTCTTCTTCTTCTCTTTCTTCCACCGTTGATCTATGATGGGTTGTCACTGTCTATGTAGTCACGAGCATACTAGCGTACATCTACACAAATATTGAGAGTGTAGTAGATTAATAGCACGTTTGTATAAGGTCAATACAGTTCAAGGACAGTCAATGTACAGCCTACCAAAAGTGGATGTTTGTATAATGTCAATACAGTTCAAGGGCATTCAATGTACAGCCTACCAAAAGTGGATGCTAGTTTCTAAGTGTACACACTCTCTCCACTTTCGTTATATTATGCTTTTTTTAAAACTCTGACTTGGAGCATATGCCCTCAACCAACTCCTGCCAAGTCTTACTATATTCAGATATCAGTTATATGAGGACAATCATAATAGCACTCCGGACATGTCCATAGGTGCTCCGATCTCCGCCTCAGCAAATCCTGCAGCGTCCAGTGAGCCAACACGTTAATTCGATGTTGATCAATCTCTTTGCATATTTAGTATGTCGTTCTTTTCGGGCTGCACCAATATTGACACCCATCTCTTTCAATCTGGTCAGCGAGTGGGATTTACAGCCCTGAAACTCCTCTATTCGGAAAGACTCTCTCAATGCGTGAAGAATGTCATTTCGATCCATGGCAGCTTCCTCTGATATTGTTGCCAAGCCAGCCAATCTATCAGCTCGTTCATTACCCTTAACTCCTGCGTTCCCAGGGACAAAAATAAAGGTGATTTCTCTGGTCATTGTCTGTACCAGTACCTCCACCCAGTTGTGTCTCAGCATACCTGATTCGACTTTACGAATCATGCTCATGGAATCACTGAGTATGAAAACACGAGAGTAATTGTGAGATGCCAACCAGTTCACCGCCTCCGTAACCGCCCGAACCTCCACTTTCAAGCTACTTGTGGTTGTTGCGTAGGCCCCACTGGCCTCTCTTATTATTTTTCCTCCTGAGCGTCCTGAAAAAGCCTACGCACAGCGTTGTTGGCGAATGACTGAATCATCGGTGTAAATAACCAAATCTGTATCATTGATGATGTCATTCAAGAGAGCCTCCACCTCCACGTCCAGCAGTGATAGATTATTTTGTTCGCAGTTTTTCTTCATATATGTAATAACGTTATATTTAGATATATCACATAGCTCCCTCCAGATCGTCTGTACATTGTTAATATATGTCTTCAAATCGCTTCTCCATGTATTTATAGGCTTGATACTTTTTCGTTTTTCCTGGGAGTTCCAGGAAAGAGACCCTTCTTGTTATATTCACATCGGTTTTTCTCAACTGATGTTCCTTAGAGCGCCAGCGTCTTGTCTTCACTTCTTGTTTCACTGAAATCTGTCATGTTCATATGTCATGTTCATATGTCATGTTCATATGTCATGTTCATATGTCATGTTCATATGTCATGTTCTCTCAATAAGCTCATCATTTTGGTTGCCGTATCAACGATCTCAGTCCCCTTCAAGAGGTAGAATCATACATATACTAGTACAGCAATGTTGACAATATACTAGTACAGCAATGTTGACCATATACTTGTACAGCAATGTTGACCATATACTAGTACAGCAATGTTGACCATATACTAGTACAGCAATGTTGACCATATACTAGTACAGCAATGTTGACCATATACTTGTACAGCAATGTTGACAATAAGTGAGGATAAACAGACAAAGATATCAGAATAAGAATACATAAGGCAAGAGGAGCTATCATCGAACTAGAAAGTCTTTGGAAGTTTACGGAAATCAAATCTAGACCACAAATTGTAATATTTAACTCCAATGTTAACACAGTTCTCGTTTATGGGTCAGAAACATGGAGAAAGACCAAAATAACAAAAGCAGAAACTACAAACATTGATTAGCTGGTGTCTGCAAGGAGAGTACTATTTATATATCTAGTTGTATGAATATTTTGAATTTTCGATTTGTTCAGATATCCACAACTGGATGGATGTGTTCCAAGTACAGAGCATAACTCTTAGCGTTACTGATGGCAGCACAACGTTTCTTACACACACTCACTGTCAGCTATACAAGCCATGGAAACTATAGTTCGTTCAACTTGTCATGCACACATATACAAGTTTGTATCTTTGTAACCATTTGATGAAATAACTTGAAAACTTACATGGGAACTACACATGTTCTCAACGCTACAAAATATTTTTTGCTATTCAATCAATCATACCATCTAGAAGTTTCCTTCTTTGTGCTATATATTTAACGCCTCCATTGGCATGGTTGGAGAAAACTAATGTTTACAGACATTTAATACATTGATGACAAAAATAGAAACATTCAGGACGAATTCCATGTTTTTTAAAACAATTCTTGCATTTTCCATGCACCAAATAGACTCGGGCTTGAACATGGTAAACAAATGACGTCAATAGTGGGAGATGAACTTTTAGTTAAAGGCGTATATCGAAATTAGTGTGAGGCTCATCATCATCAAATAGCTTGTCCTGAGCAGAACTTTGTCACCCCAACAGTCCTCCGGAATTTCTCTCTCTCATAGGCCACGAATATCGAAATAGGGGGAAGACTGCAGTAAAACTTGGTAAATAGCGAAACAAACCCTAGCGTACAAGCAAAGTACTATAGTTTTACAAAATACAGAAACAGTGACGATAAACAGCAACGTTTCGACCAAAGGCCTTTATCAAGCAAACGACACAACCGGAGTGACAAATTATAGAGAACACTTACAAATGGACGATAACGGAAAAATGCAAATGTATCTAATGAACTGGGAATAAAAACGAATAACGAAATGAGTGCAACACAAAACTAGAAGTGGAAAGAAGAGAAACAATATACAATCAAGTGAAAATACAAATTATATATATGAAGCAAATACACACATAGATTACAAGGCATGAGATGAGAAAGTACTAAGAAGCATAGGAATGTAATGCGTTGAGTCCAAGAGGCCGCAAGGTACCATATAACGAAATAAAACGGTTCTCCAGAGCAAATCGACTACGATCATCAGAGGAACATGATCGGATGGCTGTGACCTGGACATCGCAAGCTCCTGAATGGCCAGTATCATTGAAATGGGTAGCTACAGGGGTCACAGAGCATTGGCGTATATCGCGCAAGTGTTGGGCGAATCGGTCACTGAGTCTCCTGCCGGTTTCCCAATATAGGCCTTGTTGCACCGCTTGCAGATAATGGCATAGATAATATTACGGGACTCGCACGTGAAACTGTCTTCAATAACGAACGTGGCTTTGGAAAAGACACAGTGCGGGTCTGTATTACATAAGCACACGTGTTGCAGAGCCGACGGCAACACTGGATGGTGCCAAAATGACTCTGGATATTAGGCTTGAGGCGACTGTGAACCAACATATCCTTAAGGCTTCTGTCCCGTCTGTACAGCAATGTTGACCATATACCTCATTCCGACGGACTTCAAGCTCTCCAGTTCTTTCTTGACAGGAGAACTAATCCACCTGTCTCCACCTCGGCTCTCCTGCGTCTTGCAGAACTAGTTCTAACTCTCAACTCCTTTCAGTTAAATGACCAGTTCTTTGAGCAGATCAGTGGGGTCGCCATGGGTACTAAAATGGGACCCAGTTATGCTTGTATATTCATGGGTCATCTTGAGCACCTAGTATGGAATTCCTATGATGGCCCTCTTCCTTCTGTGTATCATAGACACATTGATGATTGTATTGGCATTACTGATATGCCTGAAGCCGATTTGTCACGCTTCATTAATTTCATTAATGTCTTCAATCCGGCTATTCGGTTTACATCTCACATCTCTACCTCTTGTGTCAACTTTCTTGACATCACTATCACTATCAGCCTATCCACCATCACTACATCAGTATACTACACGCCTACTGATGCTCATAGTTTTCTTCTTTATACCTCTTCCCATTCCCAGGCTTGTCGTGACTCTTTACCATTCTCTCAACTCTTGCGCCTTCGTCGCCTCTGTAGCGAGGACGATGATTTTCTCGATAGGGCTCACGAGATGCTTGATTTATTTCGTAAGCACTTATACCCGGATAAGTTGCTTGCTTTTGCTATGCGGCGCGTTCAACAAATTTCTCTAACCAGGAGGCTCTCTCTAACCAGCATAGAACTTCCAATTCTGACAGGGTGAAACTTGTCTTAACTTTCCACCCTTATAGTTCCCTTGTGAAGAAAGTCTTATTCCGTCATCTCTCCATTCTTCAGTCTGATCCTGAGACACGTTCAATCTTCCAACAAAACCTTTGGTGGGGATTCGGGTCTTGAAAATCAAGAATCTATTTTCGTTGTTTTCATATTAATATAAAATTTGTATAAGCATTTTGAAAGAGTATGACTTAGAATAGTAGAAAAAATTAGTAAAAAAATGTCAAAGTGTTGCCATGGAAACAATACAAAATGGCCGTCCAAACAAACTTTCAAATCCTAAGGTTCTGAATCTAATGAATGTAATGAATTCTGTTTCACTCTAAGGTGTGCAATTGTAATATCTAAAATATTACACATGATTTTAGGATATATTAAATATTTAATTTGTTATAAATTTTGGTAAAAATTCCTCAAAATTTGGTCAAAAAAGCTGTTTTTGGAGGGTGTGTTTACACAAAAATTCATAAAAATGTAATATTTAATATATCCTAAAAAGAATGTGTAATTTTGTAGATATTACAATTGCTCACCTTAGAGTGAAAACAGAATTCATTTATATTCATTAACTTCAGAGCCTTAGGGATTTGAAATTTTGTGCTTGGCGGCCATTTTGTATTGTTTCCATGGCAACGCGTTGACTTTTTTTTTTACTAATTTTTTTCTGCTATTCTAAGTCATAATCTGTCAAAATTGTTATACAAATTCTACATTAATACAAAGCAACGAAAAAGTTTCAAGACCAGAATCCCTCCTTCATGTCTTCTTATATGTCCAAACTATCTCAATTTTCTCTTTCTTATTTGTAGCATCAGCCAGTTTTCTTTGATTTTGAGTTCTTTCTGGATAGATCTATTTGTTCTCTTCTCTATCCAAGATATACGAAGGACTCTTCTGTAACACTTATATTCAAAAGCACATATATGTTTTTCCACTACTTTATTAAATGTCCATGCTTCACACCCATACGTTGCCACTGGGAATATGCATGCTCTTAGTATTCTGATCTTTGTTTTCTTATCAGTTCCGTTCCATACTGTTTTGAGTTGTTTAATTTTTGTGTTAAGCCATGTTTGTTCTTGTTTTCTCTCTCTCGCGATCCCGGCCTAGACTGATGAACCAACTTTTATCATGAATCTTTTCGTCGTTCTTCTTTTAATTTCCTTCATCCCATTTCCATCTGTTGTTAGCAGTGAACCAAGATATTCAAAACTGTTCACATTTTCTACTTTCTCTCCATTGATAAAAATATCATTTGTCATGTTCGTTTTATCCGTTGTCATTATTTTTGTTTTTACCACATTGAGATATAGATTTTGTTTTTGCCACATTGAGATATAGATTTTGTTTTTTACTTTTATCTTTCACTTCTCCTAATAATTTCTCAATCCCTTTTGTGATGTTGACAGTAACACTGTATCGTCAGCGTATCGTAGTTCAGGTATTTCTCTTCCTCCGATTATAAAAGGATCGTATTGTTCTTTTCCGCTATCTTCTGTAATATTCCTCATGATGTTTTCTACTTATATGTTAAACAGACAAGGCGACAAAGAGCAACAAAATGTGTCCGTCTCCCTGTCTTGCGGCAGCTCATCATCATCAAAGTGCGTATCCTTTATAGGACGTTACTCTCTTTGCAGCACATCTGAAATTCACTCTGTCTCTTGCCAATTCACCCACTTCGTCGATGGTCATATTTATGGTTTCTTTAATATCGTGTAGTCATCTTCTTCTTGGTCTGCCTCTGCAATACTTTCAATACTTGCCCAAAATTGTTTAACTGCTTTGTTAATATTATTCCATTTACACCAAGCCAATACATGTCTTCTCTGATGTTGGTAAAAGGTATTTGTGACCACTAGATGGTGTTCTGAATGTAGACTGCAGGTGTTCCCCATTGGTGTAGTGATGTGATTGTTGTGTCACTGTATGTTTGACTGCAGTAATCAGTTGCATTTGATCTATTGTCTATTGTCTATTCCCAGGTGGAAGATCTAGTTGGCTGTCCACTCTTGCCGTTAAGCGTAGCGATGGGAGCTTTAATTTACGTTCTAGGGATAGATGAGTCGCCCTTGTTGTGTTGTATCCGTGTTTATGTAGTGTGGTCTTGATATTCTCTATCGATCTTTTTCTTGATCTTTCCTCAGCACTAGTACCCGATCTCTTGTTATTGTATGCTGTTATTGGTGGTTGGTTGTATTTCATTCTCATTAAATGTCTAAACCACTGCATTTGTTGTTTTTCGATGTATTCGGTGCATGAAGCTATGCCCACTCTGCTTCTGATGTCCTCATTTAGTATGGTTTGTTCCAAAATTCGTGATCACACTAAGGTTTAATTTGTACGAAATCTATCTGATGGATACAAGTAATTTTTGCATGCAGTCTTATATACCTCACGACGTTACGAATCCATGTTTAACTAATTGGTAGGTAGCAGTTGATGCAAAAACGTTTTTGTGATATAATTTAGCATAAGCACAACAAAATGATAATCAAAGTTTAGAACTTACAGTAATACACAAAATGGTGGCGAATGATTGTAAACACGTACAACCAAAGTACTATAGTTTTACAAAATACATAAACAGTGACGATAAACAGCAACGTTTCGACCAACAAGGCCTTTATCAAGCAAATGAACAAACAGGAGTGACAAATTAAATGAAACACAAATGGACGACCAAATACCAACGTATCTAAGGAAAATCTGGAATAAAACGAATAACGAAATAAATGTAACACAAAAACACACATAAAAACTAGAAATAGAAAAGAAACAATGAAACATCTAGTAAATATATAACTTGAATACATGCAACATATACCCATATAGATTATAAAGCATGGGAAGAGAAAGTACTAAGAAGCATAAGAATGTAATACATGCAAGATATACCCATAGAGACTACAAAGCATGGGAAGAGAAAGTACTAAGAAGCATAAGAATGTAATACGTTGAGCCGCGTGGTCGCAAGGTACCATACAAAGAAATCAACCGATTCTCCAGAGCAAATCGACTACGATCATCAGAGGAACATGATCGGATGGCTGTGACCTGGACATCGCAAGCTCCTGAATGGCCAGTATCATTGAAATGGGTAGCTACAGGGTCACAGAGCATTGGCGTATATCGCGCAAGTGTTGGGCGAATCGGTCACTGAGTCTCCTGCCGGTTTCCCCAATATAGGCCTTGTTGCACCGCTTGCAGATAATAAACCGGCAGGAGACTCAGTGACCGATTCGCCCAACACTTGCGCGATATACGCCAATGCTCTGTGACCCTGTAGCTACCCATTTCAATGATACTGGCCATTCAGGAGCTTGCGATGTCCAGGTCACAGCCATCCGATCATGTTCCTCTGATGATCGTAGTCGATTTGCTCTGGAGAATCGGTTGATTTCTTTGTATGGTACCTGCACCACGCGGGCTCAACGTATTACATTCTTATGCTTCTTAGTACTTTTTCTTCCCATGCTTTGTAATCTCTATGGGTATATGTTGCATGTATTACATTCTTATGCTTCTTAGTACTTCTCTTCCCATGCTTTATAATCTATATGGGTATATGTTGCATGTATTCAAGTTATATATTTACTAGATGTTTCATTGTTTCTTTTCTATTTCTAGTTTTTATGTGTGTTTTTGTGTTACATTTATTTCGTTATTCGTTTTTATTCCAGATTTTCCTTAGATACGTTGGTATTTGGTCGTCCATTTGTGTTTCATTTTAATTTGTCACTCCTGTTTGTTCGTTTGCTTGATAAAGGCCTTGTTGGTCGAAACGTTGCTGTTTATCGTCACTGTTTATGTATTTTGTAAAACTATAGTACTTTGTTTGTACGTGTTTCACTATTTACCAAGTTTTACTGCAGTCTTCCCCTATTTCGATATTTTGGCGAATGATTGCAAAGGCGTATTCCTATTATATATTATAAAAGAAAGGTCACATAGTGAACAAATGATACCTTCCACTTCTATAAATGAAAGTAAATGTTGCGTACGTACATACGCCAATGACAGTCGGTAGGAAACATTGTGAACTGATTAATTCCACGGGATTCTCGATTTTGACGTGCACTGAATTGCATTTGGAACACCCGGGTACCCAAATGCTTAGTTATAGACAAACTTGACAATCGTATTGTAAAATTTCGACAAGTATACCAGATCAACATCGCGGTAAATTTAGTAATAACATATAATAACATTCTTACAGAACTAAAGGTTTGGGTGGGCAAAAAATACTTTATAAACGTCGTCACTGTTTATCATCATCATCAAGGTGCGTATCCTTTATAGGACGTTGCTCTCTTTGCAGCACATCTGAAATTCACTCTGTCTCTAGCCAGTTCACCCACTTCGTCGATGGTCATGTTCATGGTTTCTTTAATATCTTGTAGCCATCTTCTTCTTGGTCTGCCTCTGCCTCTACGTCCTGGGACCCTGTCCTCTAGTATTGTTCTTTCCAGGCCATCGTGACGCTTGATGTGATCAAAGTATGTAATTTTTTTGTATAGTATGTTGTTGATCAGCCAATTCTCTTTAACATTTAGTTCTTTCAGGACATCAGTGTTCTTTCTTTTTCTGTCCATGGTATTCGTAGGATCTTTCTGTAGCATTTAGTTTCGAAGGACTGGATTTTCGTTCTTAATTTTTGTGTAATAGTCCATGATTCACAACCATAAGTAGCCACTGAGAAAATGCATGCTCTCAATATTTTTAATTTTAGTATTTTGCAGGTGCTTTGCCACATGTTCTTCATTGTGTTTAACTTCTTGATTGCTATTGCCAATCTTCTTGAGATCTCTTTGGAGCAGTCACCGTTATTGTTAATTATTGAGCCCAGATATTCTTAGCTCTTTACACATTGGAGTTCTTCATTGTTTATTTGGATGTTACCTATATAAAAATGCAAAAATCAAGAATTTCTGTTAAGTGGATAATTTTATATCGGTCGGTAAAGAGGATCACGAATTTTGAAACAAACTATAGTATATTTTTCCTGATGACTCCCACCGCCTTTCTCAAGCGTTTCATTTCACACGTGGTGAGCTTCCTATAGTGTGTTGCTGTAAGAGACCAAGTTTGGCACTGGTAACAAAGTGCCTGCAGGAAAACACTTTTTATCATCTGTCTTTTCACATCCATCTTGATCTTTGGGTGTTGTAGTAATGGTGCCAGCTGGTAGGTCACTGCATTTGCTTTTGACATCTTGTCTCTATTTCTCTATTTAGTTTTCCGTCCTGTGTGAAAATGCTGCCTAAATATTTGCATTTTCTTGTCGTTTCAAATAGCAGTTGGTGCGCACTCATTGGCACTGTATAAAACATCACCAGGACAACATGCGTCATCAAATACACTCCTTCTCTACCATTTCTGATCAACCGTTAAGCCAGCAGCTCCTACACAGCTGATTTCCTCCAACCTCATCCCCTGACTCTAACAAACATCAATATATGCAAGTGATAACAATACAGTAAACTAGCGCATGCAGTATCTCCTGGATCTCAAAAACCTGCTGCTTCTTCACACAGAATTCATCTACTGTTAAACTGTTAGCAACAAATCAATCATGACAGCATTAGATCCATTCTTTCCTGATAGTTTCGTCTACACATTGGACCAAAAATCGTTTCGTGACTTTATCCAAACTCGTGAAATGGCCTTCACAATGTTCTTCGATCAAAGAGACAAAGACAGTTATTGTGTATCCAAAATGTTTTCTCAGGTAAGAGAGCATGAACAATATTGATGTTAAGTGTCGGGTAACAAATCAGTTTTAGTTTTTTTTTATATCTTCATTGCCCATATGTCCATATGTACCCCGATCTCCTTCCAAATATCTTCATTGCACTCCAGACATGTCCATATGTGTCCGATCTCCTTCAAATATCTTCATTGTACTCCAGACATGTCCATATGTGTCCCGATCTCCTTCAAATATCTTCATTGTACTCCAGACATGTCCATATGTGTCCCGATCTACTTCAAATATCTTCATTGCACTCCAGACATGTCCATATGTGCCCGATCTCCTTCAAATATCTTCATTGCACTCCAGACATGTCCATATGTACCCTGATCTCCTTCAAATATCTTCATTGCACTCCAGACATGTCCATATGTGTCCGATCTCCTTCAAATATCTTCATTGTACTCCAGACATGTCCATATGTGCCCCGATCTCCTTCAAATATCTTCATTGCACTCCAGACATGTCCATATGTGCCTGATCTACTTCAAATATCTTCATTGTACTCCAGACATGTCCATATGTGCCCTGATCTCCAGACATGTCCATATGTGTCCGATCTACTTCAAATATCTTCATTGCACTCCAGACATGTCCATATGTGTCCGATATCCTTCAAATATCTTCATTGCACTCCAGACATGTCCATATGTGTCCGATCTACTTCAAATATCTTCATTGCACTCCAGACATGTCCATTTGTGTCCGATCTACTTCAAATATCTTCATTGCACTCCAGACATGTCCATATGTGCCCGATCTCCTTCAAATATCTTCATTGCACTCCAGACATGTCCATATGTGCCCCGATCTGCTTCAAATATCTTCATTGCACTCCAGACATGTCCATATGTACCCTGATCTCCTTCAAATATCTTCATTGCACTCCAGACATGTCCATATGTGCCCCGATCTGCTTCAAATATCTTCATTGCACTCCAGACATGTCCATATGTGCCCCGATCTGCTTCAAATATCTTCATTGCACTCCAGACATGTCCATATGTGCCCCGATCTGCTTCAAATATCTTCATTGCACTCCAGACATGTCCATATGTGCCCCGATCTGCTTCAAATATCTTCATTGCACTCCAGACATGTCCATATGTGCCCCGATCTGCTTCAAATATCTTCATTGCACTCCAGACATGTCCATATGTACCCTGATCTCCTTCAAATATCTTCATTGCACTCCAGACATGTCCATATGTGCCCCGATCTGCTTCAAATATCTTCATTGCACTCCAGACATGTCCATATGTGCCCCGATCTGCTTCAAATATCTTCATTGTACTCCAGACATGTCCATATGTGCCTGATCTGCTTCAAATATCTTCATTGCACTCCAGACATGTCCATATGTGCCCGATCTCCTTCAAATATCTTCATTGCACTCCAGACATGTCCATATGTGCCCCGATCTGCTTCAAATATCTTCATTGCACTCCAGACATGTCCATATGTGCCCGATCTCCTTCAAATATCTTCATTGCACTCCAGACATGTCCATATGTGCCCCGATCTGCTTCAAATATCTTCATTGCACTCCAGACATGTCCATATGTGCCCCGATCTGCTTCAAATATCTTCATTGCACTCCAGACATGTCCATATGTGCCCCGATCTGCTTCAAATATCTTCATTGCACTCCAGACATGTCCATATGTGCCCCGATCTGCTTCAAATATCTTCATTGCACTCCAGACATGTCCATATGTACCCTGATCTCCTTCAAATATCTTCATTGCACTCCAGACATGTCCATATGTGCCCCGATCTGCTTCAAATATCTTCATTGCACTCCAGACATGTCCATATGTGCCCCGATCTGCTTCAAATATCTTCATTGTACTCCAGACATGTCCATATGTGCCTGATCTGCTTCAAATATCTTCATTGCACTCCAGACATGTCCATATGTGTCCGATCTACTTCAAATATCTTCATTGCACTCCAGACATGTCCATATGTGTCCGATCTACTTCAAATATCTTCATTGCACTCCAGACATGTCCATATGTGCCCGATCTCCTTCAAATATCTTCATTGCACTCCAGACATGTCCATATGTGTCCGATCTCCTTCAAATATCTTCATTGCCCTCCAGACATGTCCATATGTGTCCGATCTACTTCACAATATCTTCAATAAAGTGCAGTACCAGTTTGATGTTGAGGGCAGTAAAGGTTGTTATGATCTAAGTCATTGAAGAGATCTTGTAGTTGTTGCCTAGGGGAGCAATTGCTCTTAGGCACAGATCACATACAAATCACGAAGAGTGGTTTAACAAGTGGTCGATATGGAGAATTGTCAGAAGAAGCAGCAGAAGATAATCCAGGATGTCAAGTCACCTTCATGGAATAATATTGTATCGTCAAGACAAAGAAGTGCGTAAACAAATTGTGTTTTTATCCTGCGTGTAGGGAGAGGGAATCATATATTGCTAAAATAATTGTGAATATAGACATATTTGCTAGGTAGGTACATGCAACCACAAGCAATCACATACACACACACACACATGACTGAACTAATACAATAACAACCAACAATCACACACACACACACACATGACTGAACTAATACAATAACAATACAGTTTGATCTGTTTCCGTGTCACAAATGTTGTTGAGTGCTGACGGTAATCATTATGTGACATTATGATTTCAATCACTTTGTGTTGACATTATTTTCACTAAGTATTGCATTCATAGAAATGTTAGACAATGACTAAAGATATAGAAAGCAAGTTGAACGGTTTGGAAAATAGATGTCTGCACAAAATAATGAACATAAAATGAAATTATTTCAAGACAAGTGATGAAATGAGAGAAATGTCTTGTGAATCACTAGTAACAGCTGTTGAGAAAGTAAAGATTGAGATATGTTTTGCATACCATATGATGCAAGAGTCAAAGCAAACCAAGGCAAGCATTGAAGTGAGAGACACAAGGTTCAAGAAAGAGAGGACGTCCTAGGAAATCCCTGAAACGAACTTTGCTGAAAGAGGCAAGAAATATCGAACTCAACTCCATGGAAGAGTGAGTTGCCCATGACAGAGCGGTGTGGAAAAATTACTTGCATGCCCTATGTAACATTTAACGGTACCAGAGGAATATATTTATATGATAAAAATGCGGACTTTTTAATACAAATATCAATAAAGTGTTCTGTGTGACAAACCACTATAAGAGTTAACCATAACCATTATGTAACCATACAGTTAGTTAGTTTGTTCCTTTCGTGTCAAAGGCGGCATATAGGGCAGAGGTTTTAGATCTCCATGTAATGCGGTTCGTTGATAGCAGTTGGTGATCTCGTATGGTTTTACATCCCAATAACATGTATATAGGTTTTTTGTATATAGGTTTTTTGTATATAGGTTTTTTGTATATAGGTTACTTGTATATAGGTTACTTGTATATAGGTGATTGGTTATTGGTTATTGGTTACTAAACTGACGTCATTGCACTCCGGGCAGACCCATAGGTGCTCAGTCTCCCCAACAGATATCGAAGAGTATGCATACTGATGGTTCCTGTGGCTCGCTGATTAAACACACCTCTCACTCTGCCTCTCAGGCATCCAGTTCGACTTGAACAACGGGTAACTCCAAACTGTTTAAATCGCTTGATCGATTCAACATCGATTTTAGTGTCCTCATCCAACAGACAGTCGCGAAGAGACCGAAGAATATCCCCTTATCCATCTTCAACTCCCCAACAATCGATGCTGTTGATGCAAGCCTGTCCGCTCTCTCATTACCGTAAACACCCGCATGCCCAGGACAGTATATCCACGTAAGCCGCTGGAGGTTAGAAACTTCTATAGACGACATCCACTCATACCGAAACCTGCCCTTCTGGATCTTGTGAAGCATCGACTGAGAGTCAGAGACAACAACTGCCCCAGTAAATGAAGTCCCAGAAATCCAATGGAGGGCAGCAGTAACGGCCTCAACCTCCATCCTCATACTAGAAGTAGTTGTCCTGTATGCCCCACTTCGCTCTGCAACAACCCTATATAGGTTACTTGTATATAGGTTACTTGTATATAGGTTACTTGTATATAGGTTACTTGTATATAGGTTACTTGTATATAGGTTACTTGTATATAGGTTACTTGTATATAGGTTACTTGTATATAGGTTACCAGTATATAGGTTACTTGTATATAGGTTACTTGTATATAGGTTACCAGTATATAGGTTACTTGTATATAGGTTACCAGTATATAGGTTACCTGTATATAGGTTACCTGTATATAGATTACTTGTACATAGGTTACTTGTATAGACTGTGTGAAAGCATTATATACCAGCACAAATAACCGTGTATATTTATATCAACAGGCGTCTAAAAAAGCATTCAGAAACGATAGTGCCTTTGTCTGTGTTGACTGCATGCTGAATGATGGTCTTTGCAAGAGGGAAGGTGTGGATAAAACTCCAATGCTACAACTATATTCTTACGGTAATAGAGTTGGTGCACTGAGATACACCCCAAACCTGAACGCTGACCTAATCAAGTCATTCTATGAAAATGCTCCAGAAATTACTGGCAGTTCTAACACATATAACAGCGAATTAGGTTATGAAGATCCTGCCCCACAAACGAAATCACAGACAAAAAAGAAGTAAACACATATCCAACAGTTGTTGCTTGAAACAAACATACATGCCACGGTTTGAAACAGAAATGAAACAGAAATGACAGCAGAAACTATATCAGAAATGGAAAAACAAACAGCAGTGTAATAGAATTAAGTTAAGAAAAAAATATAAAAAATCAAAGGGTAAAGCTGCAAAACTAAGTACCAACCAAAACTGAAATTTATCGATAATAAAAAGAAGGTAATAAATACAACTAGTTTTATTTGTTGTATGATGTTATTTAGTTGTTGTTGTATGTTTATACAAACTATTAGCCAGGTGCAAGAACTATTTAATAAAGTATGGGAAGAAGAAACTGTCCCAGATCAATGGAAGAAGGGAATAATTGTTAAGATCCCCAAAAAAGGTGATCTCAAAGATTGCAACAACTGGAGAGGGATCACCCTATTATCAGTAATGACCAATACTTTCTGCAAAATCATTCTTAATAGAATCAAAGGGGCAGTGGACACAACCCTGAGAGAAGAACAAGCTGGTTTTAGACCTGGGAGAAGCTGCTTAGACCAAATAATTACCCTACGACTAATTTTGGAGGAACATATTGAGAAGCAACAACCACTCATACTAAATTTCATAGATTTTAAAAAAACATTTGATAGTCTACACATAATCTCTCTGTGGAATATTCTAATACGCTATGGAATACCAGACAAAATAATAAACATTATTAAGAGCCTCTATGATGGTTCACAGTGTGCAGTTCGCACTGATGGTGGACACAGCGACTGGTTTGTGGTTGAAACCGGAGTAAAGCAAGGCTGTATTCTATCTCCGCTATTGTTTGGAGTGACCATTGACTGGGTGATGCGAAAATGTTGCAGGGGCGAAACTGGCATCGATTGGGTAGAAAATAGTCAACTAGAAGATTTGGATTCTGCAGATGATATTGCCTTGTTAAGTAGAAACAACCAAGATATGCACAGAAAAACAGACAACTTGTCATCTATAGCATCAAAAGTTGGACTGCAGATAAGCTCTGAAAAAACAAATATAATGAAGACACCTATGGAGTAATGCAGATATCACACTGGAATATAAAATGAAAAAAATAACAGAGCAGTTCACCTATTTAGGTACCCACAAAATAGATGAGACTGCAGTAAAACTATTTGATTGGCAAAACACGTAATCACAAAGTTATGTAGTTTTACAAATTACAAAAACAATGACAAAATACAGCAACGTTTCGACCAACAAGCCCTTTATCAAGCAAATGAACAACAGGAGTTACACATTTTTTAAAAACAAATAGACGACCAAAAACAGTTTCTAATGAAAATCTGGAAATAAAAAAGAAAATCTGGGAATAAAAACGAATAACGAAATAAATGTAACACAAAAACACACATAAAAACTAGAAATAGAACGGAAGAGAAACAATGAAAAATCTAGTAAATATATAACTTGAATACATGCAACATATACCCATATAGATTACAAGGCATGGGAAGAGAAAGTACTAAGAAGCATAGTAATGTAATACGTTGAGCCCACGTGGTCGCAAGGTACCATACAAAGAAATCAACCGATTGTCCAGAGCAAATCGACTGCGATCATCCGAGGAACACAATCGGATGGCTGTGACCTGGACATCGTGAGTTCCTAAATGGCCAGTATAATTGAAATTGGTGGCTACAGGGGTCACAGAGCATTGGCGTATGTAATTTGTAAAACTACAGTACTTTGTGATTACGTGTTTTACCTATTAAGGTAGCAATTTTGATTGCACAGGAAATGTTAAAAAGAAATTATGATACGAATTGGCAAAGCAACATCAGCTTTTGAAAGTCTAAATAAAATATGGAACTGCAAGTTATATAGTATTAAAACTAAATTACGAATTTTCAATTCAAATGCTGTATCAATCCTAACATATGCCAGCGAGAGTTGAAAAATGACTAAAGATATAGAAAGCAAGTTGAATGCATTTGAAAATAGATGTCTGCGAAAAATAATGAATATAAAATGGAACGAATTCAGGAGAAGTGATGAAATCAGAGACATGTCTGGTCAACCACTAGTGACAACTGTTATAAGAAAGAGAAGATGGAGATATGTTGGGCACACCTTGAGGAGAAATGATCAACGAATATCAAAGCAGGCATTGAAGTGGAATGCAAAGGGTTCAAGAAAGAGAGGTTGACCTAAGGAGACCCTGAAACGAACTTTGCTGAGAGAGGCAGGAAATATCGGTCTCAGTTCCATGGAGGAGATTGAGCGAGTTGCACAGGATAGAGTGGCATGGAGAAATTACTTGCAGACCCTATGTAACGTATAACGGTACGAGAGGTATTATTATTATTATGTTTATACAGGTGGAGTAATGTTATGATACTGATAGAATTAATACAATATTAAAACACAGACATAACGTGGCGTCTAGACGATGTATACATAAGCTGGAGTCTACAGTTTGTCATGTGGTTGTACAGAAGAATTCTGACAATTCCATGGACAGCGAAGAAAACAAATGCTGTTTTAAAACCTTAAGAAACCTTTTCAAAAGAATAAGAATCAGACAATCAAGGTTCTTCTGGCATATAATGCGAAAATGAGGTTTAGAACATTTGGTGACAACAGATACAATTTAGGGAAGGAGAGATCGTGAAAAACAGACGGATAAGATGTTGGATGGTCTGACATTGTGGAAGACAGACGGATAAGATGTTGGATGGTCTGACATCGTGGAAGACAAAAGATCGACGGCAGAACTGATTAACTGTACCAAGGAGAGAGAGTTTTGGAGAGTCATGATCACCGACGTCGGCCGGCATGACACTTGATTATAGACATGATTATAGAGGGATGGATGTCAACACTAGTGCAGCCTGAGTAGAGCGACGTTTCAAACATGCTAAATGATTACCTCCACTACAGGTGATGTGCCCTAACATCAGATGGAAGATGTAAAACAGAGATTAGAAGTAGAATAGCTCAAACGAAAGCATCTTTTATGAAAACGAAGAACACACTATGCGTGAACTCACTACCAATGGCATTGCGAAAACGAGTACTCCAGTGCTATATTGAACCAATACTTATGTATGGCAGCGAATCATGGACAATGAACAAACAATCAATACGATCATTGGAAGCCACAGAGATGTGGTTTTACAGAAGAATGCTGAAAATTCCATGGACAGCAAAGAAAACACATGTGGAGGTTTTAAATCAGGCCTGCACACAAAGAAACCGTATCACAAGAATAAGAATCCGACAATCAAGGTTCTTCGGGCATATAATGTGAAGAGAAGGTTTAGAACATTTGGTGACTTCAGGTAATATTCAGGGAAGGAGAGATCTTGGAAGACAGAGGGAGACGATGTTGGATGGCCTGACATCATGATTCGACAAAAGATCGACGTCAGAACTGATTACATGCACCAAGCAAAGAGAGTTGTGGAAAAACATGATCGCCTACGCCGGCAGGCACGGCACTTGATTGATTGAAATGATTACTTAATCAAGATTGAAATGGCGTTTCGATCCACTGGGAGCTGCTGGATTTGATGAGGTATAGAGTGGGGACAGGAACATCTATGGACATGCCCGGAGTGTTGTCATGATTATCCCTATATAACTGATAGCTGATAACTGATAACTGATAACCGATAACTGATAACTGGCAACTGATAACTGGCAACTGTTTTTCATTATTATATATTGAGCAGAAAATATGGAATGGAAATTAACACAGAAAAAGTCAGATACTGGTGAATAGGAGTAACAACCACAAGCACACCAATATCTGGCTAAACGGACAAAAGCTGGAGGAAGTGGAAACCTTTAAATACCTTGTGTCCTACTTATGTAACGATGGAGTAACTCTGGTAAGGAGATCAAGTCAAGACTTGAGATGGCTTCAGCTGCTATCTCGGCTAAACGTGATATGGAAAAGCAAAATCAGTACTATGGCAAAAATCAATATCTACAGATCGCTGGTGCTATCCATTCTTTTATACGATTGTTAGAGCTGGACGCTCAATGCAGATCTGGAACGAAGAATACAGGCTTTTGAATATAAGTGTTACAGACGGGTACTACGTATTAGTTATATAGAATATAAGTGTTACAGACGGGTACTACGTATTAGTTACATAGAATATAAGTGTTACAGACGGGTACTACGTATTAGTTACATAGAATATAAGACGAATATTTATGTAAGAGACCAAATAAATCACCTTTCAGGTCAACAAGTACCACACTTGACAATCGTGAAACGGCGTAAACTTGCGTGGTTCGGACATGTGATGAGACATAGCTCACTCTCTAAGACTATCCTACAGGGAACAGTTGAAGGGGGAAGAAGGAGAGTATTTTCACTGACTAGTTATCTCTTTTCAATAACCAGAGTAAAGCAAGCCAAGAGACTGAGAGTCAGATACAACAACTGCCCCAGTAAATGAAGTCCAAGAGATCCAATGGAGGGCAGCAGTAACGACCTCAACCTTCATCCTCATACTAGAAGGGCAAGTTTCGGTATGAGTGGATGTCGTCTATAGAAGTTTCTAACCTCCAGGGGCTTACCTTGATATACTGTCCTGGGCATGCAGGTGTTTACGGTAATGAGAGAGCGGACACGCTTGCATTAACAGCATCGATTGTTGGGGAGTTGAAGATGGATAAGGGGATATTCTTCGGTCTCTTCGCGACTGCCCGTTGGATGAGGACACTAAAATCGATGTTGAATCGATCAAGCGATTTAGGCAGTTTGGAGTTACCCGTTGTTCAAGTCGAACTGAATGCCTGATTGAGAGGTGTGTTTAATCAGCGAGCCACAGGAACCATCAGTATGCATACTCATCGATATCTTTTGGGGGAGACTAAGCACCTATGGGTCTGCCCGGAGTGCATTGACATCAGTTTAGTAACCAATAACCAATAACCAAAGCAAGCCAAGCAAAGCAAACATACAAATAGATAACACCAGAGTAAAGCAAGTTTCTGAATTCAAATATTTATGCAGCATTTTCACAGAGGACGGAAAACGTCATAGAGAAATCGAGACAAGGTGTCAAAAAGCAGATGCAGTGACTTACCAGCTAACAGCATTATTATAACACCCAAAGATCAAGATGGAGGTTAAAAGATAATAAAAAGTGTTGTCGTACCGGCACTTTGTTGCCAGTGCCAAATTTTGTCTCTGACAGCAACACACAACAGAGGGCTCACCCCATGTGAAATGAAATGCTTGAGGACGGCAGTAGGGGTCACCAGGAAAGATAGACTACAAAATGAGGACATCAGAAGCAGAGTGGGCATATCTTCATGCACCGAATACATCGAAAGACAACAAATGCAGTGGTTTGGACATTTAATGAGAATCAAATACAACCAATCACCATTAACATCATCCAATAAAAAGAGATCGGGTACTAGAGCTAAGGGAAGACCAAGAAAAAGATGGATAGAGAATATCAAGACCACACTACATAAACACGGATATAGCACAACAAGGGTGACTCATCTAGCCCTAGAACGCAAATGAAAGCTCCCATTTCTACACTTAACGGCAAGAGTGGACAGTCAACTCCATCTTCCACCTGGGAACAGACAATAGACAAACTCTATCTCTTAACACTTCGCCTGACCTCTTTCTTGTTCTCTCTCTCTCTCTTCTCTTCCTTTCTTTCTTTCTGTAGTATTTGTTGTAGTACATGTTTATTAATTTTCGTCTTCCATGACATTTGTCCAATTCCATTTCAAGTCTCAATTTTGTCTCCATGAAATTTGTCCAATTCCATTTCAAGTCTCAATTTTGTCTTCATGACATTTGTCCAATTCCATTTCAAGTCTCAATTTTATCTCCATGACACTTGTCCTATTCCATTTCAAGTCTCAATTTTGTCTTCCATGACACTCGTCCAATTCCATTTCAAGTCTCAATTTTATCTGCATGAGTTCAATCATTCTCCCGTTTTCATCTCAAACAACAATGATAAATATATGACGTACTTGACCAGTCATATATGTTGTGTGTATGTTATTTATTTATATGTTAGTCGTTAGTATACATTTTTCATGTTGTTCAATATATTCTTGGCTATTTCTGTTCTCTTTCGATCTTTCTAGCCACATTGACAAGTAGCTTGAAAGTGGAGGTTCGTGGGGTTACGCAGGCAGTGAACTGGTTGGCATCTCACAACTACTCTCGTGTTTTCATACTTAGTGACTCCATGAGCATGATTCGTAAAGTCGAATCAGGTATGGTGAGACGCAACTGGGTGGAGGTACTGGTACAGACAATGATCAGAGAAATCACCTTCATATTTGTCCCTGGGCAGGCAGGAGTTATGGATAATGAACGAGCTGATAGATTGGCTGGCTTAGCTACAATATCAGAAGGAGCTGCCATGGATCGAAGTGACATTCTTCACGCATTGAGTCTTTCCGAACAAAGGAGTTTCAGGGCTGTAAATCCCACTCACTGACCCGATTGAAAGAGATTGGTGTCAATATTGGTACAGCCCGAAAAGAACGACATACTAAATATGCAAAGAGATTGATTAATCAACATCGAACTGGCGTGTTGGGTCGCTAGACGCTGCTGGATTTGCTGAGGCGGAGATCGGAGCACCTATGGACATGTCCGGAGTGCTATGATGATAGTCCTCATATAACTGATAACTGATCTGTCATCTTCTGTGCTTCTAATGCTCAATAGTATTTCTTCGCTTTCTGAAAGCTGAGAATGTTGTCATTTTAGTTTTTGTACTGTGCTGTCGGATGACAGTCATGAACAATGAACATACAGATCGAAACATCTCTGAGGGCCACAGAAATGTGGTTTTATAGAAGAATGATGAGAATCCATGGACTGCTAAAATGACTAATGTTGAGGTGCTGAATGAGGTCAAGACACAGAGAAAGCTTATCCTCAATATAAGAAAGAGGTAGTCATCATTTTTCGGACATGTGATGAGGAGGAGGTTTAGAACACATTGTGACAACCGGTAAAATCGAGGGTAGACGAGACAGCGGAAGACAGAGAGAGAACATTTTGCATAGCCTGACTTCATGGCATAGTAGAGCGTCAACATCTGAGCTGATAGCAAACACCAACGACAGAGAATTGTGGAGATCCATGATCGCCTACGCCAGCCGGCACGCCACCTGATGATGATGACTGTGCTGTCAGCGGATTTAACCTTCAGGGCTTGTATAGCTGACAGTGAGCCAGTAAGAAATACCATCTTGTCGGCAGGTGCCTGCAGCTTATTCCTGTGCTGTGCTGTCATCAGAAGGGCTAAGAGTTCTGCTTTGTAGTTGGAACATATTCTTTCAGTAGGGGCCGCTAGAGACACAGTAGTAGCATCTGGATGCATAATGTATACTCCTGCTCCACCATTCATGGTGGCCTCCATTGTCGATTCATCTGTGTAAATTCTTATCGGGTAGTTTGAGGTGAGCTCAATGTGATAAGCCAATACTGTCTTATATAAAGCATCGTCAGAAAGATTGTCCTGTGTAGATATTTGCTAGATTATCCATGTCCTCATTTGATATATCGCTAATTTCTTTATATCAAATGCCATCAGGACATGGAGCAATGTTTCCGGACGTTTTCAGTGTTACCCTGATAGTCTCAGTGTTACCTGGATAGTCTCAGTGTTACCTGGATAGTCTCAGTGTTATCCAGATAGTCTCAATGTTACCCGGATAGTCTCAATGTTACCCGGATAGTCTCAGTGTTATCCAGATAGTCTCAGTGTTACCTGGATAGTCTCAGTGTTATCCAGATAGTCTCAATGTTACCAGGATAGTCTCAGTGTTACACGGATAGTCTCAGTGTTACCAGGATAGTCTAAGTGTTTCCGGATAGTCTCAATGTTACCCGGACATTTTCAGTGTTACCCAGATAGTCTCAGTGTTAGCCAGATAGTCTCAATGTTACCTGGATAGTCTTAGTGTTATACGGATAGTCTCAGTGTTACCCAGATAGTCTCAGTGTTACCCAGAGAGTCTCAGTGTTACCCATATAGTCTCAGTGTTACCCAGATAGTCTCAGTGTTACCCAGATAGTCTCAGTGTTTCCTGGATAGTCTCAGTAGTTACACACAGTTCGTCATCTAGCAGCACAACACTTCATCTCTGATATGGACCTCTGTGTCATCAATCTATAGGCCTCGTCATTCTGGTCGATCTGCAGTATACATCGTCTGAGGAGAGTTATACTCTTATTCTCATCTGACTTCTGCAAGGTGGTCAAGTATTTGCTCTGGGTATCCCGGATGCATCTATGCAGCGCAGTACCATTCATAGGCCGGTGAAATCTCCAGAATGGTTACAGAGTTATCACAATCTAGAGGATACTGCAGTAAAACTATTTGATTGGCAAAACACGTAATCACAAAGTACTGTTGTTTTACAAATTACAGAAACAATGACAAAATACAGCAACGTTTCGACCAACAAGGCCTTTATCAAGTAAACTATCCGAGTAAAAACACTGAAAACGTCCGCAAACATCACCATTTATATATCAATCTCAAAATTATGGTGGCCGCACACCTTGAGCAGAGACTACTTGCCATTTTGTTCGATCGACTGGTAATGTCAGTGGTAGATTACGGACTCGGAATTCTTACGATATCAAGATCACAATGTGAACGACTCGAACGGGTTCAGAATGAAGGTATGCGTATAGTCCTGGGCTGCACTAGAGATACCCTCATTATGAAGATGAGATATATGCTTGGCCTTCTGTCACTACGCTCCCGTCATGCAATCGCCCAAACCAAGGCATATATGCGGGTTACTTCGGATAAGAGACATCCACTTCACAAGAACACTAATGATGTTAGGGCACGAGAATCAAGCGTGGCATGTCGTGGATGGCCCAGTCTGAGAGAACAATTGGCCAGGTGACTACGGGTTCCGACCCTACCAAAAGGGGAAGAATTGATTCCAACAGATGGTAGCATGATGAACTATCTCAACGTTATCATTACTCTTGGAAGAGAATGTAGAGATTGGGGCAACATGAAGGCTGATCTCGCAGTTAAACAGCTGATAGAAGATAATGCAAGGGATGATGATGTTGTTGTATATACCGATGGGATAGTTCATCATGGTGAGAGGTCCAGCTGGGGTTTCTTGGCTAATGTGCATGGTAGGGTTGTTGCAGAGCGAAGTGAGGCATACAGGACAACTACTTCTAGTATGAGGATGGAGGTTGAGACCGTTACAGTTGCCCTCCATTGGATTTCTGGGACTTCATTTACTGGGGCCGTTGTTGTATCTGACTCTCAGTCGATGCTTCACAAGATCCAGAAGGGCAGGTTTCTGTTTGAATGGATGTCGTCTATAGAAGTTTCTAACCAGCGGCTTACGTGGATATACTGTCCTGTGCATGCGGGTGTTTACGGTAATGAGAGAGCGGACAGACTTGCATCAACAGCATCGATTTTTGGGGAGCTGAAGATTGATAAGGGGGATGTTCTTCGTTCTCTTCGCGACTGTCTGTTGGATGGGGACACTAAAATCGATGTTGAATCGATCAAGCGATTTAGGCAGGTTGAAGTTACCCTTTGTACAAGTCGAACTGGATACCTGAGAGGCAGAGTGAGAGGATGTTTAAGCAGCGAGCCACGGGAACCATCAGTATGCATAATGAGCACCTATGGGTCTGACCGGAGTGCAGTGACGTCAGTTTAGTAACCAATAAGAAATAACCAAACAAAGTGTGATTTTTTTCCGATCTAGAAGCACTTGAGCTTTTCAGCTCTTCGGCTCGGTGCCACGAACATCGTAAATTTGGGGAATATGTGGCTTTTTCTGCCATCCCGAGGAATTGAACCCGCACACAAGGGGGATAGTCATCCGTAGTCCATCGCGCTACGAACACGCTGGGCAGACGGGCGAACAAGGTGTGATAAAAACTATAACATAGGATGAACACATATTTACACACCTACACACCATCAAGTGCACCTAATAACACCGAGTGATGTTGAACTAACGCACCAACTATGTGACGGCATCATTGCCAGTACACTTTGACCTTGGACATAACGTCAGGCCGGTTAACGGTCTTCTTATGCTACAGTTTCTTATCTTTCTGAACTTAACTCTCAACAACAGACAATATTTGGCAATAAATTTGCTGTTTTCACATATCTTCTCATAAATAAACCAAAAATCTGCTTGACTGCAATTCGAATCAACAATGTCTGCATTAAGCACTTGGAGCACAAACTATTTATTTCGAAAACCAGCTGCTGAACAACCAGATGATGATAAGAAAAATGAATCAACTAAAAACACATCTACCAACAAACTGGCATCAGGAAAGTTAGCTAAAAACATTTCTTCTCCAAAACCGTCACCAGTGAAGACAACTCAAAACATATCTTCTGAAAAACCGGCACCAGTGAAAACTCAAAACATATCTTCTCAAGAACTGGCACAAGTGAAGCTAGCTAAACGTATCTCTCCTTACAATTTTGCGCCTGTGAAAGTAGATGTTCAGACTGGCGGTCCAGCTGGTCCAGAAGCGGCTGACAAATTCATTAAATCCAGTTTTGTACACGGCCTGAAATGGGACAATTTTGCCGACTTTGTCAACAACAAGGATGTCGTTCTTGTAATGTTTTACAACACTTCAGACAAAAATTGTTTCCTTTGTAAACCACGTTTCATACAGGTGAGGCATTCATGTATTTCTGTACTTAAACATATCGTATTGACATGTGATAACATTTTGTGTTGGTTGTTGAGACTGCACTTTGATCAAGTTATCATATTGAGATGTGATAACATTTTATGTTGTTGGTTGTTGAGACTGTACTGTGTTCTCGTTGTAAAGCACGTATTTCTTTAACGTAAGGGACTGTATTAATTGTGATATTTCTTCCATAAAATCTGCCAGACTGGGAAGATACAGCTCACATAATCATCATACTATATGTCTGTTTCTGATATAGAGATTATACTTACTGGATGATGCAGTTGTTACGCGGCTCAGTGAGCAAACAGTCTCATAAATCTGTATCACTAAGCTTGTAGTTTTATCTACCTGTCATCTTTCAATCTGTTGTATTTAGTTTAGAAACTGAAGGTAAATTCCATAGATTCCCAAACTTGTTTGGCCCACCATCCACTTTGCACAACATAAACTTTGTAACGCCCACCATCCACTTTGCACAACATAAACTTTGTAACGCCCACCACCAACTTTGCACAACATAAACTTTGTAACGCCCACCACCCACTTTGCACAACATAAACTTTGTAACGCCCACCACCCACTTTGCACAACATAAACTTTGTAACGCCCACCACCCACTTTGCACAACATAAACTTTGTAACGGCCCCTCCACATTATAACAGTTTGTCAGCGCCCCCTCCCACATATATACATGCTCTATTTTCTATTTGACATAGAAAATTGATATATATTTCTGTCATAAATGGTCAATTTTCAAATCATTATATACATGAAAATAGAAAATTGATGGGAAAATGGATCGTGTAAGACGGGCATAAGATGAATTAAAATGCAGAATTCCAATTTTAAATGATTATTCAATTGCAAAAATCACGAAAATAATTTATTTTAAAATATTTATAATTGTTTCATTAAGGAGCCACCAATCCTTAATCTCATGAACACCCCACATTCTTCAGAACCAACTATCGCCCCCTAGAACGCTTCAGCGCCCACTGGGAGGGGTGGGGGAGGCGGTACCGTCATCTTAGGAAAACGCTGGTCTATTCTCTAAGGGACATTTGATGATATTAACTCTTTCACTCCGTTATTTATGTAACCTCTGGCCGCATTTACTTTATGTTGTATACCGAATAAGACAGTATACTGTCTTTGCGTCCTTTAAATTAAATAATGTGTGCCGGTATAACGGCTGCGAAGAGTGAAGGGGTTAAACCTGTGGACGTTCTGTTGGATTCATCTGTTTCCATGGTTTCTAAAATATGCGGTAGAAACATATTCCGTGTCAGTATGATCTTCCATTTCCCATTGTCCATCAAATATTGGTTAAGTTCAGCAGAGAACATTCTTAGTTAAGACAAATCTAGCGAGATAGTTATCGTTGCAGTCTACCTTACTGCTTAAATGTGAAAGCATCAAACATGATTGTTTTAATCAATCAACTGGCATGCCTGCAGGCGAAGGCGATTATGTCTCTCCACAACTCTCCTCTCTCCTAGTCAGTTCTGCCATCGTTCTTTTATAGAACCACGATGTTAGACCATCCAACATTTTCTCCCTTTGCGTTTCACAATCACTACTTCCCTCACGCAGTTCTTGCCTTGCATGCTGAAATCATGGCATCGAACATGGACTGCATGGTTGGGTTCACGGGTTCATTGTTTCCAGAGATTCCTTAAGATTATTGCTGGAGCAAAGATGTTTGTGTGTTTGTACACTTGACACTTTGACTTGTCATTTCTATGACATTATGTAACAATACCCTTTGACTTGTCATTTCTATTACATTATGTGACAATACACTTGACTTGTCATTTCTGTCACATTATGTGACAATACACTTGTCATTTCTATTACATTATGTGACAATACAATTGACTTGTCATTTCTATTACATTATGTGACAATACATTTGTCTTGTCATTTCTATTACACTATGTGACAATACACTTGACTTGTCATTTCTATTACATTATGTGACAATACACTTGACTTGTCATTTCTATTACATTATGTGACAATACAGTTGTCACGTGACGTGGTATGTCTATGGAATTAGGTGACAATACACTTGACTTGTCCTTTCTATGGAATTATGTTACAATACACTTGACTTGTCCTTTCTATGGAATTATGTTACAATACACTTGACTTGTCCTTTCTATGGAATCATGTAACAATACACTTGACTTGTCCTTTCTATGGAATCATGTGACAATACACTTGTCACGTGACGTGGTATGTCTTTGGAATCATGTGACAATATACTTGACTTGTCCTTTCTATGGAATCATGTGACAATACACTTGTCACGTGACGTGGTATGTCTATGGAATCATGTGACAATACAAACAACAAACTAATATTTATATCTGGTTATTTATTTTAGTTATTATTTACTGAACCGAGGTCATAGGTCAATCTCCCCCAACAGATGTTGAATAGTATGCATGCTGATGGTTGCGATGGCTCCCTGATTATACAACCTACTTCCTCTGCCCCTCAGACATACAGTTCTACTTGTACAACGTGTATCGTCAAACTCATTAAATAGTTGAATTGATTCAACATCTATTTTAGTGTCTTCACCCAATTTGCAATCTCCAAGAAATCAAACACCCTCCCCGTATTTATCCTAAACTCCCCGACAATCAATGCGGCCAATGCAATCATGCCCACTCATCATTGCCTCAAACACACGCATGTCCAGGACACTATATTCTCGTAAGCCTCTTGAGGCTGGGCGACTCAACAGATGACATCCACTGATATCGAAATCTGCCATTTTGAACATTCCAAAGCATTGATTGAGAGTCAGATGCAACAACGGACAAGTAAACCGAGACCCACTAGAGGGTAGGTGTAACGGCATCAACCTCAATCCTCATACTTGAAGCAGCTGTTCTTATACTCTGTAACAACAGTATCATTCATTATGTTCTATCGTTTCCATTTATACATATAACACAGTTCCTAACTAGATACATACATCTACCCAATGTACATCAAATAATGCAGATACATACATCTACCCAATGTACATCAAATAATGCAGATACATACATCTACCCAATGTACATCAAATAATGCAGATACATACATCTACCCAATGTACATCAAATAATGCAGATACATACATCTACCCAATGTACATCAAATAATGCAGATACTCATTTATCTTTGACTAGCTACAAAAACAAATATCAAATAAGTGAACATGTACTATCAATAAACAATATCAAACATGTACTATCAATAAACAATATCAAACATGTACTAGCAATATCAAATATCAAACATGTACTAGCAATATCAAATATCAAACATGTACTAGCAATATCAAATATCAAACATGTATTATCAATAAACAAATATCAATAACAAATGATCATTTATTTCTATTTGCTAGGCAGCACAAAGTACCAGCAGGGACAATCATGCGTATGCAGCAGTCAACTGTCGAACAGAAAAAGCTCTGTGCTCCAAACACAACATCACATCAATGCCCACGTTCAAGATGTTTTCCAGAGGATATCCCTTCAGCACTGTCAAAGATTTCCATTTGTTTGATTCTGATATTATGAAGAAATTTGTTGAAACTTCACCAGTCTAACATAGCCGGTCACATTTGTTGAAACTTCACCAGTCTAAAATAGCCGGTTACATTTGTTGAAACTTCACCAGTCTAGCATAGCCGGTTATATTTGTTGAAACTTCACCAGTCTAACATAGCCGGTCACATTTGTTGAAACTTCACCAGTCTAGCATAGCCGGTTACATTTGTTGAAACTTCACCAGTCTAACATAGCCGGTTACATTTGTTGAAACTTCACCAGTCTAACATAGCCGGTCACATTTGTTGAAACTTCACCAGTCTAACATAGCCGGTCACATTTGTTGAAACTTCACCAGTCTAACATAGCCGGTTACATTTGTTGAAACTTCACCAGTCTAACATAGCCGGTTACATTTGTTGAAACTTCACCAGTCTAACATAGCCGGTTACATTTGTTGAAACTTCACCAGTCTAACATAGCCGGTCACATTTGTTGAAACTTCACCAGTCTAACATAGCCGGTTACATTTGTTGAAACTTCACCAGTCTAACATAGCCGGTTACATTTGTTGAAACTTCACCAGTCTAACATAGCCGGTTACATTTGTTGAAACTTCACCAGTCTAACATAGTCGGACACAAACTTTCATAAGCGTAAGAAAACTTTGATCATAAACGTCCATAAAAATAAATATCATATTTGTAATAATCGTATACAGACTCTATAAACACATACTTATAAATAAATGTAACTCCCATCAAATAAATAAGATACATATGAAAGCAATATGTGCTCAATTAAAATGAACGTGTTGATATAAATTAACATCTGATAAATGAAATACTAGGAATTAAAAAAAACATAATGCACAATTATATGTAAATCAATAAAATAAATTAACTTTGTGCAATAATTTAAATCAAGGAATAAACCTCTTGTAATTAAAAATCAATATAATGTAATTAATTAGCGCCCTGAAATAAAAAAAAATCTGAATATGTGAGAAGCAAAGAAATTTGTTTCGATTACTATGCAATCATATGTTGTAGTATCGCAAGATATTACAAGCAGTACACATGATGATGCTACATGTACAAGATAACATAGTTAGTAATATAAAAATCTATTTCAGGAGTGCGTTTAACAGAACCATTCAGTAGTGCGTTTAACCGAACCAGCGTATGTCCAGGTCTGTACAATAAATACAAATTGGAATGGTAATTATGGCAAAATTTGAACTAAATAAAGAAATGTAAAAAAGTACAAGATTTCGAGAACTGTTGAATTTCTACTCAAGAAATGACAAGAAATAAACATGTTCTAAATAATAAAAGAGTGTACGCATATATTTATATATTTTGTGTATGCCTGTACTTGTGTGTGTCTATACATTTCTCTCTCTCTATGTATCTGTGTATATGTGTGTGTCTGTGTGTGTCTGTGTGTGTCTATACATTTCTCTCTCTCTATGTATCTCATACATTTGAAGATACATTTGCATGTTTCCGTTATTGTCCATTTGTAAGTGTTCTCTGAAATTCGTTACTCCTGTTGTGTTGTTTGCTTGATAAAGGCCTTTTGGTCGAAACGTTGCTGTTTATCGTCACTGTTTCTGTATTTTGTAAAACTATAGTACTTTGTTTGTACGTGTTTTGCTATTGACCAAGTTTTACTGCAGTCTTCCTCTTCTTTTCTACCACCATTTACTTCTTTATAGAAGTGTTGGATGGGGGATGGGGAGGGAGGGGGGGTGGGGTGCATAAAACTTGCACACATGATTTCCAATGCTGCTAGCAGAACGTTTAGCGGAACTATGCACTTAAGGCACCATGGAAGATTTACAGAAGCATCAAAGCAATGAGACTAAGGGAAGAACAATTCAATCCAGTCACCATTATAAATAACAGGTCTAGGAAACCTCTTACCAACAGCAAAGATATGTCACAGAACTGTGAAACTGCCAAACACAAGGTACAGAAACATTTCAAATGAAACATGGAAAATACCAGCAATTGAACATTTTAGAATCTGCAGTTGTAGCATTTTTTGTAGCATGTTACTCGAGAGACTGAAAAGTCTATAGATGAAAGGCTAAGAGAAGAACAAGCAGGGTTTAGACCAAAACGAGCATGCATAGATCACATCTTCACACTAAGAGTAATCATTGAAGAGTTCGTATAATTTCAATCGAATTTAATCATCAACTTTGTTGATTTTCAGAAAGCGTTTGACAGTATTCACCGTCCTACGCTTTGGAAACTACTAAAAAACTATGGTTTCCCTGCTTAATTCATCAACATCATAAAATCCTTCTACAGTGAATCGCGCTGCAGTGTAAGAACAGATTTCGGTAACTCTGACTGGTTCCCAATGGAAACAGGAGTGAAACAAGGCTGCGTCTTATCGCCAATGCTCTTGGAATAGCAATTGACTGGGTCTTGCGAAAATGCACCAATAACGCAAATATGGGCATCAAGTGGGTTGATAAAATTTTAGAAGACCTTGATTTTGCCGACGATATAGCCCTTTGAGTTCATCACATCAAGATATTCAAATGAAAACAAACCTTCTCCAAAATATCTCAGGACAAATTGGTCTCCAAATAAACACCACAAAAACAAAAATTGTTGACCTTACCAGCAGTCCAGAAAATATTCAACTAAAAACTACACTCTTGAAAAAGTCAAAAGTTTTACATACCTAGGGAGTATGATGACATCTACGGGGATACAGCGCCAGAAATTCCACACAGAATCGCATTGGCATCAAGTGATTTTAATAAATTGTCAAATATATGGAAGTCCAATTCACTCAGCAAGCACTTAAAATTAAAGATCTTTAACTCTTGTGTGATTCCAGTATTAACTTATGGATGCGAGAGTTGGAAAGCAACAAAAGTTCTAGAAAGAAAATTAGATAACTTTGAGAATAAATGTCTTAGAAGAATATTGAACCTCAAATGGTCAGATTTCAGACCCAATACACAAATAAGACAAGAGACCAAGCAAGAAAATGTATCAAATTTTATAAGAAAGCGCCGCTGTAACTACATCGGCCACACACTTAGAATGGATGAGAGAAAACTCCCTTACCAATCCCTCATATGGACACCAGAGGGAAAAGAAAACGAGGAAGACCAAGAGAGACTCTGCGTAGAACCATCACCAGAGAAGGCTCAACGATGGGCCTAGTAAACATTAAAGACCTAAAACAGATAGCAACGAACCGCGAGACATGGAGAACTATGACCTCTGCCCTATGCGCCGCCAACAGGCCCAAGAGGAAAGACTAACTAACTAAGTTGATATGGCACTAAAACAAAGCTAAAGAAAAAAGGCAGCAGGGATAGATGGTATAACAACAGAAATGTTACTTGCGTGTAAAGCAACAGCAATAACATGGTTGACCAGAGTTTTGTAACATGGTTTGAGAGGCACAAGAAGCTTCAGACGACGAGTGACAGAGAGCAATGAAAGTCCCACTATGAAAGAACAAGGAAAGTAAAAGAGATGGTACAACATGCACAGAGGTATCGGTATTTTGAGAATTGCAAGACAAATGTTAGCAAATAAATTGAAGCGAAGAGCAAGACATAAATTATAGTACAAGTTAAGAAATAGCCAGTTTGGCTTTAGGAGGGGTAAGAGCTGCACAGATGCAATATTTACACTAAGGCAGATCTGCGAACAAACAATTGATTGGTTATTGGTTGGTTATTGGTTATTGGTTACTAAACTGACGTCATTGCACTCCGGGCAGACCCATGGGTGCTCAGTCTCCCAACAGATATCGAAGAGTATGCATACTGATGGTTCATGTGGCTCGCTGATTAAACACTCCTCTCACTCTGCCTCTCAGGCATCCAGTTCGACTTGAACAATGGGTAACTCCAAACTGCTTAAATCGCTTGATCGATTCAACATCGATTTTAGTGTCCTCATCCAACAGAGAGTCGCGAAGAGACCGAAGAATATCCCCTTATCCATCTTCAACTCCCAACAATCGATGCTGTTGATGCAAGCCTGCCCGCTCTCTCATTACCATAAACACCCGCATGCCCAGGACAGTATTTCCACGTAAGCCGCTGGAGGTTAGAAACTTCTATAGACGACATCCACTCATACCGAAACCTGCCCTTCTGGATCTTGTGAAGCATCGACTGAGAGTCAGATACAACAACTGCCCCAGTAAATGAAGTACCAGAAATCCAATGGAGGGCAGCAGTAACGGCCTCAACCTCCATCCTCATACTAGAAGTAGTTGTCCTGTATGCCCCACTTCGCTCTGCAACAACCCTACCATGCGCATTAGCCAAGAAACCCCAGCCGGATTTCTCACCACGTTGAACCGACCCATCGGTATATACAACAACATCATCATCCCTTGCATTATCTTCTATCAGCTGCTTAACTGCGAGATCAGCCTACATGTTGCCCCAATCTCTACATTCTCTTCCAAGAGTAATGATAACGTTGAGATAGTTCATCATGCTTCCATCTGTTGGGATCCATTCTTACCCTTTTGGTAGAGTCGCAACCGTAGTCACCTGGCTAATTGTTCTCTCAGCCTGGGCCATCCACGACATGCCACGCTTGATTCTCGTGCCCTTAACATCATTAGTGTTCTTGTAAAGTGGATGTCTCTTATCCGAAGTAACCCGCATATATGCATTGGTTTGGGCGATTGCATGACGGGAGCGTAGTGACAGAAGGCCAAGCATATATCTCATCTTCACAATGGGGTATCTCTAGTGCAGCCCAGAACTATACGCATACCTTCATTCTGAACCCGTTCGAGTCGTTCACATTGTGATCTTGATATCGTAAGAATTCCGAGTCCGTAATCTACCACTGACATTACCAGTAGATCGAACAAAATGGCAAGTAGTCTCTGCTCAAGGTGTGCGGCCACCATAACTTTGAAAGCCGCAAGACCACGCTTGCACCGTTGTATCGTCTATTCAATATGGTGTTTGAAAGATAGACTACGATCAAAGGTTATTCCAAGATAGCGCAGCCTGTCTCTGCGCTCGATGGTATGTTCATCAAAGATTACACAGGGTAGGTCAAACAATTGAATACAATCAAAGTCAGAATCATATATTTATAGACCACAAATATATTTTATATTTTGTAAAACTACAGTACTTTGTTATTAAGTATTTCGCTATATTTATATAACAAGAGAAGTCATTTGATAGAGTAAGCAGGTGCAAATTATGAAAGATCCTTGAAGAATATGGCGTCTAGGGACAACTATTAGGTAATATCAAGCAAGGTCTTAAATCAAGATACGCAGAGCCGAGTAAGATAGACAGAAGTAATGGCTGACTGGTTCTCCATTAAATCAGGTGTCAGACAAGGATGTGTCATCTCCTCACTACTCTTCATCACGTATATCAACATGTGGCCACACCCAGTCGACCTGAAAACTAAGCTTGGGGAAACCTGACAGACCTGAAGCTGACTGCCCAGTTGTGGTCCACAGTAAATTAAGCGCATGACCAAAGATCGCTGAAGAAGAACACAAGGGCAGGCGTTTGAAGTGAGGTCCATAATGGATGGTCGAGGGAGAGGATATTATTAAACACGTCTGTACTCTAGATGAGCTGAGGCAAGGGTGAAGGATGGATGCCTGTATTAGAGGATATGAGTGTAACGTCAGTACACTTGGCAGTAGGAAATGGGTCCCTGGTGTCGCCGTTGCTGAGATTATATCACTCGTGAATCAGCACTCCCATCCAAGTGATATCGCAATTTCCACTGATGGCTCTGTTAGGCGAGGAACCAGAACAGTGCGGGCTTGTTGAGCACAACGAAACAGATTCACACTTAATGATGAATGTCACACCTTCGGTGCAACACCATACAGCATGACTACGGAAATCACCGCCGCCTCAATCGTTCTCACGGGGGTGGCTGATCAACAAGCAACCATTTGATTATCTTATCAGACTCGATGAATGAGATTCAAAGAATTGAATCTTGAAGTCTGTGCACGGAATGGATGGGCAACATTCGGAGGTCACATCTCTAGACATTGCCTTAACTGTACACACTTGGACATTCTGGAGTGCAGGGTAATGAGCATGCTGACTTTCTTGCAAACAATGCCCCCACTCAAGATGGCAGAAGTATGGTCAGACCCGATGTTATCAATGTGTTACGCGTTAATTTATGTGATATTTAACGCGTCACATACACTGAATCGACTATGAGAATTAGGAGTTAAGTTTGGACATGCCAGACACAGTGACGCCCTTGGGGTTGAGAAGGAAGATAGACTAATCAACTTCATGAGTGCGGTGAGCAAGAGGATTTTCTGATGGCTGCTGCAACGGAGAACAGATCACGAATGAAAATTGATGTAACAAAAAAGAAAATGATAACAGGTAAGTCGGTGGACGCTGTTGGATATATTGTACAACAGGTATATGAGTCAACATCAAACTGTTACGGTAAGTCGCTAGACGCTGTTGGATATATTGGGAAGAAGATCGGAGCAGCTATGGACATGTCTGGAGTGCAATGATTGGTTATTGGTTACTAAACTGACGTCATTGCACTCCGGGCAGACCCATACGTGCTCAGTCTCCCCCAACAGATATCGAAGAGCATGCTTACTGATGGTTCCTGTGGCTAGCTGATTAAACACACCTCTCACTCTGCCTCTCAAGCATCCAGTTCGACTTGAACAACGGATAACTCCAAACTGCCTAATTAGCTTGATCGATTCAACATAGATTTTAGTGTCCTCATCCAACAGACAGTCGCGAAGAGACCGAAGAATATCCCTCTTATCCATCTTAAACTCCCCAACAATCGATGCTGTTGATGCAAGCCTCTCCGCTCTCTCATTACCATAAACACGCGCATGTTCAGGACAGTATATCCACGTAAGCCGCTGGAGGTTAGAGACCTCAATAGACGACATCCACTCATACCTGCCCTTCTGGATCTTGTGAAGCATCGACTGAGAGTCAGATACAAAAACTGACCCAGTAAATGAAGTCCCAGAGATCCATTGGAGGGCAGCAGTAACGGCCTCAACCTCCATCCTCATACTAGAAGTAGTTGTCCTGTATGCCCCACTTCGCTCTGCAACAACCCTACCATGTGCATTAGCCAAGAAACCCCAGTCGGATCTCTCACCACGTTGAACCAACCCATCGGTATATACAACAACATCATCATCCCTTGCATTATCTTCTATCAGCTGCTTAACTGCGAGATCAGCCTTCATGTTGCCCCAATCTCTACATTCTCTTCCAAGAGTAATGAAAACGTTGAGATAGTTGGTCATGCTACCATCTGTTGGGATTCATTCTTCCCCTTTTGGTAGGGTCGCAATTGTAGTCACCTGGCCAATTGTTCTCTCAGCCTGGGCCATCCACGACATGCCACGCTTGATTCTCGTGCCCTTAACATCATTAGTGTTCTTGTGCAGTGGATATCTCTTATCCGAAGTAACCCGCATATATGCTTTGGTTTGGGAGATTGCATGACGGGCGCGTGTGACAGAAGGCCAAGCATATATCTCATCTTCACAATGTGGGTATCTTTACCTGCAGCCCAGGACTATACGCATACTTTCATTCTGAACCCGTTCGAATCGTTCACATTGTGATCTTGATATCGTAAGAATTCCGAGTACGTAATCTACAACTGACATTACCAGTAGATCGAACAAAATGGCAAGTAGTCTCTGTTCAAGGTGCGGCCACCATAACTTTGAGAGCCGCAAGACCACGCTTGCACCGTTGTATCGTCTGTTCAATATGGTTTTGAAAGATAGACTACGATCAAAGGTTATTCCAAGATAGCGCAGCCTGTCTCTGTGCTCGATGGTATGTTCATCAAAGATTACACGGGTAGATCAGCCTTGACGATGTGATTATTCAACGAGCACCACAATATACACGCTTTTTCAGGATTGACCTGAGAGCGAGACTCTCTACACCAACTCGAGATGGTATGCAATGTTTTCTGAATGTCGTCAACCATCTCTCGTCTATCTGACCCAGTCCTATATATTAAGATATCATCTGCAAATGTCAATGTCCGACCTAATCCGGTTGGCTGAATTTTAGCTACATTTGCTGTGTAAATATTAAACAACACGGGTGATAGAGGGGAACCCTGGGGTAATCCGGGCATATACGTGCAGGATCCGATGTCCATGTTCCTAAACGTAGTGCAACGGTTCTCTCCATTAAAGAAGCAGCTATCCAGTTGACCAGCCTAAGATAAACTTCACATTTAATCAAAGAGCGCACCATTATGGAAAAATTCACCTTGTTATAAGCATCCTCCAAGTCGATGGCCACAGCAACAGTCTCTTGCTTGGATTGGAAACCTTCATAAACATCATATGCAAACGTGCCAGCATTGTCCCATGTCACTTTCATTGGCCGGTATCTACTTAAAGTGTCAGGGAGGATGTGGTCATTCTCTAAGTGACATATTACCTTTCTGGTCACTATCTTCTCTAGTAATTTGCCATATACATTTTGTAAGGTGAGTATGCGGTAGCTGCTGAGCAGTTTAGGATCCTTCCCATGTTTGTGGAGCGGTCGTAAATAGATATGAAGCCAATCCTCGGGTACCACAGCATTCTGTACACTTTTGTTAAAATCCATCACAACTGCATTAATAACAGTCTCGTTAAGTTGTTTGATGTGATGATATTGGACACCATCAGGCCCTGGAGCGGTGATGTGGCTTGCCTTGAGTGCATTAACAACATCCTCCTTTGTTATTAAGTCAATGTAAGGTTCTCCAGAGCTAGTAATATCACGAAGAGCACTTATGATATTATGGCGGTCAGTTTTATCACCTTTTTCTGTCTGTTCCACGAGACGATGAAGGAACCCCTTCCGTTTTCGTTTTCGTGATCAGAGTGGCATGTCGTGTTCTGAAAGACAGATTTGGGCCTTCTGTGTCGCAAATTGTTGGCCTTATTAAGAAGAACAACGCAGGGGAGATGATCACTTTCTTGAGCCCGAGAACATTCCATCGAGCAAAAGTAGCATCAGTTGTGGAGATCAGTGCCAGATCAATGACACCATGAGTGTCATCAGGTCTAGAAGCTAACCGAGTGCCATGCATAAAGAGATTCCAAACTGAACCTGAATAAATCTATTTATAAACTTAACACTAATAACTGTTGGTGCGCACCATTGCCACTTGTTAATGAACTGAACTGTAACTGCGTTGTTACGTTACGTCATTCAATTACACGTCATCCTTGGACGTGTCAGGACCGACCTCCGGCATTCTCCCTATTTCGAACTTTGCATATTAATTTGATTAAAGAACATAATTATTCAAACAGAATACCAATCTGAAAATAGACATCACTTGCTTTGTCATTCGTTGTAGAATTCAGTTTCTTTGCGTCAACACTTTTTCGAAGGTCAACTGGTAAACCATTCTGGACGACTTCACGTTGTAACCACGCTGATCAACTATTACAAAACATTAGTTAGAAGCTAAAAAAAAGGAAATCAAAATCTGTAAAAAGTTTAGAACTTGATAAATACAAAACACTGTTTAGCAATTAAGTTGCTTACAACGTTACAATGGCAGTGCCTGAGAAAAGACGTAAAACTGCACCACCAGAAGTATTTTCATGGGTCAAAGTTGTAAGCAAAAGAAACGGGGAGAATACGGAGCCGTGTCCTGACTACTTTGAAGAAATAGGAACAGTAAACAGATTAAACTTGGACAACTTTAGTGATTTTCTCAAAGAGAAGGATGTTGTTTTAGTTATGTACCACGATCCTTGCGATAGAAATTGCTGCCTTTCCAAGAATCATTTTAGCTATGTAAGTAAAACAGAGGCTGTATTAGCTATCAATGTAGTATTATATGTCACTCTTGTTTGTTCGTTGCTATTTTGTCATGTTGCATATCTATGTATGCTAACACTGTATTATATCACTCTGTTCGTTGCTATTATTTCATGTTGCATATATGTGTACTAACGTTGTATTATATGTCACTCTGGTTATTGCTATTATTTCAAGTTGCATATCTGTGTACTAACGTTGTATTATATTACTCTGTTTGTTCATTGCTATTTGTTCACGTTGCATACCTATGTTTACTAAAGAAACCATCGTGTTTGTTTATCATTAGATATCATTTACTAGTTATGTTATGTGAAAGCTGAACTTGGTTATGTTATGTGAAAGCTTAAGTAAGTATTGAATTGCAACGTGTAGCAAAATTAAAATGATATTTTCAAAGAACAGGCAGATATTTGTTTGTTTGTTTATTTATGTAGGGAAATAAAGCTACTTTAAGCCGAGGCATGGACATTTCAACTTAAACAACAGTTGTAGGGATCTCAAGAATACGTTGCTGCGTTGCACATGTTACTCGGTTCTGCTTCGAACACGCAACCTCTGCAACGAAAGGCAAACGTAAATGAATAGAAAAACAGAAAACATATTGTCATGCAATTTGACCACATGTTGCAAAAGATATTGCTTTTGATGATAAACAATGTTTAGTGTATGCATTCTATTGTATGAGGATGGAGATTGAGGCTGTTACTGCTGCCCTTCATTGGATTTCTGGGACTCCATTTACTGGGGTAGTTGTTGTATCTCACTCTCAGTCGATGCTTCACAAGATCCAGAAGGGCAGGTTTCGGTATGAGTGGATGTCTTCTATAGAAGTTTCTAACCTCCAGCGGCTTAAGTGGATATACTGTCCTGGGCATGCGGGTGTTTACGGTAATGAGAGAGCGGACAGGCTTGCATCAACAGCATCGATTGTTGGGGAGTTGAAGATGGATAAGGGGATATTCTTCGGTCTCTTCGCGACTGTCTGTTGGATGAAGACACTAAAATCGATGTTGAATCGATCAAGCAATTTAAGCAGTTTGGAGTTACCCGTTGTTCAAGTCGAACTGGGTGCCTGAGGTAGAGTGAGAGGTGTGTTTAATCAGCGAGCTACAGGAACCATCAGTATGCATACATCAGTGAGTGGATTTGACTAACATAAAAAATTCCAAGAATGCCAAACCATCATCAAGTAGTAGCATGTACCTTTCCGAATGTTGCATTCATCATCGTCCTCGCCTGGATAGCTCTGACTCTTGCAAGTTCTCCTGCCACTTCTAGAGAAATGTTTAAGGTTTCTTTGATGTCCTGCTACCATCTTTGTCTTCGTCGTCTTCTGCCTCGTTTTTCCAGGAACCATACCTTCCATTACCTTTCTCTCCAAACCACTGTGTCGTTTAATGTGGCTAGCAAGCATATGAACCTCCACTGTGTCGTTTAATGTGGCTAGCAAGCATATGAACCTCCACTGTTTTTCTAAACTGTATATAAGGGAAGATATTGATGTTCTAATTTGGAAGTTTTTATTCTGATTTGGAAGGGTTATATCGGAATAGCCATAACTACAAAACCAGTTGAGTTTAACATGTTACCACTTCGTCAAAGAGCCATACATTGACATGAATGTTCGATCATGTTAAAATTGATTAATTCGATCGGTCATTTATTTCGAGATTATTCAACCAAAATAACCAATAACCAATAACCAATGATCATATGTAGATTATCTAATCAGTTATAATCATATTATACACAGTCACATTTTCTCCTGACAGAAGTAACCATAATATGATGAACATTTGACAACATTAATTGTTGTGTTTATTTTTGAACAGGCTTCTGGTTGTACACAGAGAGAAAACAGTGCATTTGCCGCAGTTGACTGTACCAGAGAACCAGCACTTTGTGACAAGCTAAAAGTTAAACCTATTCCATTCTTTCAGCTGTATTCCAAAGGTGCTCTAGCCGCTTCTATCACAGAATATAATTCATTTGTCTATACAAGAATGAAAGATTATGTCGAGAATTGTCCAGTTCTACCTTCATCCAATAGTCCAGAAGTAGCGTGCCAGAAAGGTTAACATTCAGAAATAGCACAGTCTACAGAATAAGTGAACACTAGAGAGAGAGAGAGAGAGAGAGAGAGCGTTCTGATGATATCTAGATCCTGTTTGTAGTGGACACTTGATATCTCTGACCAACCAACCATGACTATAATCTTTAGCACAGACTCTGTTGCAATTTCGTCTCACGTTGCCAGCCTTGTTTTTCAGTATTTACAACCGACCTGAATTATTTAGCAGCAACTATATGTGGATATGTGGTTACAGTTGCATGTATTACTTAGCAGCAACTTTATGTGCATATGAGGTTCCAGTTGCATGTATTACGTGACGAATCAATTTGCTTCACATATCACGTACAAGCAAGATTTCTCATAACAAAAGCAGATATCAGTAGTTATGATAGATATATTATTGCATCTTCTACAACCTCAAGCAAATAAAAAGTACACCAAGGATGATAATCACATTAGTAGTCTTCCCTTTGTTTGAGTTTGATTTTGATTGAAACGAGTGTGTACTGTCATCTTTGTTTAGTCGTCGAATCATCATTACTGCACATCAAATCAATTAATCCATAAGTGCTCCAATCTCATCCTCAGTATGTGTCTCATTTTAGTTTAGTCGTCGAATCATCTATCTATCTATATTCTCTTCGTGTCCCGATTGACACATAAGGCTTCCACAAGAGACTTCCACTGTTGCCGTTCTGCTGCTTTTGTACCAACCGTCGACCACGTCAGACCACACTCCTTCAACTCTCTCTCCACCAATCTTCTCCATGTTTCCTTTGGATGTCCAAGCCTTCTCTTCCCATCCGCTGTCCATCTGAGAGCTGTCCTAGCCAATACCCCCACTGGCATACGACATACATGTCCAAACTACCTCCATCTTCATCTCTTAATGATGGTCTCCAAGGATGCATAGTCTGTTCGTTTCAAAAGCTCTTGATTTATGTAATCACCATTACCGCACATCAAACCATAGGTTCTCCGATCTCCTCCTCCTCAGTATGTCTCTCAGTGTGTGCCGAGTAGAGACAGCAGTTCTTTGTTAATTTACTACTATTATTTAGCCACCAGTATAGTACTCTTGTATAGCTATACCACATTTGACTTGGTATTCTTGCAGTCTGATTGGAATGTAGATTCACCACTATTACTTTGATCATGTACACGTCCTCTCTTCCTTATGGAATTTATCATAACTGTAAGTCTTCTGCATACAATGAACCGAGAAGTGAACACACCGATCACAGAGAATACTCAAAATTGAAGAAAACAATTTACCGAACACCAAAGAAGGAAACCTGAAACTATGCACCAACTACAGAACTATTGCCCTTATAATTCTTGCCAGCAAAATCATGCCAGCAAAATCCTACTAAGAATCATCATGAAAAGGATGGAACAAAAATTAGATGAAAACATGAAACACAAGCAGGTTTCAGAAGAGGTAGAGGCACTAGAGACCATATTTGTAGCATGAGACTCATTATCATGAAATGCAGAGAATACAACATAGACCTGCATGCATGTTTCATATACTATAGCAAGGCTTTCGACCATATACAACACCAGAAAATGTGAAACATCATGAAAGACATGCAATTTCCAACACACATAATACAACTCATAGAATCTCTATACCACGAGCAACAGGCAACCATTAAAATAGGAGGTGAAATAGCTGAATGGTTCGAGATTCAAAAGGGATACGACGGAGATGTATTTTGTCCACATACTTCATCATCAAGGTGCGTATCCTTTATAGAATGTTGCTCTCTTTGCAGCGCACCTAAAATTCACTCTGCCTCTAGACTTCGCCGATGGTCATATTCATGGTTTCTTTAATATCTTGTAGTCATCTTCTTCTTGATCTGTCTCTGCGTCTTGGGACCCTGCCCTCTAGTATTGCTCTCTCCAGACCATCGTAACGCTTGATGTGACCAAAGTATGTAATTATTCTGCATAGTATGTTGTTTATCAGCCAATTCTCTTTAACATTTAGTTCGTTCAGGACATCAGTGTTCTTTCTTTTTCTGTCCATGATATTCGTAGGATCTTTCTGTAGCATTTAGTTTCGAAGGACTGGATTTTCGTTCTTAATTTGTGTGTAATAGTCCATGATTCACAACCATAAGTAGCCACTGGGAAAATACATGCTCTCAATATTTTTAATTTTAATATTATTCAACATATATGCGGAGAACATCATGAGAAATGTAAAAGACGATGCCAACTATGTGAATTATGACCCTTTCACCATAGGCGACACATCCATACCAGAAATAGATACGCAGACGATTCAGTATTATTATCCATCAGCAAAGAGGGTTTGGAAAACCTAATCATGACGACCAAGAAACATAGTGAAGACCAACCTCTATATTTGAATACACAAAAACAAAAATCATGTCAACTGACAAAGCAAAATGCTCAACTGACATCCAAGTAAACAATGAAGAACTCCGATGTGTAGAGAGCTACGAATATCTGGGTTCAATAATTAACAATAACTCTGACTGCTTCAAAGAGATCTCAAGAAGATTGGCAATAGCAATCAAGAAGTTAAACACAATGAAGAACATGTGGCAAAGCAGTAGCAAAATACTAAAATTAAAAATATTGAGAGCATGCATTCTTCCAGTGGCTACTTATGGTTGCGAATCATGGACTATTGCACAAAAATTAAGAACGAAAATCCAGTCCTTCGAAACTAAATGCTACAGAAAGATCCTACGAATACCATGGACAGAAAAAGAAAGAACACCGATGTCCTGAACGAACTAAATGTTAAAGAGAATTGGCTGATAAACAACATACTATACAGAATAATTACATACTTTTGTCACATCAAGCGTCACGATGGCCTGAGACCTGGATGCCTGAGAGGCAGAGTGAGAGGTGTGTTTAATCAGCGAGCCACAGGAACCATCAGTATGCATACTCTTTGATTTCTGTTGGGGGAGACTGAGCACCTATGGGTCTGCCCGAGTGCAATGATGTCAGTTTAGTAACCAATAACCAATAACCAAAGAACCTTAAGTGTTACAGATGGGTACTACATATTAGTTACATAGAACATAAGTGTTACAGATGGGTACTACGTATTAGTTTCATAGAACATAAGACGAATATAAGTGTGACAGACGGGTACTACGTATAAGTTACATAGAACATAAGACGAATATTTATGTAAGAGACCAAATAAACAACCTTGCAGGTCGACAAGTACCACTCTTGACAATCATGAAAAGACGTAAACTTGAATGGTTCGGGCATGTGATGAGACACAGCTAACTCTCTAAGATTATCCTACAGGAAACAGTTGAGGGTTGTCGTTGCCATGATCATGTCGTTGCCATGTCGTTCCCAGTAAAATCTGGTGTAAGACAGGGATGCGTAATGCCCTCTCTTTTGTTTAGTATTACAATTGACTGGGTGCTAAAAATGCCATAAAACAACAAGCACCAAGAGGAATAAGATGGACCCTTTCGAGATGCTTGAGGACCTGGACTTTGCAGACGATATAGCCCTGGTGTCACACAAATATGAACATATACAAGAGAAAAGTACAATACTTCACAGCACGGCAAAGACAGTAGGCCTCAAAACAAATACAGGAAAAACAAAAATTATGACAAACAGTGAAATCCAACAACCAGTAATGTTAGAAAATGAAACACTGGAAAGGGTTGAGCAGTTTATATATCTTGGTAGCGTACTGACACTAAATGGTGGCACAGAGGAAGATATAAAATCACGTCTAAGTAAGGCCAGAACCGCTTTTGCCAGAATGAAACCAGTATGGAAGTCCAAAATCTACAATAGGACCACAAAGCTTAAACTCTATAAAAGCATTGTTTTGCCAGTTTTGCTCTACGGATCGGAGTGTTGGAGGATGACCAAAGGAGATACTAGCAGGCTGTCAGTTTTCCACCACTCTTGTCTTCGCAGAATCTTGGGAATCTTTTGGCCAGTAAAATATCCAATAACCAACTACTCCAAGACACAAGACAAGAGGCAATGAATGCCATACTCAAAAAGAGAAGATGGAAATGGCTCGTACATGTTATGAGAATGAGACAAGAAATGCCTGCAAGGATAGCCCTCACTTGGACACCAGAGGAAAGAGAAAGAAAGGCAGACCACGGACAACATGGAGGCGCATGATGGAAGAGGAACTGGACACCGCATCTCTGACGTGGGGCTCTGCGCTGAAGGTTGCACGGACAGGAGAGCATGGAAAGTCCTTTCTGAAGCCCCATGTGTCACTAGGCATGACGGATTAAGTAAGTAAGTAAGTAAACAGTTGAGGGTGGAAAATGAAATGTTTCATTGTTTCTTTTCCGTTCTATTTCTAGTTTTTATGTGTGTTTTTGTGTTACATTTATTTCGTTATTCGTTTTTATTCCAGATTTTCCTTAGATACGTTTGTATTTGGTCGTCCATTTGTGTTTCATGTTAATTTGTCTCTCCTGTTTGTTCGTTTAATTGATAAAGGCCTTGTTGGTCGAAACTTTGCTGTTTATCGTCACTGTTTCTGTATTTTGTAAAACTATAGTACTTTGTTTGTACGTGTTTCACTAGGGTGGAAAAAGGAAAGGAGGGCAGAGCAAATTCTGGTTTGACAACATCAAGATCTGGTCGGGGCAGAGTTTCTCCACACTCGCTCGAAGATTTGAAGACATAGATTCATGGCGTGCTTTTGTGCTGATGTCTCCACAGTGACACCCCTACGATCCTAACGGGTTATGGTCTTTATTATTATTATTATATTGTTGATCTTCTGAACCCAGTTACTTCCATCGTACTTTGCTTAGTTACTTCCATCGTACTTTGCTCAGTTACTTCCATCGTACTTTGCTCAGTTACATCCATCGTACTTTGCTCAGTTACTTCCATCGTACTTTGCTCAGTTACTTCCATCGTACTTTGCTCAGCTACTTCCATCGTACTTTGCTCAGTTACTTCCATCGTACTTTGCTCAGTTACGTCCATCGTACTTTGCTCAGTTACTTCCATCGTACTTTGCTCAGTTACTTCCATCGTACTTTGCCCAGTTACTTCCATGTTTAAACGTACTTTGCTCAGTTACTTCCATGTTTAAACGTACTTTGCTCAGTTACTTCCATCGTACTTTGCTCAGTTACTTCCATCATACTTTGCTCAGTTACTTCCATGTTTAAACGTACTTTGCTCAGTTACTTCCATGTTTAAACGTACTTTGCTCAGTTACTTCCATCGTACTTTGCTCAGTTACTTCCATCGTACTTTGCTCAGTCACTTCCATCGTACTTTGCTCAGTTACTTCCATCGTACTTTGCTCAGTCACTTCCATCGTACTTTGTTCAGTTACTTCCATCGTACTTTGCTCAGTTACTTCCATCGTACTTTGCTCAGTTACTTCCATCGTACTTTGCTCAGTTACTTCCATCGTACTTTGCTCAGTTACTTCCATCGTACTTTGCTCAGTTACTTCCATCGTACTTTGCTCAGTTACTTCCATCGTACTTTGCCCAGTTACTTCCATGTTTAAACGTACTTTGCTCAGTTACTTCCATGTTTAAACGTACTTTGCTCAGTTACTTCCATCGTACTTTGCTCAGTTACTTCCATCATACTTTGCTCAGTTACTTCCATGTTTAAACGTACTTTGCTCAGTTACTTCCATGTTTAAACGTACTTTGCTCAGTTACTTCCATGTTTAAACGTACTTTGCTCAGTCACTTCCATCGTACTTTGCTCAGTTACTTCCATCGTACTTTGCTCAGTTACTTCCATCGTACTTTGCTCAGTTACTTCCATGTTTAATCATACTTTGCTCAGTTACTTCCATCGTACTTTGCTCAGTTACTTCCATCGTACTTTGCTCAGTCACTTCCATGTTTAATCATACTTTGCTCAGTTACTTCCATCGTACTTTGCTCAGTTACTTCCATCGTACTTTGCTCAGTCACTTCCATCGTACTTTGCTCAGTTACTTCCATCGTACTTTGCTCAGTCACATCCATCGTACTTTGCTCAGTCACTTCCATGTTTAATCGTACTTTGCTCAGTCACTTCCATGTTTAATCGTACTTTGCTCAGTTACTTCCATGTTTAATCTTACTTTTTTCAGTTACTTCCATCATACTTTGCTCAGTTACTTCCATCATACTTTGCTCAGTCACTTCCATCGTACTTTGCTCAGTCACTTCCATGTTTAAACGTACTTTGCTCAGTCACTTCCATCATACTTTGCTCAGTTACTTCCATCGTACTTTGCTCAGTTACTTCCATCGTACTTTGCTCAGTCACTTCCATCGTACTTTGCTCAGTTACTTCCATCGTACTTTGCTCAGTTACTTCCATCGTACTTTGCTCAGTTACTTCCATCGTACTTTGCTCAGTTACTTCCATCGTACTTTGCTCAGTTACTTCCATCGTACTTTGCTCAGTTACTTCCATCATACTTTGCTCAGTTACTTCCATCATACTTTGCTCAGTTACTTCCATCGTACTTTGCACAGTTACTTCCATCGTACTTTGCTCAGTTACTTCCATCGTACTTTGCTCAGTTACTTCCATCGTACTTTGCTCAGTTACTTCCATCATACTTTGCTCAGTTACTTCCATCGTACTTTGCTCAGTTACTTCCATCATACTTTGCTCAGTTACTTCCATCATACTTTGCTCAGTTACTTCCATCGTCCTTTGCTCAGTTACTTCCATCGTACTTTGCTCAGTTACTTCCATCGTACTTTGCTCAGTTACTTCCATCGTACTTTGCTCAGTTACTTCCATCGTACTTTGCTCAGTTACTTCCATCGTACTTTGCTCAGTCACTTCCATCGTACTTTGCTCAGTCACTTCCATCGTACTTTGCTCAGTTACTTCCATCGTACTTTGCTCAGTCACTTCCATCGTACTTTGCCCTGTCACTTCCATCGTACTTTGCTCAGTCACTTCCATCGTACTTTGCTCAGTTACTTCCATCGTACTTTGCTCAGTCACTTCCATCGTACTTTGCTCAGTCACTTCCATCGTACTTTGCTCAGTTTCTTCCATGTTTAAACGTACTTTGCTCAGTTACTTCCATGTTTAAACGTACTTTGCTCAGTTACTTCCATGTTTAAACGTACTTTGCTCAGTTACTTCCATGTTTAAACGTACTTTGCTCATTCACTTCCATGTTTAAACGTACTTTGCTCAGTTACTTCCATCGTACTTTGCTCAGTCACTTCCATCGTACTTTGCTCAGTTTCTTCCACGTTTAAACGTACTTTGCTCAGTTACTTCCATGTTTAAACGTACTTTGCTCAGTTACTTCCATGTTTAAACGTACTTTGCTCAGTTACTTCCATGTTTAAACGTACTTTGCTCAGTTACTTTTATGTTTAAACGTACTTTGCTCAGTTACTTCCATGTTTAAACGTACTTTGCTCAGTTACTTCCATCGTACTTTGCTCAGTTACTTCCATCATACTTTGCTCAGTTACTTCCATGTTTAAACGTACTTTGCTCAGTTACTTCCATGTTTAAACGTACTTTGCTCAGTTACTTCCATGTTTAAACGTACTTTGCTCAGTCACTTCCATCGTACTTTGCTCAGTTACTTCCATCGTACTTTGCTCAGTTACTTCCATCGTACTTTGCTCAGTTACTTCCATGTTTAATCATACTTTGCTCAGTTACTTCCATCGTACTTTGCTCAGTTACTTCCATCGTACTTTGCTCAGTCACTTCCATGTTTAATCATACTTTGCTCAGTTACTTCCATCGTACTTTGCTCAGTTACTTCCATCGTACTTTGCTCAGTCACTTCCATCGTACTTTGCTCAGTTACTTCCATCGTACTTTGCTCAGTCACATCCATCGTACTTTGCTCAGTCACTTCCATGTTTAATCGTACTTTGCTCAGTCACTTCCATGTTTAATCGTACTTTGCTCAGTTACTTCCATGTTTAATCTTACTTTTTTCAGTTACTTCCATCATACTTTGCTCAGTTACTTCCATCATACTTTGCTCAGTCACTTCCATCGTACTTTGCTCAGTCACTTCCATGTTTAAACGTACTTTGCTCAGTCACTTCCATCATACTTTGCTCAGTTACTTCCATCGTACTTTGCTCAGTTACTTCCATCGTACTTTGCTCAGTCACTTCCATCGTACTTTGCTCAGTTACTTCCATCGTACTTTGCTCAGTTACTTCCATCGTACTTTGCTCAGTTACTTCCATCGTACTTTGCTCAGTTACTTCCATCGTACTTTGCTCAGTTACTTCCATCGTACTTTGCTCAGTTACTTCCATCATACTTTGCTCAGTTACTTCCATCATACTTTGCTCAGTTACTTCCATCGTACTTTGCACAGTTACTTCCATCGTACTTTGCTCAGTTACTTCCATCGTACTTTGCTCAGTTACTTCCATCGTACTTTGCTCAGTTACTTCCATCATACTTTGCTCAGTTACTTCCATCGTACTTTGCTCAGTTACTTCCATCATACTTTGCTCAGTTACTTCCATCATACTTTGCTCAGTTACTTCCATCGTCCTTTGCTCAGTTACTTCCATCGTACTTTGCTCAGTTACTTCCATCGTACTTTGCTCAGTTACTTCCATCGTACTTTGCTCAGTTACTTCCATCGTACTTTGCTCAGTTACTTCCATCGTACTTTGCTCAGTCACTTCCATCGTACTTTGCTCAGTCACTTCCATCGTACTTTGCTCAGTTACTTCCATCGTACTTTGCTCAGTCACTTCCATCGTACTTTGCCCTGTCACTTCCATCGTACTTTGCTCAGTCACTTCCATCGTACTTTGCTCAGTTACTTCCATCGTACTTTGCTCAGTCACTTCCATCGTACTTTGCTCAGTCACTTCCATCGTACTTTGCTCAGTTTCTTCCATGTTTAAACGTACTTTGCTCAGTTACTTCCATGTTTAAACGTACTTTGCTCAGTTACTTCCATGTTTAAACGTACTTTGCTCAGTTACTTCCATGTTTAAACGTACTTTGCTCATTCACTTCCATGTTTAAACGTACTTTGCTCAGTTACTTCCATCGTACTTTGCTCAGTCACTTCCATCGTACTTTGCTCAGTTTCTTCCACGTTTAAACGTACTTTGCTCAGTTACTTCCATGTTTAAACGTACTTTGCTCAGTTACTTCCATGTTTAAACGTACTTTGCTCAGTTACTTCCATGTTTAAACGTACTTTGCTCAGTTACTTTTATGTTTAAACGTACTTTGCTCAGTTACTTCCATGTTTAAACGTACTTTGCTCAGTCACTTCCATCGTACTTTGCTTAGTTACTTCCATCGTACTTTGCTCAGTCACTTCCATCGTACTTTGCTCAGTTACTTCCATCGTACTTTGCTCAGTTTCTTCCATCTTACTTTGCTCAGTTACTTCCATCGTACTTTGCTCAGTCACTTCCATCGTACTTTGCTCAGTTACTTCCATCGTACTTTGCTCAGTTACTTCCATCGTACTTTGCTCAGTTACTTCCATCGTACTTTGCTCAGTTACTTCCATGTTTAAACGTACTTTGCTCAGTTACTTCCATCGTACTTTGCTCAGTTACTTCCATCGTACCTTGCTCAGTTACTTCCATCGTACTTTGCTCAGTTACTTCCATCGTACTTTGCTCAGTTACTTCCATGTTTAAGCGTACTTTGCTCAGTTACTTCCATGTTTAAACGTACTTTGCATAGTCACTTCCATCGTACTTTGCTCAGTTTCTTCCATGTTTAAACGTACTTTGCTCAGTTACTTCCATGTTTAATCGTACTTTGCTCAGTCACTTCCATGTTTAATCATACTTTGCTCAGTTACTTCCATGTTTAATCATACTTTGCTCAGTTACTTCCATGTTTAATCGTACTTTGCTCAGTCACTTCCATGTTTAATCATACTTTGCTCAGTTACTTCCATGTTTAATCATACTTTGCTCAGTTACTTCCATGTTTAATCGTACTTTGCTCAGTCACTTCCATGTTTAATCGTACTTTGCTCAGTTACTTCCATGCTTAATCGTACTTTGCTCAGTTACTTCCATGTTTATGCGTACTTTGCTCAGTTTCTTCCATGTTTAATCGTACTTTGCTCAGTCACTTCCATGTTTAATCGTACTTTGCTCAGTCACTTCCATGTTTAATCATACTTTGCTCAGTTACTTCCATGTTTAATCGTACTTTGCTCAGTCACTTCCATGTTTAGTCATACTTTGCTCAGTTACTTCCATGTTTAATCGTACTTTGCTCAGTCACTTCCATGTTTAATCGTACTTTGCTCAGTCACTTCCATGTTTAATCATACTTTGCTCAGTTACTTCCATGTTTAATCATACTTTGTTGAGTTAGTTCCATGTTTAAGCGTACTTTGCTCAGTTACTTCCATGTTTAAACGTACTTTGCTCAGTCACTTCCATGTTTAATCGTACTTTGCTCAGTCACTTCCATGTTTAATCGTACTTTGCTCAGTTACTTCCATGTTTAATCGTACTTTGTTCAGTTACTTCCATGTTTAAACGTACTTTGCTCAGCTACTTCCATATTTAATTAAACGTACTTTGCTCAGTTACTTCCATGTTTAAGCGTACTTTGCTCAGTTACTTCCATGTTTAAACGTACTTTGCTCAGTCACTTCCATGTTTAATCGTACTTTGCTCAGTCACTTCCATGTTTAATCGTACTTTGCTCAGTTACTTCCATGTTTAATCGTACTTTGTTCAGTTACTTCCATGTTTAAACGTACTTTGCTTAGCTACTTCCATGTTTAAACGTACTTTGCTCAGTTACTTCCATGTTTAATCGTACTTTGCTCAGTTACTTCCATGTTTAAGCGTACTTTGCTTAGATCTCGGCATTGCAATAATGCTTCTGTTAACTGTACTAGCATGCTACAAGTCAATGAGTGAGAAACTGTACTAGCATGCTACAAGTGGTGAGTGGTGAGTGAGTGAGTGAGTTAGTGAGTGAGTGAGTGAGTGAGTGAGTGAGTGAGTGAGTGAGTGAGGGGAGAGCAAATACATTTGTGTTGTACATTTTGCGCACCAGTTACATTGCTTGAGCACCACAAATGTCTGTGGCTAAACACTGTCACAAAGTTCGTTACAACTATGGACTAGTGCACATATTTTCCTTGGACATGTACGTATGGAGTCTATATTCTTTCTGATACCGGTCCATGTTTAGTTGACCAAATCTGTTCTACTGACCGGAGAGACGTTAACTAATTAACAAATTACTCGCTGAACGTTCAAATGCCTCATTAACTGGGACAATCAATCCGTTTTTCTGGATATAAATTTTAGTAGGTCATTGATTCCGCTGTTGAATGTCAAACTGGGAACTAATACTAAGGACTATCTAGTAATGTGCTAATCTGAAACTCTGTGCAGAATATTCAGTGGAAGAATCTGAAGACTGGCCAAGTAATAAAGTACAGGTGAAGGAAGGCTCGTCTTTGAAACAAAAATGGCATCTCCATGTGGCGAAAGTAATGCCAAAAACAAATTTCGGCTGAGTGAATTTATCAAAGACGCAGAAGAAAATCGACAAATATGCACGGATTTTTTCGTTGGTAGAAACGAAGTAACAATGTTAACTGAATCAGATTTCAAGTATTTTCTGAAAGAAAAAGAGGCAGTCTTGATAATGTTTTATGATCCTTGTGATGAGAACTGCATTAAACCTAAAAATATCTTCCTATCAGTAAGTGATATTATTGTATGTAGCTATAAGTGTCCAGCCTCTGACAAGCTGCTCACTATTTTGACACTAACACTTTAGATATATCATCTGTTAACAAATGCAGTCCTTTTTCTTCTTCTTTGTAAGCTCCATATCGACCACTTGTTAACCATTCTTTGTGATTTGTATTTGATCCTAGCCTAAGAGTGAGTGTACGTAGTGCCAATTATGCGCCTACAATCTCAGTCGCCTCTTACAAGATGCCTTGTTTGTTGCTGTGCTACTATTCTTTGCTCCCTTAGAGAGCCCCAGTAACACACAGGCGCTTTCAGTCTGTAATGTTGCTTATCTTTTATATATTGCAATGTGTACTGTGTTTGTCTGTAGATTGCCTGTAGATTGCCTGTAGATTGCCTGTAGATTGCCTGTAGATTGCCTGTAGATTGTCTGTAGATTGCCTGTAGATTGCCTGTATCTCATCTTCAAATGTACCATGAGCTAGTCTAGAGGCGCGAAATACGAAGCGGTCATATATTTATATATGGCCTTTACAGACAGTCAAATGGTAAGTGTTTTACTGTGACAACTTCTGAGTTTTGCTTTTCTCTCTTGTCTTTACAGACAGTCAAATGGTAAGTGTTTTACTGTGACAACTTCTGAGTTTGTGCTTTTCTCTCTTGTCTTTACAGACAGTCAAATGGTAAGTGTTTTACTGTGACAACTTCTGAGTTTTTGCTTTTCTCTCTTGTCTTTCAGCTCATACATAAGTCTCTTCTCAAAATACTGCATCCTTGCGCAATATCGTTTTCCACACAACTCTGTCATCAGTTAGTTTTTCCCATGTGCTGGGGACCTATTGAAATGTTTTTCATTGAGGCTTTGCAGACATCTTTATATTTGAACAGTGGTCTGCCTTGGTGCCTCTTCCCTCCGAAAGTTCACAGAACAACATTTCTTTTGGTATGCGATAAGTTTCTATTCTTCTCACATGCCCCAACCAGCTTAGTCGTCTACTGCTGAGCATGCCCATGATGGAAGGCAGGTTTGCACGTTGCAGTACTTCAGAGTTGGTTATCTTGTCGTACCACCTGATGTTCATAATCTTGCGGAGACATCGAAGGTGAAAGATGTTGTCTCCTCGCGTGTCTTGAGTAGGTTGACCATGTTTCTGAGCCATATAGTAAAGAACTAATTACACAGGCTCGATATATTTGAATCTTCGTCTGCAATGTCAGTTTTGTGTTGGCCCACGCTCGCTTTTATAGTTTGCCGAATGCAGTCGCCACACTTCTTAAACGAGCGTTGATTTCTTCATCAGGAGAAAGGTTGGCAGTGACCATGGACCCAAGATAGCAACATTTTAGAACTGGTGTTAGATGGTTGTGTAGCTGTTGCTTTCCGTGTTGTGCCCAGCCGAAAGCAAAGAAACGTGTCTCTCGTTGTGCCTAGCCTGGACAGCTGATATGGAGAACGAAGGGGTTAATTTTAGTCACATATATATAAATCATTTATCTCTCCGAAATACATGAATGTGAACACACACACACACACACAGAAGAAACAACATATACCCAAAACAGGTAAGACATGATCGTAGGAATCACACGAGTATTTTTCATGCACCTTGGGCATATTCACTTGAATATGTACTCAGAAAGCATTGTCACAGCACAATTTCTTGACATCTCCAAACAGTTTATCAAACAATGACACATTGCAATGGTCAGTTCCACTGTAGCCGCTCATTGTAATAGATCTAACCATTTGGAAGATTACGATAACCAAATAAAAGTCATCAGATCATGGTCCTCTGATGACCGATGCCGGTTTGCTGTAGAAAATCGTTACATATTTTTATATGGTACCTTGCGATCGCATGGACTCAAAGCTCTACACTCCTATGCTTGTTAGAACTGTCTCTTCTCATGCTCTATATTCTATATGTATATGTTAAATGTATATATTTCTATGTATATGTTAAATGTTAAATGTATATATTCTATATGTATATATTTATTATTGTTTTATTTTCTTTTTCTTCATTTTTAGATTTTCCATTGATCCGTTTTTCATCACATATTTCCCTTTAATGGTCATTAGGGATGAATTGTCTGACTGTGTATGTTACGTCTGCTGTATAAGAAGTCTGAATTTGTTCGTTTCTGTTGTATCCTTTGCTTGATAAAGGCCTTTTGGTCGAAACGTCACTGTATATTGTTTTTTAATACTTTATAAAACTACATTATGCATTCACATATTCTAATAGTTGCAAAGAAATGTATGCATTGATTCATCATCATCATCATCAAATAGCTTGTTCTGAGCAGAACTTTGCCACCCCAACAGTCTTCCGGAATTTCTCTCTCTCTCATAGACCAGATGTCCTGCCTCTGCAGCCGTCAAGCTCAAACCATCAGTTGCATCCTGAATCCAATCTTCTCCGTGGTCTTCCTCTTCTTCTCTTTGCCGGTATACCTCCTTCCATGATGGTCTTCTCCAGTCCTTCATGTCTTTTTATATGTCCAAAATATCTCAATTTTCTCTTTCTTATTTTGACTAATTGAATTATATTTGATATCTACCAGGCAGCGACTATTAATCAAAAAGAAGGCAACACTTTTGCAACAGTTAACTGCCGTCAAGAAACCAGCCTGTGCAAAGCTCAGGGAGTTCCACTATTTCCATTTTTCAAACTGTTTGCGAAGGGTACACTTGCCGGCTCTATCAAAGACGCCTGTGCCTTCAGTGATGTGAAATTGTTGAAGTTTATGGAAACAGCTAGATCCACTAAAGAGAAGGGATGCCGAGACTAGCATATTGTGCAGTAACAAGCATTGTATGGGCAAAGTAATATCGTGTAAGGACAACTAGTATCGTGTATGGACAACTAGTATCGTGTGAGGAAAACAGTATCGTGTGAGGAAGATAGTATCGTGTGAGGAAGCTAGGATCGTGTGAGGAAGATAGTATCGTGTGAGGAAGATAGTATCGTGTGAGGAAGAGGGTATCGTGTGAGGAAGCTAGTATCGTGTGAGGAAGATAGTATCGTGTGAGGAAGATAGTATCGTGTGAGGAAGATAGTATCGTGTGAGGAAGATAGTATCGTGTGAGGAAGATAGTATCGTGTAAGGAAGATAGTATTGTGGGAGGAAGATAGTATCTTGTGATGAAGCTAATATCGTGTGAGGAAGAGAGTATCGTGTGAGGAAGATAGTATCGTGTGAGGAATATAGTATCGTGTGTAGAAACTAGTATTGTATTCAAAGTTAGCATGGTGTCTGTAAACTAGTATCGAGTTTAGAAAAAGCATCGTGTGGACAAATGTAGTGTCGTATCTGAAAACTAACTCTGTGTGTACAAGCCGATTTCTGATATCTAGCATTTTGTATTGCAACTGAAAATAGTAGCTAGTATCATGTGTGGGAACTAGTATCGTGTGTGGGAACTATTATCGTGTGTGGGAACTAGTATCATGTATAGGAACTGGTATCGTATATATGTGTGTGTTAGTGTGTTTGTGTGAAAAATAGAATCGTACGTAGAAAGACTGACATCTTCAGTGAGAACTGACGCCGGCTTGGCTGTTACAACGTGTCGCTGGTAGCTGTAGCAGAAAGACTGACATCTTCAGTGAGAACTGACGCCGGCTTGGCTGTTACAACATGTCGCTGGTAGCTGTAGCAGAAAGACTGACATCTTCAGTGAGAACTGACGCCGGCTTGGCTGTTACAACATGTCGCTGGTAGCTGTAGCAGAAAGACTGACATCTTCAGTGAGAACTGACGCCGGCTTGGCTGTTACAACATGTCGCTGGTAGCTGTAGCAGAAAGACTGACATCTTCAGTGAGAACTGACGCCGGCTTGGCTGTTACAACATGTCGATGGTAGCTGTAGCAGAAACTACAAATTTAATTTATGATACTAAGCCCTTGTAGATTCTATACATTGCATCTTTAAGCTCTAGCTATGACAATACAATAACAAATGTGTAACGGACAATGTCCAGAAAACAATACCGGTATTCAGTGTCGGCTCGTCATTAAGATCTAGTGGGGCCTGGTTCCACCAAAAATAATGTATAGCGTGTATTTATTATTTTTAAAATTAAAATATTGACACCCAATACCATGATTTATCTGGAAAATGTCTGCCCCCTCGCCCCTCGCCCCCTCCCTAACAAAAATGATCACGAGCCGCCACTGCAAGTGTTTGATAACACAGTCACGAGCCGCCACTGCAAGTGTTTGATAACACAGTCCAAACTGAAGATACAAAACAAGATAATGTTGATTTGGTTGAGATCTGGTTGCCAGATATTTACTTCTTGTCATCCGTCGTGACCATGAGATATTCTGGGGAAACTGTCGAGTCGGTTCATGGACAAAAACATGGACAGAAGCCATGAACACAGAAGTCGTCAGTTCAATTATGATGGATGATGTTGCTTACAATTTGTATTTCTGGAACATTCTGTAGTTCAACAAGAACATTGGAACTGTCAGAACAATCTACCATATTCTCATGGCTTCAACTTACTACAAGAAAATAAACATGTCCAATAGGAAAACTGTTACGACTTTGTATTTATTGTTAATTAACATTCTATGTTGTATTATTTGATGTCTGACAGAGGCGTATACTTTTAGTATTAATGTTGTCTGTCAGAGGTGTTTACGTTTACTATTAATGTTGTCTGACCGGGGCGTGTACTTTTAGTATTAATGTTGTCTTACGTGGGTGTGTACTTTTACTATTAATGTTGTCTTACGTGGGTGTGTACTTTTACTATTAATGTTGTCTTACGTGGGTGTGTACTTTTAATATTAATGTTGTCTTACAGAGGCGTATACTTTTACATTTAATGTTGTCTTACAGAGACGTATACTTTTAGTATTAATGTTGTCTTACAGAGGTGTGTACTTTTACATTTAATGTTGTCTTACAGAGACGTATACTTTTAGTATTAATGTTGTCTTACAGAGGCGTATACTTTTAGTATTAATGTTGTCTTACAGAGGCGTATACTTTTACTATTAATGTTGTCTTACAGAGGCGTATACTTTTACTATTAATGTTGTCTTACAGAGGCGTATACTTTTACTATTAATGTTGTCTTACAGAGGCGTATACTTTTAGTATTAATGTTGTCTGACAGAGGTGTTTACGTTTACTATTAATGTTGTCTGACCGGGGCGTGTACTTTTAGTATTAATGTTGTCTTACAGAGGCGTATACTTTTAGTATTAATGTTGTCTGACAGAGGCGTATACTTTTAGTATTAATGTTGTCTGACAGAGGTGTTTACGTTTACTATTAATGTTGTCTGACCGGGGCGTGTACTTTTAGTATTAATGTTGTCTTACAGAGGCGTATACTTTTAGTATTAATGTTGTCTGACAGAGGCGTATACTTTTAGTATTAATGTTGTCTGACAGAGGTGTTTACGTTTACTATTAATGTTGTCTGACCGGGGTGTGTACGTTTACTATTAATATTGTCTTACAGAGGCGTGTACTTTCAATATTAATGTTGGCTTACAGAGGCGTGTACTTTCATATTGCATGTCAACAATTAGACGAACGTCTGCTTTACAATTATTTGTAGGAATTGTTGTTGTTGTTTCCTAATACATTTTTGTCGTGTCATGTTTGTCACCTCTTGTCATTGTTTTGTCTTTATTGTCACTACTTTGTCAATTCATGCTTCTTGTGTGCCACTTCATGTCACTTTTATGTAGTTTATTTGTTACTCTTTTGTCACATATATGTCCCGAGCTGGTGAGATCTTGTTGCGTAGGAAAGAGAATGGAGATAACATGACTACTCACCGAGAAGTAATGGTGATTGTCCAACCACTCAATTACTCAATCAATCAGTTCATCTGATATTTGTTATCCCATGGTGACTGACAAATAACCACAGTGTGGTAAGAACAACAGACGGAATGACAGACTCATTCGAAACAAAATCAGGAGTAAGACAGGGTTGTGTGCTCTCACCTCTTCTCTTCAACATATATATAGACAGAATAGTGAAAGAGGCACAGTGCGAAAAGGACCTTATTGGCATAGACAATGATCACGACGACCAATTAAACAAACAAATCAACTAATTACTTTTTGCGGACGACCAAAGTTTAATCTATGAAGATGAAGATCAGCTACAACATCACATGAATTCACTGCTAATAGCATGTAGAAAGTACAACATGAAAATCAACAAACAAAAGACCGAGACCATGAAAATCAGCAGAACACCAAGCCAAGCAAACATACAAATAGATAACACCAGAGTAAAGCAAGTTTCTGAATTCAAATATTTAGGCAGTATTTTTACAGAGAACGGAAAACTCGATAGAGAAATAGAGACAAGGTGTCAAAAGCAAATGCAGTGACCTACCAGCTGGCACCATTACTACAACACCCAAAGATCAAGATGGAAGTGAAAAGACAGATGATAAAAGTATTTTCCTACCAACACTTTGTTACCAGTGTCAACCTTGGTCTCTGACAGAAACACACCACAGAAAGCTCACCACGTGTGAAATGAAATGCTCCAGGAAGGAAGTGGGAGTCACCAGGAAAGACAGACTATGAAATGAGAACATCAGAAGCAGAGTGGCATAACTTCATGCACCGAATACATCGAAAGACAACAAATGCAGTAGTTTAGACATTTAATGAGAATGAAATGCAACCAATAACAGCATACAATAAAAAGAGATCGGGTATTAGAGCTAAGGGAAGACCAAGAAAAGATAGATAGACAATATCAAGACCACACTACATAAACACGGATACAACACAACAAGGGTAACTCATCTAGCCATAGAACGCAAATTAAAGCTCCCATTCCTAAAGGTAAACGGGAAGAGTGGACAACCAACTACATCTTCCACCTGGGAATAGACAATAGACAATAGACTGACAGTTCTGTCTCGTGTTGGTTAATAAATGATCGCATACTTCTGGTCTAGTTGTGATCTAGGTATGTTTTACTCTCAGCTGATTTTCTTGCGTATCATTCACCAGCTACAGTGTTCTCATGTGATGACACACTAATAGTCGTCTATCGCAAGCAATGATGACAACATCATTAGACGTATACTGCTGCGCCTCTCTGGTGTATGCGGATTGGACTGTAAAAACCAATCCTAGAACACAATCCCCTACCACATTTGGGGCATACATGATCTGGTTTAGACATATGAGTGTTGTGTGTTCTGTTTTTTCGAGCAACTCGTTTTCTCTGTACCTCAATGACACTCATCTTTGCGAGTTATTCTTGTGTTGTTATAGCTCCAAAATTTGGCGATTTTGCGCCAGGTATTCACAGCACGGGGTGTCTATATCGAAGAATTTCAGAGAGACTTTAATAGTGTCTTTAATTAAAACGTTTTTTCTGTCCACCAGCTAAACGTCTGCCCCCTTCAAGCTCGCCATACATCAACTGTTTTGGGATGCGTTTATCAGGCATTCGAGCAACGTGACCGACCCATCTCATGTGGGCCTTCTGCAACAGGGTGTTGACGCTTGGGATCTTTGCTCTTGTGATGAATTTTGTCCTGCCAGTTTATTTTTAGTATTCTGCGTAGACAACTTGTGTGGAAATGGTTTAATTTTCTTGCGTGTCTGCTATACACTGTCCATGTCTTGCTTGCGTACAGCAGCGTGGTTAGCACTATGGCCTGGTAAACTTTCAGCTTTGTGCCTACGCTTATCCCCTACCGCTCACACACAGTGACACGCAGCCTTCCGAACGCAGCACTGGCTTTGGATATCCTATTGTTGACCTCAGAATCTATGTTTGCCGATCTGGATAGGATGCTGCCAAGATAAAGCAAAATTGTCCGCTTGCAGGAGACGCCGGTTTTTAATGTTGATGACTGGATAGTACTGCTCTCTAGGAGCGGGCTGGAACATGACCTCTGTTTTTTTGGTGTTAATTGTAAGAACAAGGTACGTTGACGTAATGTATGAATGTGAGAGTCGATATGCTTGCAGATACTGCTATTAAAGTAAAAATACGTCCTTGTAGCAACATACCGATGAGAATCGTGGTCCATAACACAAACATTAAAAAACAAAATTGAAGCTTCTGAAACAAGGTGTTATAGAAAAGTTCTTAAAACATCCTGGACAGAGAAGTCAAGAAACAAAGACATCCTACAAGACCTGAATATCAAGGAGCATCCATCATGTCCCGGAAGATGAAATATTTTGGCCACATTAAACACCACAGTGGTCTGGAGAGAAAGGTAATGGAAGGCATGGTTCCTGGTTCACGATGCAGGGGAGGGACCAAGAAGAAAGGTGGCATCAGGACATCAAATAAATCTTTAAGTCGTGGGTTGGCCATGCTGCAGACACTGTTCAGTTGGTATGCAGGCTCATAAATATCCATTATGGGGAAGAATAAATACCGATGCCTTCAATATACAGTAACACTTTTTTCAACATCATTAAATTTGACAAAAGTTGCAAAGAGAGGAATCTCGTGGCGCTGAATGTAGACGTTAAGGCTATCATTGATGAAAACTGCAATAAAGGTGCAGAATTTGGCAGAATTTTCCATGAGGCCAATGGTGCATTTTGTATGACCACAAGCAGCATGACTTTGGAGGTACTGGCGGTGACTAATGCTTTACGTTGGTTGGAGTCACAAAACTACACTCATGCATGCATTCTGAGTGATTCATTGAGTATAGGCTGGAGGTAGAGGCTGGTTCGGTGCGCAGACAATGGACTGAATCACTACAAGCGTCAACAATTTGCAGAATCACACTTATCTTCGTTCCGGGGCACATGGGTGTCGTTTGCAATGAGAGACCAGACCGGCTGGACAGTCTGGCTGGCTGGCTCTGCCACCATATCAGAGGACCAGCCAATGGATAGAGCTGATATTTTGAACGCTCTCATAGAGTGTGGCCGCAAATAATATTTTCATTTAAACCAATCCATGTCAACTACTAGATTGCAGGATCTGGGTTTGAAGATTGGAGTAGCAAGAAAAGAACAGCATAGCAGGTACGTGAGTAGGCTCATCAATCAAAATCGAACTGGTACGGTCAGCCACTGGACACTGTTGGAGATATTGCGAAGGAGATTGGAGCACCTATGGACATGTCCGGAGTGCAATGAAGATATTCCAAACTGAAACTGGAACTGAAATAAACCTTGAACATGAAGCTGGAAGAGGCAGGAAAACTTGCAAGAGAGAGAGAGCTTTTCAGACGGGCTGTGATGAATGCGACGTTGCGCAAAGGATATGCTACTACTTAAAGACATTCGGTCGACCAGGCAGATAATCTGAGTGCAATATTACAGATTAGGCACATAGAACATTAAATGATTCAAGATATGAGTGTGACAATTCAGATGAATGTCTGCAATCCTGACCAAACTACTAGAATATCTTATTCAGATTCGAATGTTCCATATCGACAACTTGTTAACCACTCTTTGTCATTTGTATGTGATCCGATCCTAAGAGCGATTGTACTTTGTGCCAGCTAGGCGACTACAGTTAGACCAGCACATCTGATTTCTGGGACGTTTTTTATTTAATAGGTTAGCTTCCCTAATCCCTACTTCTCCCGTCTACCCAGCGTGTTCGTAGCGCGTTGAACTACGGGTGACTAGTCCTCTGTGAGTGCGGTTTCAATTCCACGGGCTGGCAGAAAAGCCACAGGTTCCGCAGATTTACGGTGTTCGTGGCACCGAACCGAAGGGTTATGATGTCATGGCACCGAGCCGAAGAGCTGAAAGCTCAAGTGCTTCTGGATCAGGAAAAAAAATCCCTACTTCAGTCGCCTCTTACGACATGTCTTGTCTGTCGCAGTGTTAATATTCTTTGTTCCTCTTACTAGCCTCGGCAACACACATGCGAGTAGAATAGCAAATCAACCCCGGCGTGTACACAGACAAGAGAGTGATGCTGGAAGTCATAGACACAATATAAACTAGCGGAATCTGTGTGGTTAGTTGGCACAAGTTGAGAGAGATACCAAGGAAGGGATCTGAGAATGTATATACTTATTGGTTCGCTGTGCATTGAGGATGATCATCTGTTCAATAAACTAAATTAATATCTAGTGTCAGCACGTATTGGTGCATCATCATATTGAACTAGTGCGCTAGGCGTTATAAGTGCCTGTATATTTGCACCGAACGGGTCAACCGCCCAGTCTTCAGGCAATATGGCAGTTGCCACATGTGCAGTTCCTCTTACAAACAACGTATCTAACCAGAAAGCAGCCATATCACAATTAATTTATCAATACAGGTAGGCATGGTTGAGACAACATTTCATTAGAGCGTATTTTAAATCCATCATTTCTTAGTGGTTATTTGATACTGAACCGACATCAGAGCAATACGACGGACAGACCAATGTCACCAATGACAAACGGTGTCCGGTTGTAGTATATCGGATGTCGTCTACATGAGGGCCGAGCCTATGATGTTGTGTTAATGACTTGTTCATTAAACAAATGTTTAACCAAGAGACCTGTACATTTCTAATATTACCAAGTCTCATCTGATCTCTCTAATTTTGTTCATATTGTACTCTTGTGGTGTTGAGATGAAGTACTTTGTTATGGATATGGTCCTATTGTGCGCTTTGTATCTATCCAGATACGGAAGTCCTCATAAGAGCACAACTCTCAACAGTCAACACCCTGTTTCAGAAGTCCCAAGTAAGATGGCCCGGTCACTTTGTTCGGATGCCTGCTAAACGCATTCCAAAACAGTTTATGTATGGCAAGCTTGAAGAGGGCAGACGTTCATCTGGTGGACTTAAAAAACGCTTTAAAGACACTCTTAAAGTATCTGTGAAATGCTTCGATATAGAAACAATATTCTACTTTTGTTCTATGGTTCACGAGATCGGGCACTCGACTAAAACTAGATATGTTGTTGTGATATTTGGTGCCTCATTCTAAATGTTCTTGTCTATTCCTTCAGTCTAAATGTTCTTGTCTATTCCTTCAGTCTATATGTTCTTGTCTATTCCTTCAGTCTATATGTTCTTGTCTATTCCTTCAGTCTATATGTTCTTGTCTATTCCTTCAGTCTATATGTTCTTGTCTATTCCTTCAGTCTGTATGTTCTTGTCTATTACTTCAGTCTGTATGTTCTTGTCTATTCCTTCAGTCTATATGTTCTTGTCTATTCCTTCAGTCTGTATGTTCTTGTCTATTCCTTCAGTCTGTATGTTCTTGTCTATTCCTTCAGTCTGTATGTTCTTGTCTATTCCTTCAGTCTATATGTTCTTGTCTATTCCTTCAGTCTATATGTTCTTGTCTATTCCTTCAGTCTGTATGTTCTTGTCTATTCCTTCAGTCTATATGTTCTTGTCTATTCCTTCAGTCTATATGTTCTTGTCTATTCCTTCAGTCACTATGTTCTTGTCTATTCCTTCAGTCTATATGTTCTTGTCTATTCCTTCAGTCTCTATGTTCTTGTCTATTCCTTCAGTCTATATGTTCTTGTCTATTCCTTCAGTCTCTATGTTCTTGTCTATTCCTTCAGTCTGTATGTTCTTGTCTATTCCTTCAGTCTATATGTTCTTGTCTATTCCTTCAGTCTGTATGTTCTTGTCTATTCCTTCAGTCTGTATGTTCTTGTCTATTCCTTCAGTCTGTATGTTCTTGTCTATTCCTTCAGTATATATGTTCTTGTCTATTCCTTCAGTCTATATGTTCTTGTCTATTCCTTCAGTCTATATGTTCTTGTCTATTCCTTCAGTCTGTATGTTCTTGTCTATTCCTTCAGTCTATATGTTCTTGTCTATTCCTTCAGTCTGTATGTTCTTGTCTATTCCTTCAGTCTATATGTTCTTGTCTATTCCTTCAGTCTATATGTTCTTGTCTATTCCTTCAGTCTGTATGTTCTTGTCTATTCCTTTAGTCTCTATGTTCTTGTCTATTCCTTCAGTCTCTATGTTCTTGTCTATTCCTTCAGTCTGTATGTTCTTGTCTATTCCTTCAGTCTATATGTTCTTGTCTATTCCTTCAGTCTCTATGCTCTTGTCTAAGATTATAGATGTTCGTTACTGAAGTCAAACAAAATGTTTAGTTAACATGATGTTCAAGGAAATGTTTAGTTAACATGATGTTCAAGGAAATGTTTAGTTAACATGATGTTCAAGGAAATGTTTAGTTAACATGATGTTCAGGGAAATGTTTAGTCAACATGATGTTGAAGGAAATATTTAGTTAACATGATGTTGAAGGAAATGTTTAGTTAACATGATGTTCAAGGAAATGTTTAGTTAACATGATGTTCAAGGAAATGTTTAGTTAACATGATGTTCAAGGAAATGTTTAGTTAACATGATGTTGAAGGAAATGTTTAGTTAACATGTGTGATATAGTGGGTACTCTTCTTTCACACTGCTCACGGTCAACCAAATAGATGGTCTGTTACAGAGTGACCACCAAAGAATTTGGGCACGGTCACATGCATAAAAGAAGGACCTGTTGTAGGGTGGAAAGTCGTGCCAATACTGGGAACGGTAACATCAGAAAGAGGTCTGTGTCCTTGTCACTACTAATATTCAATCACAACTTTCTTACATAGGGATCTGGACATTCATATCCGCACGCTCTCCCTCTGTCTTACACAAGTCTGCATCAATTTTAATATGTTTATTTCAATTTCCTTCAAAGAATCAATCAAGTGCCATGCCTGCCGGCGTAGGCGATCATGTCTCTCCACAACTCTCTCTCTGCTTGGTGCATGTAATCAATTCTGACCACGATCTTGTGTCGAATCATGATGTCAGCCCATCCAACATCTTCTCCTCTGTCTTCCACGATCTCTCCTTCCCTGAATTTTACCTGTAGTCACCAAATGTTCTAAACCTTCTCTTCACATTATGTGCCCGAAGAACCTTGATTGTCTGATTTTTAGTCTTGTTCTCCAAAGAATACATTATTTAAAAAACATAAACACCACAACAACAACAAAATAATATATCGAAACAAACATTGAACTTATAACGAAATGTTGTCTCTAATTGAAGTTGTCTCTAATTGAAGTTGTCTCTAAGTAGTTTCCCCATTAACATTCTTCTCTAGCTAAACATAGCTATAGTTCTAATTCAGGCTTATCTCTCTTCCCCATCTCCACCCTCCCTTTCTGGGCAAATAAAACACACTTGGTCTCTGACTATCTGGAGAGTCTCAAGGAAAACTTTATCTTTAATGGCAAGTTTTAAAGTCATTGGAAACGGTTGTCTCAGATCTATTTCATAACAGTATATTCTCTGGTACTGACGGATCTCTGATGGTGATGAAAACTTCGGAGTGGTTTGGAAGACGGATGTCTCTGCTGGTAACAGGTTTGGAAGACGGATGTCTCTGCTGGTAACAGGTTTGGAAGACGGATGTCTCTGCTGGTAACAGGTTTGGAAGACGGATGTCTCTGCTGGTAACAGGTTTGGAAGACGGATGTCTCTGCTGGTAACAGGTTTGGAAGACGGATGTCTCTGCTGGTAACAGGTTTGGAAGACGGATGTCTCTGCTGGTAACAGGTTTGGAAGACGGATGTCTCTGCTGGTAACAGGTTTGGAAGACGGATGTCTCTGCTGGTAACATGTCTATTCTCTATTCTGGTAAACAATTGATGATGCTGATGACAACTTTGGAGTGAGTAGGTTGGGAGACGGCGTGTCTCCGACGTGTATCTCTAGCTTCTCTGTGATCAGACTATCTGACCTATCTCATCTGGCTTCTCAGCTGGGATACGTCTTCTATGTGATCAGACAGCATCTTTTAGTGACTTCTAGTTTTCAGGCTTTACTAGCTCTCATCCAGACTCTGTCTCTGTATATGTGCCAGAGTTCTTCCTTCTCTCTGATAGAGAACCATCAGTTATGTGTTCTTCTTTCTCTCTGGTTTCCCATTCTGCTCTAGTGTCTGTGTGAGTTCTCTGCTTCTGTGATCAGAATGTATCTTCTATATGATCAATATATTTTAGTTACTTCTAGTTCTGACTTCATTCTATCTCTCTTGTCTGTCTGTCTACTGCTTCTGTCTGTCTACTGCTTCTATCTGTATTCAGCTTCTGTCTGTCTTCTGCTTCTGTCTGTCTACTGCTTCTGTCTGTCTTCTGCTTCTGTCTGTCTACTGCTTCTGTCCATCTACTGCTTCTGTCTGTTTTCTGCTTCTGTTTGTCTACTGCTTCTGTCTGTCTTCTGCTTCTGTCTGCCTTCTGCCTATGTCTGTCTTCTACTTATCTCGCCTGTGCACGATCAGGGTATATATCACCCTGCCCACGTATCTATTTTGATATTGAAGTTAAAGTCTTCAATGAATCCTTGCAAGATCGTGAACTGACGTCAGGCAGTCTAGATTACAGACTTCCAGAAGCTCAAATTGAATCCAATTGACAGTTATCCATGTACGTACGCTGATCGTTCTGTCTTTGAAATGAGATCAAACAACAACGATGCATCGCAACAATATTTCTGCTCGACTGTCAACACCCATCATTTCTTGGAAACCATGTTATGCATTCGATACTCCCTGATGGAGAAGATGGGAGAACTGGCCTAATAATAACTCTACCACACATGATGTTCAGGAAAATTGACTGTATAGAAGATATGGAGATTATATTAGTCAAAGCGACACCCTCTCCGAAATCAAGAGACATTTGTTAACGGTTCCATTGTTGTTAGAATATGTGTTTGGTAATGTTATGAATAACATAGACAGAGAAAAGAACAAATGCTTCTGTTCTGCAACAGCTTGATATTAAAGAGAGTTGACTATTAAAGAGCATAACATCAAGGAAAATTACATATTTCAGACAAATCAAACGACATGAGTGCCTAGAAAAGATAATGTTGGAGGGAATGGTGCCTGGAAGAAGAATGAGAGGAAGACCTAGAAGACGATGTGTGAAAGATATCATTGACGATCTGAGAATGACTGCTGCTGACGCCGATCAACTTGCACAGAATAGAGAGTTTTTTCAGGATTGCTGTCATGGGAGCCAAGTTCCGGAAAGTACAAGCTACTAGATGATGATGATTGTTGTTATGAAGATAACTAGTAGGAGCGAGACAATGTTGAATACGAATGATATTCTAATAGTTTGATCAAATAAAGTACATTGGAATTAATTATATAACATATCACACAAATAGCTGGTAAAAACTAGTGAGATATTACAAATGATTGTAATAAATACACTTGTGTTCCAAACTTACTCTAGACAAATCTTTGTCTTTTCTTCCAACGATCCTAATCGACCACTTGTTAACCACGCTTTGTGATTTGTATGTAATCTGAGTCTAAGAACGTAGACCAGCACATCCGATTTCTACGGCTCTTTTTATTTACTAGGGTAGCTTTCTTATGCTCCTATCCAGTGGCGGCTCGTGATCATTTTTGTTGGTGGGGCCAGATATTTTTTACGGATAAATCATGGTTTTTGGTTGCTATATTTTAACTTATAAAATAATAAATACACATTATACATTATTTTTGGTAGGGCCCGGCCACACTGGCCCTTAATGACGAGCCGCCACGGTCAACATTGCGTAGGCTGTCCTTTACTTGACAGTGTTTCTCTAGTATTCAAATAAGGTAGGATTAAACCACAGCCAACTATAAACTTGTGGGCCTGCGGACTCAGCTAAGAATTATGGGAAATCAGACCACAACTACACCATGTGACCTCAATTCCAGTATTGTTGTATATTGACGAATTCATTTTAAAATCAACACAAAATGCTAAATCGAAGTTATATTATGCAACAAGTTAAGTTTAACAATAAGGAAAATCAATATTATAAATATTTTTCACCAATAAATACCTATAGACTCACAGAATTGAGTAAAATTGCAAAAAAGAACTTGCAGTGTTCTATCAAACATATATATATATTTTCCAGCCCCCAACTTAACCTAGTCGGGAATTTTCCCGTCAGTTATCAGGCCCACTTAGAGTTGGATGTGATCAAACTGAGTGTCATACCGATGGAATAATCCCACTTCAATTAGGAATCGAATCGACATTAATCATATACTTAGCAAATATTCTAACCACTGTACTATCACTTCTCTGTTTAGCTTTGCGACAGAATCAATTATTAATAATAATTTACTGATCACTCAGAAGAAGTGATGAAATTAGAACGTTTTCCCGTCAACCTCTAGTAACAACTGTTATAAATAGGTGAAAATGAAGATATGTTGGACATACTCTGAGAAGAAAACATCAAAGAATCACAAAGCAGGGAATAACTTGGGGAGAGACAAATGGTTCAAGAAAGCAAGGAAGCCATAGGAAAACCCTGAAAATGAACGTTACTAAGAAAGGCGAGAAATCTTGGATTCAATTTCACAGAAGAGATTGAACGAGTTGCATATGATATTGAGAAATTGCTTGCATGTTCTATATAACTTGCAACGGTACAGGAGGACTATAATAGCAATGTATCGATACATATACTTACATACCAGATATATATATATATATACTATATAGACATACTTACCAGATGTATATACATACTATATAGACATACTATATAGACATAATATATAGACATACTATATAGACATACTTACCAGATATATATATATATATACAGTGGCGGCTAGTGGTCATTTTATTTGGTGCGGCCAGGTACAAATTTTGGAAAAATTGGGGTTTTTGGAGTATTTACTATTTCTTGTCTATTCCGGGAAGTTATTCTCTCTCTCTCTCTCACAAGCACTCTCTCTCTCACGCACTCTCTCTCTCTCACTCTCTCTCTCTTCATTTCTCTCTCGCTCGACCACTTAGACTGATGTACCAGATTTCCCCATAAATTCTGCTTTCATGTGGAAATCTGATTCCTGCAGCCTTAGCATGGATGTATTTCGTCACATCTTTAGCGCCATATGGAGCCCTGGTGCTTATCCTTCGGCGATATGTCCGGTTTTAACCAGCGTTTACTGGGTTCGCACTCCGTCGCCTCGGGCTGTCCCCAGCCGACCTGCAAGGCAGCAGGTTGCTATTTTCTTTTAGGGTTGCTACCTTAGACAACCTTCCCTCCCGGGCTGTTGAGTGTCATCTGCCCAGTTTACCAGTCTTTTTTGGACTGTTTGGTTTGCCTGCCGTCCAGTTTTGTGTACGGTTTGCTCCACTAGACTTTGATTGTCCCCAATCAACTACACGGCAGTAGTAGTTATCTGTGAGGGAAACGCGGTTATTGCTCTCTGGATGGAGACCCCATCTTCGACGCTCGCCACCTCGCGTTTCTTTTTGGTGCCCATTCGCCTATTTATGCTTGTGCCCTCGTCCACCGACTGGGCTCGTTTATTTTTTCCCCGTCACTTGTGCTCATATTGTTCTACTGGGCGACACGTTACTCATTTCTATCTCACTGTGCACAGTGCATAGTTTATCACCATTTGGTAGGAACTTTTTCACTGAATTCAAGCCTCTGCTGGGCTTTCCAGTTTTTCTACACTATTGGGTCGCCGCTCACCCCTACGTTTGTCACGCCTTTTCATCGCTCTATCCTCAGCACCGTGCATGTCTGCACCGGTGGGCTCCCTGTGTATCGTCCGTGTGCGTGTTCGTTTTACTTTGGTGCCTGTTCACCGTGTTTATCTATTCTCTCACTGTGATGACATTTACTATGCCTCGAGACTCTCATGACACGCAATTCAATTCGAGCTTCCACCTCGTGGCTCTGAGTTTCGTCCGATATGGGCCCAGTCTCTTCTCTGGATGCACCCTTCATCCATTTATGTTTATTTGTTCAGCTTTTCCCATCGGCCGGGAGAGATGTGCATTAATAGTCACTTTGGGATTCTGCTCGTCTGTGTTGCAAGCGGATCTGATTCAATGTAACTGCGTTTGCATCACTACTTATACCAGAGTAGCTCTCTCGATCCCTACGCGCTTAGCCAGATAAGAACCGTTGTCTGTTTCCAGGGTCACCACGTGGAGGTGGGGTAGGATCTCGGTTAGTGCCAGCTCACTAATCCTGGCGCGACGTTGTCCCTATGTGCGTTAGACCCCATTACCAGGTTTAGGAAAAGAACAAACGATTATGTTCTGCAACAGCTTGATACTAAAGAGAGTTGGCTATTAAATAATATAAAATCAATGACAATTAAATATTTCGGATACATCAAATGACAAGAGCGCCTAGAGAATTTTTTATTTTTAAACTTGTCCGGAACGCAAATTGAAAATATGGCACCCGCATGACAACAAACCAGGAACATATTGCCAGTATGTCTCCGTATGTAGTCGTCCATATGTTAGTGGGTTTTTTTTAATTCGTCACTCCTGTTGTTCATTTGCTTTATAAAGGCCTTGTTGGTCGAAACGTTGCTGTATATTGTCATTGTTTTTGTAATTTGTAAAATTATAGTACTTTGTTATTACGTGTTTCGCCATTAAAAGGGTAAACTAGCTAAACTAGATCAAGTTTGTTTGTTTGTTTATTAGGGATTAAAGCCTCTAAAGTCCTTTCAACCTAAGGCGAACCTTTTATTGGTTATATCAGAGCGTGTAGGCCAACAAACATGAAAATAAGAATTAACTCCTTTCGGAGAATCCAAGAATATTGAGCGGACGTACAGGGAACCAGGCTCAAAGGTCAGGAATGTCGTTTCATTTATTGCTGTAGAGAAGATATGTTGATGCAAGGGCCAATTCCATAAAACTAATATTATTATACGAAGGTTTGTTATTTAATACCATTACTTTCTATAATTTTATACTATTTTATATAAAATTGGGATTCAATCGATAAATAAACGAACTATTTGAGCTAGAGTCCTCGTTTATCTGAGAAATAGTTTGGCTGCGTAAGAATGAATATATCTTCCGGCGAATGAAAATGACATTGTTTTGGCAATATCATTGCAATATCGATCAAAGGTCAGAGGTCGCAATGTAGACACTTGTAAACTAGCCCCAGAAATAATGGAAGAGACAATGCTTGAATTATTACAGGCTTCAGTACATATAATATATTTTAATAAGGAAATATTATATAAATAACAGGATTGTTATATTATTCTGATATAATATTTATATTTTAGTGTTATATATTCAACTTTCAACGCTAATCAGTGTCAAGTTAAAAGTAATAATTACGAAAATATAATTTCTAAAATAATAAGTAAACGTTAATTCTTTTTGGTTTGGTAGGACGGTTCTTACTGGCCCCTAATGACCAGAAGCGTATACTAATTAGTGGTAAAAGATTATGAATTTCAAATTTCAGACTGTGTATGATATTTTATCGTTATATATCAACTTTCAAAGCTAATCAGTATCTCGTTGAAAGTAATAATTATTAACAAATAATGTCTAAAAAATAAGTACAGGTTACTCAATATTTTTGTGGGCCGGGCCCCACTGGCCCTTAATGACGAGCCGCCCCTGCTCCTATCTCAGTCGCCTCTTACGACATGCCTTGTAGATCGCAGTGTTATTATTCATTGCTGTCCTTGTGAGTGCCGGCCGCAGATGGGCGGTACACAAATAAAACACAACTAAACAACCAAACATAATCGTGTGTATCGTCAGAGACAAATTATGGATATAATATGTCAGACATGTGTTATGTGTGTGTCAATTTTGGATTTCTTAGTTGACAACTAGAGAATAGCACACAGCGCATACACAGCGCATACTTTCATATATCCACATAATGTATACCGCAGTTATCAAAGAATATTTGTTTTGTTTACTTGTTTGTTCTCGGTGAGGAATGTTTGGCTTATATTAGTCTCAATATTTACTATATTGCACAATTACTTATGTACTTGGTGCGCACCAACATTTACTTTTGTATCTACGTTTTCTTGCAGCTTTGGAATATCAACAAACACTCTTCCAGCACTTGTGTAATCTGTGAACTTTACCCTATTCAAGACTGTAGCTGATTCTTAGACACCATTCTCAAGCCCAAGATAACAAAAATAAAAGCAAGTAACGATGGAAATGATTGCTCCAACGACGCTATTAAAATGTCCCAAAAAGAATACTTCTTGTCCCGTGCGAAGAAATCCAACTTCAGTGAGAAATTTACAGGCTATAGGCACTGCCTTGGCATCGTCAGGAAACACTACAGATTTACCGAAATCACCATCACCCACAAATAAATCGCTTGCATCATCTAGTGCAGAAAGTAAGTATTTACCTGTGATTCCTACTACTCTAGAAAAACGAGAACCGAATTACGATTTGTTTAACGATTCTAAGACTCCAGGTTTTCCCTCAGGTAATCACCGTCCACACCCACCTGTACCAGAGGAAGATTACGATGTTAAAGTACAACCCACAGACCGTAGTGGGCAGTCAGCCACTCAGTTTTCCCGTTCACGTCAACGTTTACCAGAGCCAGATTATCAGGTTCGTGCACCTCAACCTCCCCGTCCACGTCCGCGTCCACCAATTGAAGATTATGAGGTTAAAAATCCCTCATATCCTAGTGGGCAATCACGAACTCAGGATGTCCGTAATGTTGCACCTCCCCGTCCACGTCCGCGTCCACCAATTGAAGATTATGAGGTTAAAAATCGCCCATATTCTAGTGGGAAATCACAAACTCAGGATGTCCGTAATGGTGCACCTCCCCGTCCACGTCCGCGTCCACCAATTGAAGATTATGAGGTTAAAATAAAATATCCCCTATATCCTAGTGGGCAATCACGAACTCAGGATGTCGGTAATGGTGCACCTCTGCTTCGTCGTCCACGTCCACCAGATGAAGATTATGAAGTTAGGCAACGATCCACAGATCATAGTGGCCAATCACGAACTCAAGTTGTCCATAAACCTGCACCCCCACGTCTACCAGAGGCAGATTATGATGTTGGCAAACAACTCACAGGTCGTAGTGGACAGTCATCAACTCAGTTTGTCTCTCCACGTTCCCCCCAACCTGATTATTTATCAAGTACACAACAACAACCAAATGCAGCAGCTGCCCAACAATACAAATGCTGCACACGTCCAAGTTATGGCAATGCAAGAAACAAACCACCAGTATATTCAAATCCTCGTTCATATACGTAGATTGAAAACTAAGTATTGCAAGTTTATAAAGCTACATTTCAGTTCTGGGTGGTTTCATCGATTTCACTACTGTAACATGCATCACTAAACAGTAGTTCTACCGACAGTAGATACTTTCCTACATTTGTATCATTAGTGCACGCCTCACATCGTCAGTAGCTACTCGCCTACACGTGTCACAACGCCGGCAGATACTTGCCTACACGTGTCACAACGCCGGCAGATACTTGTCTACACTTGTCACAACGCCAGCAGATACGTGCCTACACTTGTCACAACGCCGGCAAATACTTGCCTATACTTGTCACAACGCCGGCAAATACTTGCCTATACTTGTCACAACGCCGGCAAATACTTGCCTACACATGTCACTACGCCGGCAAATACTTGCACATTTCAATAGTAGGAAGACCATCAACATTTAGCTGTAAAATCAGGTAAGAAATAACCTACATAAAATACACACACCTGACAAGATCACACACACTTGACAAGATCACATACACCTGACAAGATCACAAACACCTGACAAGATCACAAACACCTGACAAGATCACACACACTTGACAAGATGACACACACCTGACAAGATCACAAACACCTGACAAGATCACACACACCTGACAAGATCACAAACACCTGACAAGATCACACACACCTGACAATATCACACACACCTGACAAGATCACAAACACCTGACAAGATCACACACACTTGACAAGATGACACACACCTGACAAGATCACAAACACCTGACAAGATCACACACACCTGACAAGATCACAAACACCTGACAAGATCACACACACCTGACAATATCACACACACCTGACAAGATCACAAACACCTGACAAGATCACACACACTTGACAAGATGACACACACCTGACAAGATCACAAAAACCTGACAAGATCACACACACCTGACAAGATCACACACACTTGATAAGATCACACACACCTGACAACATCAGTTATTATGTTTCTTGTATTGCCAAGTAGTATTGCAGATAATTATAACTTGTCTAATATGAGGTTCCCTGCACCCTATTAGTAAGAACACGGATCTAAACATATGGGCCCGAAGCTTGTTGTGGCTGGTACAGAGGTTAAAAATACCTACTTGTTCGCTACGAGATAGACCATAGTACCCGTCGCTGATGTTGTACTGTGGATGGTCTTTCGGCTATTTGTCTTTATAATGCCAGCCGATAGTTGTTGTGGCCTCCTCATAACTGATCACGAGATCAGTCTGCGGTAGTTGTCCACCTTCTTTAGCTAGCTTGCCAGCTTGTTCATTTCCGCTTATATTGTAGTGTGATGGTAGCCACTGAATGACGGTGCGTGTGAGTGTACAATGCATCGAGGGTAGCTTTCAGCTCATTGAGCTCTGTTTTGTCTACACGTTTAAGTGCGGTGATGACCGATAGAGCCTATTGTCTATTGTCTATTCCCTTGTGGAAGATGTAGTTGGCTGTCCACTTTTGCCATTAAGCGTATGGATGGGAGCTTTAATTTGCGTTCTAGGGCTAGATGAGTCGCCCTTGTTGTGTTATATCCGTGTTTATGTAGTGTGTTCTTGATATTGTCTATCAATTTATTTTTTGGTCTTCCCTTAGCTCTAGTACCTGATCTCTTTTATTGTATGCTGTTATTGGTGGTTGGTTGTATTTCATTCTCATTAAATGTCCAAACCACTGCATTTGTTGTCTTTCGATGTATTCGGTGCATGATGTTATGCCCACTCTTCTTCTAATGTCCTCATTTCGTAGTTTGTCTTTCCTGGTGACTCCCACTGCCTTCCTCAAGCATTTCATTTCACATGTGGTGAGCTTTCTGTGATGTGTTGCTGTAAGAGACCAAGTTTGGCACTGGTAACAAAGTGTTGGTAGGAAAATACTTTTTATCATCTGTCTTTTCACTTCCATCTTAATCTTTGGGTGTTGTAGTAATGGTGCCAGCTGGTAGGTCACTGCATTTGCTTTTGACACCTTGTCTCTATTATTCTATAGGGTTTTCCGTCCTCTGAAAATACTGCCTAAATATTTGAATTCAGAAAATTGCTTTGCTCTGGTGTTATATATTTGTATGTTTGCTTGGCTTGGTGTTCTGCTGATTTTCATGGTCTCGGTCTTTTGTTTGTTGATTTTCATGTTGTACTTTCTACATGCTATTAGCAATGAATTCATGTGATGTTGTAGCTGATCTTCATCTTCATAGATTAAACTTTGTTTGTCCGCAAAAAGTCATTCGCTGATTTGGTTGTTTAATTGGTCGTCGTGATCATTGTCTATGTCAACGAGATCTGGGTTGTGCGTCTGAAAACTGTGCCTCCTCGTTTTGAAATATGTCAACAAGGTCTTTTTCGCACTGTGCCTCTTTCACTATTCTGTCTATATATATGTTGAAGAGAAGAGGTGAGAGCACAAAACTCTTGTCTTACTCCTGATTTTGTTTCGAATGAGTCTGTCATTCCTTCTGTTGTTCTTACCACACTGTAGCTATTTGTGTATATTGCTCTGATATTGTCTAGCAGTTGTCCCTTGATCCCATAGTTTTCTAGTGTTTCCCATAGAATACTTCTATCTATTCTGTCAAATGCCTTTTCTTGATCGATGAATAATAAGTGTAACTCTTTATTATATTCTATTGCTTTTTCACTCAGTTGTCTCAGAGTGAATAGAGCGTCTGTGCATCCCACTCCTCTTCTAAATCCAAACTGTGAGGGGCTTATTTGTGGGTCAGCGATGTGTCTTATGCGCTGTTCTAATATTTGTGCGTATATTTTACCAGTGTGGCTTAATAGTGAAATGCTTCTGTATGTTTCGCATTCTCTTTTATTTCCTTTATTTTTCCATAACATCTACTCTTGTCACTAGACAATCATTGTGTTAGATCTACACTTGTCACTAGACAATCATTGTGTTAGATCTACACTTGTCACTAGACAATCATTGTGTTAGATCTACACTTGTCATTTGACAATCATTGTGTTAGATCTACACTTGTCACTAGACAATCATTGTGTTAGATCTACACTTGTCACTAGACAATCATCGTGTTACATCCACTTAGTCTGATAACGTAGAAGTTACATCAGCAATGAAGCATGAAATTACATCAGAAATGTTGCCTGCAGTAACATGTCAATTTCCTGAATGGATCAAAATCGCGGCCATTAACCCTTTGATTTCGTTATTTTTTTTTACCCCAGGGCGCTTTTATTTTGCAATGTATACTGTATTAACCAAAATTCTGGCTTCCCGTCAACTTAAACAATAACTATGAGACAGTACATCGGCTCAGTTAAGCGAAGGTGATAATAGTCCTCATTACTCAAATGGACCGATGCACTACGTTTAGGAACATGGATGTCAGACCCTACACTTATGAGCCTGGGAGTAACATATGGTTCGACACCCCTCTATAACCCGTGTTATTCAATATCTATACAAGACACCTTGCCAAAATAAAGCCAACGGATTATGTCGAATGTTGACATTTGCAGATGATATCTTAATATATAGGACTGGATCGGATTGCCAAGAAATGTGTGAAGACATTCAGTGAACATTGCATGCCATCTTGCTATGGTGCAGGACGTCTTGTTCTCAGCTCAACCCTGAGAAGTCGTGCATGTTGTGGTGATCCTTGAATAATTCCCGTCAGGGTTGATCTACCCAGAGTCATCTTTGATGTACATACCATCGAGCGCCGTGACAAGTTACGTTTTCTTGGAATAACATATGATCATGTTCTATCTTTCACATCGTTATGTTGAAGAAAGGATAAAATGTTGCAAGCGTATTCTTGCAGCTCACAACGTTATAGTAGCCGCACACATTGAGCAGAGACTACATGTCCGTCTGTTTCATCAACTGGTTATGTTTGTTTCATCAACTGGTTATGTCTGTTTCATCAACTGGTTATGTCTGTTTCATCAACTGGTTATGTCTGTTTCATCAACTGTTTATGTCTGTTTCATCAACTGGTTATGTCTGTTTCATCAACTGGTTATGTCTGTTTCATCAACTGGTTATGTCTGTTTCATCAACTGGTTATGTCTGTTTCATCAACTGGTTATGTCTGTTTCATCAACTGGTTATGTCTGTTTCATCAACTGGTTATGTCTGTTTCATCAACTGGTTATGTCTGTTTCATCATCTGGTTATGTCTGTTTCATCAACTGGTTATGTCTGTTTCATCAACTGGTTATGTCTGTTTCATAAACTGGTTATGTCCGTGGTAGATTACGGCATCCTCACGATATCAAAATCACAATGTTAAGGAATCGAACGTATTTAGAATGAAAACATGCGTCTAGTCATTGGCTGCACTAGAGATAATCCCATTGTAACGATGAGATTATATGTTTGACAATCTGTCACCACGCTGCTGTGGTGTAATCGCTCAAACCGAAGCATATATGACCGGTTACTGTCAGGAAGAGACACGACTTGAATAAGAACACTAATGATGTTAAGGGCACGAGAATCAAGCTCGGCATTTCGTGGATGGCCCAAGCTAGGAGAATAATTAGCCATACAGCCACAGTTTCAATCCTACCAACAGGGAAAGAATGGATCCCAACAGTTGGTAGCATGACCAACTATCTCAACGTTATCATTAATCTTGGAAGAGAATGTAGAAAGTGGGATAACATGAAGGTTGATCTCGCAGTTAAGCAACTGATAGAAGATAATACAATGGATAATGCTGTTTCTGAGGTTATCTGCGCTAATTTTGTATATATATATGAGTCTCGAGTTGTACGTTCATGTTTACATGAAGGTAGAAATGGTGATTTTGACAAGTAGCGTCAAGAAAATATAGTGTGCACCCAAGCATGCTATGTTATTGTATGCCTTTAGGTACACCAACATCAATGTCGGTAGACATTCCTGTTTAGATTCTCATGTTACGTTAGAAATGACCTTTGAAAGTACTAGAATTGTGCTCATTGTTTATTTGAGCATCATCTTCGTACATCAGACATCTCCATAAGTTGTATTATGTTATGTTATGTTATGTTATGCGATCGACGTTATGGCACATTGGGCATTCCCATTCGTGCTCTATCCTCCGTTGCAGTAGCCATCCCAAAGTCCATTTGCTCACAGTACCCATGAGAAGTTGATTACTATATCTTCTCTCTACCACGAAGACGACACTGTCTGACATGTCCAAACTTAACACCTAATTCTCGAACTCGTTCCAGTGTCTGAGACCCGCCCACACAATTCAGAGCGTACCGCATTGATGATATCGGCTCTGTCCATACTTCTGCCCACTTGAGTCGGGGCATTGTTTGCAAGAAAGTCAGCACGCTCGTTACCCTGCACTCCAGCATGTCCAGGCGTGTACAGCCAAGTCATTTTCTTGAGATGTGATCTCCGAATGCTGTCCACCAATTCCATATGCATACTTCCAGATTCAATCAGTTGAAGCATATTCATCGAGTCTGATATGATGATCGTATGGGTAACCTGTTGCTCAGCCACCCATGACAGAGTCCTGGAGGCAGCAGTGATCTCCATAGTCATGCTCGATGTCGTTGTCTCGAAAGCCCCACAGTCCTCATGAAGTGTGCGACCGTTTCGCTGTGCTGAGTAAGCCCACGATGATCTGGCTCCGCGTCTGACAGAGTCATCGTTGTAGATAATGATATCATCTGGATGGGAGTGCTCATCCACGAGTGCAAGAATCTCCGCATTGACGACACCCGGGGCCCATTCTCTACAGCAGCTGCCAAGTGTACTGTCAACCCTGATTAAGCACTCATATTCTCTGACATAAGCATCCATTCTTCCCCATGTCTCAGCTCATCTAGAGTACAGGCCTGTTTAATAACATCATCTGTCTCGACCAGGATCGGCCTCTCTTCAATCGCCTGTCCTTGTTTTCATTTATAGATTTGTGCAGACGATGATTTGTGTCCGCAGAAACTCACAGATAAGCTTTTACCTGTGCGACTTTGTGTCTCATGGCCATCGTTGACAATCCAAGGATATATCCTTTCTATTCATGTCCATAAGTGCTCCGATCTCCTCCAAGGCATGTATTTCTGTGTGTTTAGACTAACAACTCACGTTCTGCGTTGGTCGAAGTATCTACTGTGGTTTCTTTCATGGTTTTCCCTTCTTGTCGCACCTATCGCTATGCAAAACTTGCGCAACCGAGATAGAGAATTAATCAATATCTCTTTCCTTGCCTGAATGTGCCAATGATGCTAAGAGCGATATTTCTCTTCGTAGAGTGTTTCTTGTATGGCTACTATTTCCTACAGCATTTTGCCATAGATATTTTGTAACGTGATTATTGGTCAGCTGTTGAACAGTCAATTTTGTAACGTGATTATTGTTCAGCTGTTGAACAGTCAATTTTGTAACGTGATTATTGTTCAGCTGTTGAACAGTCAATTTTGCTTGACAATTTGATGATCTTGTCTAAATTGTAACGGCTATTTAAACACATAACAAACATAACTGCTAATTAGGTGCGCATGACAATTTTCCGCACACATCAGCACCTGACAAGTGTGATCTAATGTGCCGCGCAATATAAGTCCCCGTATGTTAACGTCCGTTTTGTTCTTGACCACGTCTCCAGGTCGAATCTTCCCCTGTTGCAGTTTCATTTACGCCGATCCAAACGGTAAACATGTATATAAATATTAATATATGGATGTATTTTTATATTTGTTGATCAAAGCACTCAAAATTACAGTGTTATTCTTTATTTTTACTATTTGGCACTGTGTCAGAAGAAAAAAGATTTATCCAACGGGCTTGGGATTTTCTGTGCCCTTCGTACATGTCTTTCACTGCATCTGTTATTTTTATGGTCCACCTTTTGCGTGGACAGCCTTTCACCTTGTGTCCACTCTATCGGAGAAGGATATTTTCTTTGAGAAGCATTGTCTATTTTTAATATGATTATGATTTGTTTCTTGATGTCGTTCGACAGTCTTCATTCCGTAAACTGGTATTTTACCAAATTATAATATAATGGTTTACTGCAATAATTAAGGGACAAAGATCATTTCAGAAACCGAATTGTACCGGACAAATATATAGAGACGAAATGAATTGCTTGTTGATTATTGATTACCGTACCAAGCAAGTGTCAGCAACAAATATTGCAGTCCTTAGAGTCTCAAGATCCGTTCTTCAGGCCAGCTCATGTCCCAAACAAGGCAAGCTCATCCAGGATAAACGGGAAAAAATCAGCTCGCTGCCAGAGAAATCTGAATTAGTTTTACATTGGATACCAGCACACTGTGGCTTACCAGGAAATGAAAAGGCTGACAAACTCGCAAGGGCTGGGGGAGCCTAACACAACACCGTCCAACACAAAGCTTTACAGAAGCAACGACTCTTCTGAAACAATCCAGGAAAATTATGTGGAAAAATACAAACGGAGGATACAACCCAGAGCATGACAATATAAATACACTAAACAGAAAATCACAGTCTTCAGACTTAGAATGGGACACTGCAGTCTCAGAGCACACCTCCACAGAATGGGTCTCAGGGACTCGATTGTCTGCAAATGTGGAGCACAAAAGCAGTTCCCAGAGCGCATCCTGCAAGACTGTTCCAGTCTGAGCAGTGTGAGAAATCTGGCCAACTAAAAAAACAAACTATAAGGGAACCAATGAAGACCTCAAGCGCACCCCCCTCCTCCCACCGGTTAGGACACATAGCGGAGGTGTCACATAGCAGAAGTTGATCGAAGAAGAAGAAGAAGAAGAATGGATACTCAACCGACGCCATCTTGCAACAGGTTGGCTAATACGTGCTCCGTCTTGTACACTAGTAACAACACATTTCTTTCAACTCAAAGTATAAATGACATGTTATAAATGACATGTTATAAATGACATGTTATATGACTCTGAGTGATGCCATCATATCGTCTTCTATTTCGAACGTTCTTCACCGCCAATTTTATCATTCTTATTGTGATATATAATTGGTACCTTGACAAGAACGGAGTGATCTACGTCGAGTCGATTGTGCGCCGATGCTGACAAGACCCGCCCATCCGGTTTCAGCCATCTTTTGATTTACTAGGGTGTGTTTCCCTAGGGTACGATCCTTTCTGCCGACTATGTCGGTCCGGATCTTCGCCTTTTTGATCAGCTTTCCCGTATATTTGGGCTTTGTGATCTACGTCAAGACAGTGAGTTATTGCCCTTTCTGTGAGGTCATTCCAGATTAGGAACATTTCACGGGGCTTATTAACTTGTCCTCGGACGGCGTCTTACTCGTGTAAAACACAGTGTAATGTATCGGCCTTCGCCAATGTTTGGATCCGGACAGTCTATCAGATCTTTACATTGTCAACCTTACTTTACCGTTCACTTTTGAGTTTGATCCGGAGTAGGAATATTCTCAACCTTTTCGAGACGCGTATCAGTACGTGCCAATTTGCAGTTAGCCTTGGGAAACACCGGATTGGGGCCAAGCACAAATACTGTAGAGGGTCGTTTCAATCAGCGCTAACAACGCAACCGAGATTTTGCGCTCGCCACCATCACCCGCCTCAGTTCTTCCGGGGATGTTAGTTGTGACTGCAACAGTACCTTGCCCGGTTGCCCCAAGGCTGGCAGTTCCGTTAGGCATCACCCACCTCAGTTCTTCCGGGGATGTTAATTGTTATCGCAACAGTACCTTGCACGGTTTTTCCAGGGAGGGTAGTTTCGTTATGCACTAAAACGCAACTTGTTGTTTTGTGCTCGGAAAACCTTGCCCAGTAAAGGTATCGGCACCAGGCCACCGATGCGGAGTAAGCTGCAATCTTCCCTCGTACTGACATGAGGGTAGACGTTTATTCGTTACGCATCAGACTTATTTATTCTTGCACCAGAGCTGGCAATGTTTGCCCCCCACTCAGGGTTTTGAGTTTCGCCCTATGTGGGCGCACGTTTCGTCAATGGATGCACCTCTCAACCACATCATATGACAGATATTACTTCATCCATGACGCATATATTCACTAACATATGCCTACGCTGCATACTTCAACCAGATGGCAGGAAGTGATCACATGTATAGCCATTTCTGAAGAAAGGACAGAACATAATAAAACTGGAAATAAATTAAGGACATACAAGTGCAAGGAATTTAGAAGCAAGCTTAGAATATCACCAAACAGCAAAACTAGATATAAGCTCAACTGAAACCAACAAGGGAGATATAAAATGTGAAAGCGAAAAGAAACAGCAGGACTCAGAAATTGAAAGAAAAGGTCTGAGCAATTTCATTAGCAGAACTGCGAAAGACGGCCCAAAAATATGGAAGTGTGGAGATTGACAGTTTAGCAGTATATTTCAACGAGAACGTCAAGGCTTAGTGGCAGTAGTAGTAGTAGTAGTAGTAGTAGTAGTAGTAGTAGCTGTAGTAGTAGTAGCAGTAGTAGTAGTAGCAGTAGTAGTAGTAGTAGCTGTAGTAGTAGTAGCAGTGGTAGTAGTGTAGCAGCAGTGGTAGTGAGTAGTGCAGTGTAGTAGTGGTGGTAGTAGTAGTGGCAGTGGTAGTAGTAGTGCTGATGTAGTAGTGGTAGTAGTAGTAGTGCAGTAGTCTAGTAGTAGCTGTAGTAGTAGTAGCAGTAGTAGTAGTAGTTGTAGCAGCAGTAGTAGTAGTAGTAGTAGCAGTAGTAGTAGTAGTAGTTGTAGTAGTAGCAGTAGTAGAAGCAGTAGTAGTTTGTAAGATGTATGCATACACAGTTTAGTGAAATAGTTGTTCACTGTTCAAGAATTGCTTGTCTATGAATGTATTTGTGTGTTTGTTTGTTGTAGACTGTGATTGTATTACGGGTTCTTAGCTGTGAAAGTGGGACATAAACTTCACACTGAGAAACATAAACTTCACGTCTGAGAAATATAAACTTCACGTCTGAGAAACATAAACTTCACACTGGGAAACATAAACTTCACGTCTGAGAAACATAAAATTCACGTCTGAGAAACATAAGCTTCACCCCTGAGAAACATAAACTTCACGTCTGAGAAACATAAACTTCACGTCTGACAAACAAAAACTTCACGTCTGAGAAACATAAACTTCACGTCTGAGAAACATAAACTTCACGTATGACAAACAAAAACTTAACGTCTGAGAAACATAAACTTCACGTCTGAGAAACATAAACTTCACACTGAGAAACATAAACTTCACGTCTGAGAAACATGAACTTCACGTCTGAGAAAACTCATAATTTATAACAACTACAACTGTACATGTTGTGTCTACCGTATATGACATTTGAATGTCTTGGCCTCTGTTGTATTTTGCTGGATAAAAACATTTTTATGGAAACGTTGCTATATATTTTTTTACTTTTCGTGGTTATTGGTTACTAAACTGACGCCACATCACTCCAGGTAAAACCATAGGTGCTCAGTCTTCCACAACAGATGTCGTAGGGTATGCATACTGATGGTTCTTGTGACTTGCTACTTAAACACACTTCTCTCTCTCTGCTCCTCAAGCTCTACGTGTACAACATGTAAATCCAAACTCCCTAACTCGTTGGATTGATATCACGCAAAATTGAGTCTCCTCACAAGAACATCCATTCTAAACTCCCCAACAAACAATGTTTTCATTGCAAGCCTGTCCTCCCTCCCTCTCTCTCTCTCTATTCCTCTCTCTCTCGTGGTCGCGAAAACCCGCAGTATATAATGAACTTGGACATACTACCATTCACTGATATATCATATCATCATCATCATCAAGATGCGTATCCTTTATAGGACGTTGCTCTCTTTGCAGCACATCTGAAATTCACTCTATCTCTTGCTAGTCCACCCACTTCGTCGATGGTCATATTCATGGTTTCTTTAATATCTTGTAGCCATCTTCTTCTTAGTCTGCGTCCTGGGTCCCTGCCCTCCAGTATTGCTCTCTCCAGGCCATCGTGACGCTTGATGTGAGCAAAGTAAGTAATTTTTCTGTATAGTATGTTGTTTATCAGCCGATTCTCTTTAACATTTAGTTCTTTCAGGACATCGGTGTTCTTTCTTTTTCTGTCCATGGTATTCGTAGGATCTTTCTGTAGCATTTAGTTTCGAAGGACTGGATTTTCGTTCTTAATTTTTGTGTAATGTTCCATGATTCACAACCATAAGTAGCCACTGGGAAAATGCATGTTCTCAATATTTTTTATTTTAGTATTTTGCTATTGCTTTGCCACATGTTCTTCATTGTGTTTAACTTCTTGATTGCTATTGCCAATCTTCTTGAGATCTCTTTGGAGCAGTCACCGTTATTGTTAATTATTGAGCCCAGATATTCGTAGCTCTCTACACATTGGAGTTCTTCATTGTTTACTTGGATGTTAGGTGAGCCTTTTGCTTTGTCAGTTGACATGATTTCTGTTTTTTGTGTATCCAAATATAGATGTTGGTCTTCACTATGTTTCTTGGTCGTCTTGATTAGGTTTTCCAAACCTTCTTTGCTGGTGGTTAATAATACTGCGTCGTCTGCGTATCTAAGCTCTGGTATGCATTTGCCGCCTATAGTGAGAGGGTTGTAATTCACATAGTTGGCATCTTCTTTTACATTCCTCATGATGTTCTCTGCATATATGTTGAATAAGTATGGGGACAAAATACATCTCTGTCTTACCCCCTTTTGAATCTCGAACCGTTCAGCTATTTCACCTCCTATTTTAATAGTTGCCTGTTGTTCATGGTATAGATTCTATGAGTTGTATTATGTGTGTTGGAAAGTGCATGTCTTTCATGATGTTCCACATTTTCTGGTGTTGTATATGGTCGAAAGCATTGCTATAGTATATGAAACATGCATGCAGGTCTATGTTGTATTCTCTGCATTTCTCGATAATGAGTCTCATGCTACAAATATGGTCTCTAGTGCCTCTACCTCTTCTGAAACCATATATCATATACAAAGTTGTTATATATCGTATACAATATTATTATTTATGCTGTAAGCTTTAGAGAAAATAAGCTAGTAAGTACATATATATATATGTACACGAAGATGACAAAGGACAGCCATTCCCCTTACCCTAAGACAGCAGTTACCGGACTAGACAGGGGAAAGTTGACAGATAGAGATAAGTAAGGCAGGGGACAACGTATACCAGAACTGCACACCAATGATGCACGTCTTGGCAATAATATAGAGACTAGAACGGAATTAGTTTGGTTTGACGTAGCGTGATGACATAAATTAAGAACAGAAAAACAACATAACAACGGAAGAGAACGACAGATAGGGAAGACATACACTATGTCAGGATTGTGATGAATAAACCAAGTTTGAACTGAAAGACTTGTGTTCAACACTATATACTTGTTTCATGATAACTACTTACCATCATAGAAATAAACATCTGATTTATAAAACTCTATTTTATATATATATATATACGAGGTATATACATACATGTCACTGACATAAGCATTCTTATTCTGGATTGTTTCAGCTTGTCAACATCATCGAGTACACTCTATGTATACCAGCCATCACAAATCAGTCCTAGGTGTCAACAACTAATTTTCCCTACTTGAACAATAACATTCAGCAGAAATGTCCTGTTTCCCTCAAGCCAATCCATTATGTCCAGAATGTCCACAACAGAAAGGGGACGGTGCTACATCTTGTCCTTCAGCAACTCCCCCAGACGTACCAAAACCATGTCGCCCTGTAGGATGTGCACCAAAAGAACCTGATGCATGTCCTTGTCCAGCAAAGCCAGAAGTATTAAAGCCATGCCGTCCTGCTCAATGTCCACCCAAAAAACCTGAGCCATGTCCACCAAAACCACCTGGACCATGTCCACCAAAACCACCTGCACCATGTCCACCAAGACAACATTATCCAATTCCACCAAAACAGCCGGAGGCATGTCCTTGTCCAGCAAAGCAAGAAGTACTAAAACCGTGTCGCCCTGCCCCATGTCCACCAAAACAACCTGAGCCATGTCCTTGTCCACCAGCAAAGCCATGTCGTCCTGCGCCATGTCCACCAAAACAGCCTGATCCATGTCCCCCAAAACAACCTGAGGCATGTCCTTGTCCAGCAAAGCCAGCACCATTAAAACCATGTCGTCCTGCACCAAAACCACCAGTAGCGCAAGACAAGTGTGACCCATGTGCCAAAGAGCCAGCATGTCCGTGAACATGATAGAACATGTTACAAATGGTGACGAAATTATTCGTACATGCTTGGCTACTAGTGTAGACGTACATGCTTGGCTACTAGTGTAGACGTACATGCTTGGCTACTAGTGTAGAAATCAAATCAAACTCTGACAAGTAGAAGAAGTAAAATAGCTAGCAATTAGAGTTGCAATGGAAACGATGTAATGACTCTGTCCTAGGAATTTCATGGACAGAGTTACCAACAGAAACTTACTTTTAGTTTAGTCTTGATTGAGAAGACCATCTTCACCGGCACGAGAACTACTCATGTGATGATAGGTCTGATTCTCCGTGTCTACATGTGTATTGTTGAGATTGCCTTGTTCTTCTGAACACAGTTATGCTATGAAAGACATACGTATACCGCATACACGCCCCTAGTAATCGACTAACACACCGACTTCCAAGAATGATGATGCATATAAGTGACGTGATGAGATTTGGCAAGAACTTATTGAGAGACAATGAACATCCGAAAGTGATCTTAATTCAGGTAAGAAAGATTATTTTTAACATAAACAAAAGTTGACATACACTATTGACGCCATCTTGCAATAATTTGAAATGTTGTAAATAATCACAATATACACATTTGTGTCTGGTGTGTCACATGATGACAAGATGGATGACAAGATGATATACAACGATGATGTCTACTTGTAGACAGCTACTGTTGCTAAGCACTGAATATTAAGGGGGGATTCGGGTCTTGAAAATCAAGAATTTATTTTCGTTGTTTTCGTATTAAGATAAAATTTATATAAGCATTTTGAAAGAGTATGACTTAGAATAGTAGAAAAAATTAGTAAAAAAAAATGTCAAAGTGTTGCCATGAAAACAATACAAAATGGCGCCAAAACAAAATTTCAAATTCCTAAGGCTCTGAATGTAATGAATATAAATGAATTCTGTTTTCACTCTAAGGTGCGCAATTGTAATATCTAAAATATTACATAAGATTTTTAGGATATATTAAATATTTAATTTGTTTTAAATTTTTGTAAATATTCCCGTAACATTTGGTCAAAAAAGCTGTTTTTGGGGGTGTGTTTACACAAAAATTCATAAAAAATGTAATATATCATAAAAAGGATATGTAATTTTGTAGATATTACAATTGCTCACCTTAGAGTGAAAACAAAATTCATTTATATTCATTAACTTCAGAGCCTTAGGGATTTGAAATTTTGTTCGTGGCGGCCATTTTGTATTGTTTCTATGGCAACGCGTTGACTTTTTTTTTTTTTTACTATTTTTTTTCTACTACTCATAATCTTTAAAATTGTCATAATCATAATCTTTAAGTCATAATCTTTCAAAATTGTTATACAAATTCTACATTAATACCAAAGCAACGAAAAAGTTTCAAGACCAGAATCCTCCCTTAAGTTGTAATACTCTGTGTACACTGTAAGTGTTATGTTATGTTATGTTATGCGATCGACGTCATGGCACATTGGGCATTCCCATTCGTGCTCTGTCCTCCGTTGCAGCAGCCATCCCAAAGTCCATTTGCTCACAGTACCCATGAGAAGTTGATTACTATATCTTCTCTCTCTACCACGAAGACAACACTGTCTGGCATGTCCAAACTTAACGCCTAATTCTCGAACTCGTTCCAGTGTCTGAGACCCGCCCACACAATTCAGAGCGTACCGCATTGATGATATCGGCTCTGTCCATACTTCTGCCTACTTGAGTCGGGGCACTGTTTGCAAGAGAGTCAGCAGGCACGTTACCCCGCACTCCAGCATGTCCAGGCGTGTACAGCCAAGTAATTTTCTTGAGATGTGATCTCCGAATGATGTCCACCAATTCCACACGCATACTTCCAGATTCAATTAGTTGAAGCATATTTATCGAGTCTGATATGATAATCGTATGGGTAACCAGTTGCTCAGCTACCCATGACAGAGCCCTGGAGGCAGCGGTGATCTCCATAGTCATGCTCGATGTCGTTGTCTCGAAAGCCCCGCAGTTCTCATGAAGTGTGCGACCGTTTCGTTGTGCTGAGTAAGCCCACAATGATCCGGTGCCACGTTTGACAGAACCATGGGTGTAGATAATGATATCACCTGGATGGGAGTGCTGATACACGAGTGCAAGAATTTCGGTATTGACAACGCCCGGGCTCATTCTCTACAGCGACGTCCAAGTTTGCTGACAACCCTGGCGTAAGCAGTCATATCCTCTGATATAAGCATCCATTCTTCACCATGCCTGAGCTCATCTAGAGTACAGACCTGTTTAATAACATCATCTGCCTCGGCCATCCAGGATCGACCTCACTTCAATCGCCTGCCCTTGTTTTCATTTATGGATTTGTGCAGAGGATGATTTGTGTCCGGAGATACTCTCAGATAAGCTTTTACCTGTGCGATTGTGTATACTCGGTTTCACACGTGACACTTCTTGTGAGGCAATGCGCTATGTCCTTGGATTGCCAACGATCTCCATGAGACACAGTGTAAGTGTAATACTTTATATATACTTGGGCAGATAAAATACAGATTGTTGTGACATGAATACTTGGACAGATACAACACAGATTGTTACCACATGAATACTTGGGCAGATACAACATAATTGGTTGTTGCAGCATAATAGAATACAATAATAAAGATAACACTATAAAGAAATATGTACAGATTTATTATCCATGTCCTGTTGGGTTTTCTATAAACAAACATATGTACATGCATCGAGGGCAAATGTAACGGCGGAGGGACACTAGATATGGACAAGGGAGAACATATGATAATGGCAGCATGATGACAAGGCAGACATAGTGACAACTGAGACATAGCGACAACGGAGACGTTGTGTGAAGGGAAGCGTAGCGACAACGGAAACGTTATGACAACGGTCGCATAGCGACAAGGGAAGCTATCTGACAAGACAGACAAGGTGAGAATTGAGGCGTGGTTACAGTGAAGAAGTGATGGCAAAGGAGAATAGTGTTGTGAATAAATCACAAATAATGTGAATAAATCACAAATAATGTGAATAAATCACAAATAATGTGAATAAATCACAAATAATGTGAATAAATCACAAATAATGTGAATAAATCACAAATAATGTGAATAAATCACAAATAATGTGAATAAATCACAAATAATGTGAATAAATCATGGCCTGAAGGAGGAGCTAGTTAGTTAGTGTGTTTGTTCCTTTCGTTCCAAAGGCGACACAGGGCAGTGGTTTTAGATCTCCATGTGATGCGGTTTTGTGCTAGCAGTTGGAGATCTCGTATGGTTTTATATCCCAATAGTTTCCTTTCTTGTTGGATTGTTCTTCGAAGAGTGATCTTAAGTCTTCCACGTTTTCTTTTCCCAACTGGTGACCACATAAGGACTTGTTGATGTAGTCTCTTTTCGTCTGATCGAAGAACATGACCTAAATATTTCCACCTTCGTTTCCTTATAATATTTGATACGGGTTGTTGGTGTGTTCTATCTCTCACTGTGTTGTTAGAAACGAAATCACTCCATTTTACTTTTAATAATTTTCGGGCACATTTATTCTCAAAGCTGTCCAGTTTCTTATCAATTTTATTTATTGATTTCCAACTTTCACAACCGTAGGTCAGTACAGGAATCACACTAAGAAGGTGTACATCACAATAACAAAATAAGTCACGATTATAGTCCGTTCAACCAATCATACCAATAGAAGTTCTCTTCTTTGTGCTATATATTTAACACGCCCATTGGCATGGTAGGAGAAAACTCATGTTTACAGCCATTTAATACATTGATGACAAAAATATCAACATTCAGAACGAAATCTATAGTTACTTGAACAATTCTTGCATTTTCCATGCACTAAATAGACTCGGGCTTGAACATGGTCATTACATGACGTCATAAGTGCGACACAAACTTTTAGTTAAAGGCGTATATCGAAATTAGAAAAACTGTGAAACTATTGGGTTATATTGTTGACTTCTCAAAACAGACTTTGATTTAATATTTCTAATGAGTTTGAAGTTACAATGCAACAAGTGTCATTAATACTATACGCGCATTTCCGTAAAGAGGCACATATCTCTCTCTTTATCTCGGTCGTACTGTTTCGGCAATTTTGATCATTCTTATTGTGATATAAAAATAGCCTTTGCCAAGAATGCTTGTTTTACGTTGCAATCTTAAGTACCATTTGGAGTTCTATTGCTTGTCCTTCGGCGACGTGTCCGATTTCAACCAGCGTTTACTGGGTTCGCTCTCCGTCAACATTTGACTGTCCTCAGCCAACCTGCAAGACAGCAGGTTGCTATTTTCTTTAGGGTAGCGACCCTTAGACGACCTACCCTCCCGGACTGTCGAGCATCATCTGGCCAGCTTGACAGTCTTTTTGTAACTTGGTTTTCCTTCCATTCAGTTTTGTGTACGGTTTGCTCCGCTAGCCTTTGATTGTCCCCATTCTAACTACAAGGCTGTAGTAGTTCGCTACGAGCGGAAACGCGCACTGAATTCAAGTCTCTGCTGGTCTTTCCAGTTTTTCTGTAACTGTTGGTGGTCCGTTCACCGCTACGTCTGCCACGATCCCTCACCAACAGCGCTGTGCACGTCTACCTAGGGTGGGGGTGGGCCCACCCGTGCATCGTCTGCATGCGTGCTCGCTCTGTCCTTGTGCCTGCCCCACCATTTCCATCAGTTCCGTGCTCACATTTACCAGCCTCTAGGCTGTCCGAACACTGGGCTCAACTCGGGCCCCCAACTCATCGCTCCGAGTTACGCCCTATGTTGTCCCACATGCAACTCATCTCTGACCCAAGTTTTGCTACACGCGGGCCCACTTCTCTTCTCTGGATGCACCCTTCATCACTTTATGGTTATTCTTTCAGCTTTTTCCATCGGCCGGAAGATACATGCATTAATAGTCACTCTGAGATTCCACTCGTCTGTGTTGCGGGCGAATCTCATCCAATGTGACTACGTCGGCATCCCTACCAACACCAGAATAGCTCTCCCTCGATCCCTTTTCGCTTAGCCAGACAGAAACTGTCTGTTACCAGGGTCACCACGTGGAGTTCGGGTAAGATCTTGATTAGTACCAGTTCACTAATACTGGTGCAGCGTTGTCCCTATGCGCATTTGACCCCAGGCACATATCAGTCATTTGTACCATAGTATACGTCTTCTTCTGCGGTCTCGCTAGATTGGGATTTAAGATTCTCTATAAAGGCAGCCGTCTGCCTCAGATTATTAACCACACCATACAGTTTGTCTTGGATGCTGGTGTAAGTGGGCCACCTCTTCCTTCTCAGGTCTGCATACTGGAGGTAGTTCTGTAGGATATGTTCTGCCGTCATACTCGCCAAGCCACAGAAGCACAGGTCGTTGGTGCCTATTTTGAATTTAGTGTACAGTTTTACCACAGTATACAAGAACCATAGTAAAGAGCTATTTTATTGTAGTGATACCCCCTACAACATATGTTAACACACGCACAATATACCGAAGAAGTAGCGATTTGAAAAGAACATCTCTAAGTATCTCCGCCATTGCCAATCCCAAGCCTGGACACGAAAGGGTGATGGCATTATGACATGGCAACTAACTTTAACTGTAATGTAAATTATTTTTAAAAACAATAATACAACTATGTCTATATTTCCTGTTTTTTCATGACTCTATTGCAAGTATCAACATTGATCCCCATGTATGAGCTGGGATGATACGCTTTTGAATGAGATTTGACATCAAATGTCACATTGGTGCATTTACTGTAAAAACTAAAATTCTTTATCAGACTCGCAAAATATGCCGCCAACATTAAAAAAACCCGATATATTACAAAATCCAAGTTTCCTATAGTTTCCTATAGCAATTTCTTAGATCAGACATTTGCGTCAGTATAATTCTAGGATTGGGTGCAAAGTTTCACTACTGTAGAATTGATGGTTTTGCTACAATTCGATTTGGACTGTGGGTATGAGTTGTTGAACTGACTATATAAGGTATTTTGAAATCAAGCGTAGAGTGCTCAGTGAGTTATTGCGAGAGAGGGTGATTTAGAGGTATAAGTGATCAGCGTGACACGGGAACAATTAGCATACATATTGTTTCTCAACAATCTGATCGATACTAAGTACCTTTTGATGTACAACGAGTTCAGTGATGTCGGTTTTGAAATCATGATACCAAGTCGAGCTCTTCTAACTGTTGAAACCGATAGTTTGATGCGCACCAGAAAAGTGTGCACACACATCCCTCCATCATAATGTTCAATTAGTGCACTATGTTCCCGGATGTTTGCGCCATACACATCAACGGACATGTCTTTCAGTCGGACAACGATCTAACCATGTTGCAGTTCCATATATACCTTATCTAAACGGTCAACAGCCGTAAGCTAAACTTCATCATTTGTTATCTACCTGTACTCTTCCCGTGATGGATCATTTGTATAACCAAAATAAAGGGGGGAGGTGATAGGGAGTAGAGGGGTTCAGCTGTTCACTTTGGAATATCTTGATTACACTACAGACATATTCATAGATGATCTTCTACGTAATATCTCCAACAGCGTCCAGCGACTGACCGTACCAGTTCCATGTTGATTGATGAGCTTACTCATATACCTGCTGACAGTGCCAGTTCCATGTTGATTCATGAGCTTACTCATATACCTGTTGCGTTGTTCTTTTCTGAACACTCCAATCTTCAATCACAGCTTCTGCAATCCAGCAGCCGATGTGGACTGGTTTAAATTAAAATCCCCTCTACGGCCACACTCTACGAGGACGTTCAAAACATCAGCTCTATCCATTGGCTGGTGGTCTGTATTTGGGGCTCTGTTTGTATCCAGCCTCTGCTTCCCAGCCTGTCTGCTCTCTCACTGCCAACGACACCAATGTGTGCCGGAATATAGATAAGTTATAGGGAGTGATAAGAAATAGAGGGATTGTATAAATCATCATCATGTGTAAGGGAAATTTACTTATAATGTCATGGTTTAGTTTAGTTTAGTCGTTGGATCACCATCACTGCACGTCGAACAAATTAGTCCATAAGTGCTCCGATCTCTCCCTCAGTATGTCCATCAGCGTGTGGCGACTAACGACACCGGTTCTTTGTTGGTTTACAATTCTTCTTTGTCTGCCAGCATAGCGTTCTTGTCGAGCTACACCACACTTAACTTTGAGTTCTTGCAGTCTGGTTAGTGTTGTGAATTCACCGCTATTACGTGAATCATGTACACGCCCTCTCTCCCTTAAGAAATTTATAATGTCATGGTACTCTACAAAATGATACATTGAGTATTGACTGTCCATTCGGATGTTTACATATGTCTGTGTCATTGTGTTAGCATCTCTATAATTTGCTCTCTATATTATATATGGGCATACATATATTACAATTTCGCGGCATCAGAAGCTAGCAACAACCACACATGTTAATTACACATTCAATAAATTGTATGTTTGTATGTTGCAAATTTTGCAACAATAACTGCTCAACCTCAGTTATCAGTTATATGAGGACTGTGACTATATCTCTCCGGACACGTCAATAGGTGCTCCGATCTTCACCTCAACAAATCCAGCAGCCCAACACGCCAGTTCGATGTTGATTGAATCAATCTCTTTGCATATTCGCTATGTCGTTCTTTTCAGACTGTAGCACGGAAAATTCTACTAATATATCATCATTACTATTTGCATAAAACATATCTGAACATTTCTTAACATATTAAAAGAGATGTCAAATGTACAATATATCTCTTGCGTCCCCTCCTCATGTCCACAGTTTTCAAGTAATGATATTATGTCAGTAAGTTTTATTTCGACAAATATTTCTTCGTACGCTCCATTTCGACCACTTGTTAAACCACTTTTTGTAATGTGTATGTGATCTGAGACTAAGAGCAATTGTACGTTGGCATTTACTCTTTTATTCTGTATTAGACATTGTAATGTCTGTTGTATGTAGCTGTTCTTCATATTATCCATTGTTATGTCTGTTGTATGTAGCTGTTGCTCATATTATCCATTGTTATGTCTGTTGTCTACAGCATATAGTTCATGGTATAACGAATTTTATTTTTCGTTTTTCAGCATTTTAGCATCAGCACCTTATGTGTGGTGTATACCAGAGCCACGCCAACTAGTTCATATAATCCACAATAAGTCCCTTCTCTACTCATGTTGAAAATGAAATCGAATTCCATGGACACATTACCATCCACAACTCCCTTATCGTGTGTAAGAAAACATGTCGCTTGTCCTGTACGAAGACATCCGTCTTCAGTCAGACACCTACAAGTGACAGGTGATCCACTCCAACCCGTACAACCACGTCAAGATCAATCACAACCAATTTCTAGTAAGCCACCACCAGCACCATTTGTAAGCTTATCTAAGGCTCAGTTGGACACATATATACCAGAGCTAGAAGAGAACTTACCATCACATGTCAGACAATCATACAACAGTTGGTTAGAAAACGAATATAACTCGGGACCAGATATCCAACAATTGTATGCAGTTCAACCATCATCCCAAACACAATATGAGGCAGATAAACCAGTCAGACCGGTTAAACGAGAACCATCGGCAGTCCAAAAGTGGTTAGATCAGGAGTTAGAGTCTGGACGATCGTTACAAGATGAATCAGGAGAACAGTCATTTCAGTCAATTCTGAAGAAACGACCTGTGGTTGCAACAAAAAATGATTTTGGCGCACAATCTGCAACATCATCAGAGAATAATGTCCAACAGATATCATTTCGTCATGTTCTCAAACCAGGTTTAGTACCAACAAAGGGAGCACTATACACACAACCTGCAACATCATCAGCATTTACCGAGAGTCAACAAACGTCTTTTTCTCTTTCCAACCAACGTCCCATGACGCAAGCAAGAAATATACTCGATCCACAACCTGGCTCATCAGCAACATTTAATAACAGTCAGTCTCAATCATATGTTGCAGTTGCAAATGCTCGTTCGGTGGTTATACCACGAAAAGATGTAGTTCCTGCACCATCAACACCAATTAGCAACCCCCAACAGACACAAGAATCACCAGCACAAAGTGTTAGATCTATTTTTAATAAATGGAAAAATCTTGACGATAGCATGACACAATCAACAACACTTCCAAGTGAACAAGAAACATTTCTTTCTGATTCCATTTCACCAACTGTCGGGAGACAACCAGAGACATTTATATGCTTTGTTTCTCCACAATCAACAAGGCAATTCTCCTTATCAGGTGCATTTGTCGCGTAATGCTGTACCCGTTTTCACATATACATATATCATTATGTGCCGAAATATTTCTGAACATATAACGCAACAACTACTCACTTTTACCTGGGTGTTGTTGTTGTTGTTGCTCATCCACACTACGAACTAATAACCAATCACGTGCAATGTCTGTATCTACAGCCCATTGCCATCTCTGACTATCTTTCCCGTCTACTCTAAGCATTTCAGTAACAGTAATCTAAGAAGCATATCCTTCAGAACATATAACTCAAGAGAATGCATAATAAAGACGAGCAAAAATCAGTTTGGAGCACACACTACTTGCTCCTCGATGTCGACATTGCTAACGCAGAAGGTTACGTGTACGCTCATGGCTCACACCAGCAGCAAGTAATCAAGTATATGCCACGATATCATAAGAGCAACAGCCCATGTACGCTAAGATATAGTTACCAGGAACAACACAATAATAGTCCATTATCCAACACTCAAGTAGCCAGAACATGTACAGTATCCAGAAACTGCATTCTATGTTCTAAGAAAATAAATGGACAACAAAACCACAATTTTACCAATATCCAACACCAGGAATTTCCAACAACATCATTATCAACAGGCCCCTGCTACAAATTATCCAGTCGCCTGCAGCAATTTATTTACATTTACCAGCTGCAGGTTATCGACAACCACCATATGTATAGATAGATGACACCAGACCAGCCACAGTCTCCAGCATCTTATCAACAGCTAACATCGGATTATTCACCAGGAACACCAATGTGTACGCCTCCAGCACAGCTTAGGTAACATATAGCTTGATATTAGTATATGTTATATTTACAGATAGCTTTGTGGCGACTGCACTAGCTACGCAGCCATTACATTCTACAAGCACGCGTCTCGTTGGTTACACTCCGTCATAAAAAGCGGTACTACAAACAACAACGATAATTTAACGACAGCTAGTTAAAACACATGCGCTAACAAACAAGTTCACACAGGCGTGCCCGCACACACACACTGGTAATTTCAAGACACTGAAATATATTGAACAGAACAAACATTAGATTCCAGACAAGAATTAGAAACATAATCGTTACCATACAAGACGGATGTTGTTTTTTTACATTTTATTGACCATACAATATCGTTTATTCTTTGAGCATATTTTCTTCCCCGTTGTCGTCTTGCTAGACCAGTAACAGCACCGGATGGCATTCTTACAAGTTCTGACATTCAATGGCAGAAGAAAAATAGTCACACCAGAGATGAAGTGTCTACACAGAATGGTAGGGGGTAGCAAGAAGAGACAATGTTTAGAAATGAAGATATCAGAAAAAAAGTTTGTACAATATCATCAGTACTGAACTTTATCAAGAAGCAACAACTGAAATGTTTCATGCACATCAACAGATTACCAACAGACAGTACGCCACAAAGAGTGCAATGTTACTCAAATACAGGGGACACAAAGAAAAGGCTGACCACGCAAAGGTAGACATCAGAGATAACAGAGGCGACGAAAGACACTTTATGAAGCGTACACTAAAGTCCATTCTAGAAATGTCTTCTTAGCCTGAAACTGTGAGACAAACCAGAACTGGAGAAGAGAAAGAAAGATAATTCGCATAGAGAGGCTCGCTCCAGGTGTTCGTCTCCTTTTTTCGACTTAAGCTGAGAGGCAAACCACGATTAGAGTATAGATAGATGGATATGTAGATAGATAAGACTATCAGAGTATAGATAGATAGATATATAGATAGATAGACTATCTTCATCAACAAATATTGGCATATGCATTTATGACATATAAATATATATGTATGTATGTGTGTTATATGTGACAATATTATTTATCTTTTACTTTCAGACAAACCACTGAACTACATAGATAAGCAGAAGAAAAGTGTTAACATCTGAGAGAGAAAATTAATAAGTCATCAACATGTCAGGTCACGGCTGTTACTGTCATCAACATGTCAGGTCACGGCTGTTACTGTCATCAACATGTCAGGTCACGGCTGTTACTGTCATTCAATGAACATTGTGATATTCCTACATATAACTTTATCTTCAACTAGAAGAACATTCTACACGTATCTGACAACTGGCAAACTAACGGTCATTCATGCCCACACAAGATAACCAGGCATATCTGACAACTGGCAAACTAACGGCCATTAATGCCCACACAAGATAACCAGGCATATCTGACAACTGGCAAACTAACGGTCATTGATGCCCACACAAGATAACCAGGCATATCTGACAACTGGCAAACTAACGGTCATTGATGCCCACACAAGATAACCAGGCATATCTGACAACTGGCAAACTAACGGTCATTAATGCACACAAGATAACCAGGCATATCTGACAACGGCAAACTAACGGTCCATTGAATGCCACATAGATAACCAGGCATATCTGACAACGGCAAACTAACGGTCATTGATGCCCACACAAGATAAACCAGGCATATCTGAACTGGCAATTAACGTAGTTAAATTCACACAATATAACCAGGCATATGCATTGAACAAGTCATTGATTGCATTCAGTATCCGTGTCATATGAAAGAACTAAGTCTTATCCAGATACAGCATATCTGTACTAATTGAGTGATCATTTGCAAACTTATATCATCAATCTTGAAATAGTAGATAGTTCATCTCTGTCAAAGATCTTGTGCTTCATCTCTAGTAACTGTAAATGGGATACTAGCTAGATAATCACAGTTATAAATGAACAATAACGTCAAAATAATTAATGGCTTATCTGTAAGCTTGAACTGCTAATCATTATAGATAAGTTTGAAAAAGTGTATAATCATCTCTTAAAATGTTAGTGATTCATCTCTTGTAAAATGTTATAGTTCATCTCTTGTAATGTTTGTGTTCATCTGTAATGTTGTGTTCATCTCTGTAATGTTTGTAGTGTTCATTCTGTAATGTTTGTGTTCATCTCTGTAATGTTTGTGTGTTCATCCTTGTAATGTTGGTGTTCATCTCTTGTAATGTTGTGTTTCATCTCTTGTAATGTTTGTTTCATCTCTTGTAATGTTTGTAGTTCATCTCTTGTAATGTTTGTAGTGTTCATCTCTTGTAATGTTTGTGTTTCATCTCTTGTAATGTTTGGTGTTCATCTCTTGTAATGTTTGTGTCATCTTTGTAATGTTTTGTGTTCATCCTTGAATGTTTGTAGTTCATCTCTGTAATGTTTGTGTTCATCTCTTGTAATGTTTGTGTTCATCTCTTGTAATGTTTGTGTTCATCTCTTGTAATGTTTGTGTTCATCTCTTGTAATGTTTGTGTTCATCTCTTGTAATGTTTGTGTGTTCATCTCTTGTAATGTTTGTGTTTTCATCTCTTGTAATGTTTGTGTGTTCATCTCTTGTAATGTTTGTGTGTCATCTCTTGTAATGTTTGTGTGTTCATCTCTTGTAATGTTTGTGTTCATCTCTTGTAATGTTTGTGTGTTATCTCTAATTTGTGTATCCTTGAATGTTTGTGTGTTCATCTCTTGTAATGTATGTGTGTTCATCTCTTGTAATGTTTGTGTGTTCATCTCTTGTAATGTTTGTGTTTTCATCTCTTGTAATGTTTGTGTTCATCTCTTGTAATGTTTGTGTGTTCATCTCTTGTAATGTTTTTGTTCATCTCTTGTAATGTTTGTGTGTTCATCTCTTGTAATGTTTGTGTGTTCATCTCTGTAATGTTTGTGTGTTCATCTCTTGTAATGTTTGTGTTCATCTCTTGTAATGTTTGTGTTTTCATCTCTTGTAATGTTTGTGTGTTCATCTCTTGTAATGTTTGTGTTTTCATCTCTTGTAATGTTTGTGTTCATCTCTTGTAATGTTTGTGTGTTCATCTCTTGTAATGTTGGTGTTCATCTCTTGTAATGTTTGTGTGTTCATCTCTTGTAATGTTTGTGTGTTCATCTCTTGTAATGTTTGTGTGTTCATCTCTTGTAATGTTTGTGTGTTCATCTCTTGTAATGTTTGTTTTCATCTCTTGTAATGTTTGTGTGTTCATCTCTTGTAATGTTGTGTGTTCATCTCTTGTAATGTTTGTGTTCATCTTTTGAATGTTTGTGTTTCATCTCTTGTAATGTTTGTGTGTTCATCTCTTGTAATGTTTGTGTGTTCATCTCTTGTAATGTTTGTGTTCATCTCTTGTAATGTTTGTGTGTTCATCTCTTGTAATGTTTGTGTTCATCTCTTGTAATGTTTGTTTTCATCTCTTGTAATGTTTGTGTGTTCATCTCTTGTAATGTTTGTTGTTCATCTCTTGTAATGTTTGTGTTCATCTCTTTGTAATGTTTGTGTTCATCTCTTGTAATGTTTGTGTGTTCATCTCTTGTAATGTTTGTGTGTTCATCTCTTGTAATGTTTGTTTTCATCTCTTGTAATGTTTGTGTGTTCATCTCTTGTAATGTTTGTGTGTTCATCTCTTGTAATGTTTGTGTTCATCTCTTGTAATGTTTGTGTTTTCATCTCTTGTAATGTTTGTGTTCATCTCTTGTAATGTTTGTGTTCATCTCTTAGTAATGTTTGTATGTTCATCTCTTGTAATGTTTGTGTTCATCTCTTGTAATGTTTGTGTTCATCTCTTGTAATGTTTGTGTTCATCTCTTGTAATGTTTGTTTTCATCTCTTGTAATGTTTGTGTGTTCATCTCTTGTAATGTTTGTGTGTTCATCTCTTTATTTGTATGTTATCTCTTGTATGTTGTTTTCATCTCTTGTAATGTTTGTGTGTTCATCTCTTGTAATGTTTGTGTTTTCATCTCTTGTAATGTTTGTGTGTTCATCTCTTGTAATGTTTGTGTGTTCATCTCTTGTAATGTTGTGTGTTCATCTCTTGTAATGTTTGTGTTCATCTCTTGTAATGTTTGTGTTCATCTCTTGTAATGTTTGTGTTCATCTCTTGTAATGTTTGTGTTCATCTCTTGTAATGTTTGTGTTCATCTCTTGTAATGTTTGTGTTCATCTCTTGTAATGTTTGTGTTCATCTCTTGTAATGTTTGTGTTCATCTCTTGTAATGTTTGTGTTCATCTCTTGTAATGTTTGTGTTCATCTCTTGTAATGTTTGTGTTCATCTCTTGTAATGTTTGTGTTCATCTCTTGTAATGTTTGTGTTCATCTCTTGTAATGTTTGTGTTCATCTCTTGTAATGTTTGTGTTCATCTCTTGGAATGTTTGTGTTCATCTCTTGTAATGTTTGTGTTCATCTCTTGTAATGTTTGTGTGTTCATCTCTTGTAATGTTTGTGTTTTCATCTCTTGTAATTTTTGTGTTCATCTCTTGTAATGTTTGTGTTCATCTCTTGTAATGTTTGATTTGTATGTCATCTCTTGTAATGTTTGTGTTCATCTCTTGTAATGTTTGTGTTCATCTCTTGTAATGTTTGTGTTCATCTCTTGTAATGTTTGTTTGTTCATCTCTTGTAATGTTTGTGTTCATCTCTTGTAATGTTTGTTTTCATCTCTTGTAATGTTTGTGTTCATCTCTTGTAATGTTTGTGTTCATCTCTTGTAATGTTTGTGTGTTCATCTCTTGTAATGTTTGTGTTCATCTCTTGTAATGTTTGTGTTCATCTCTTGTAATGTTTGTGTTCATCTCTTGTAATGTTTGTTTTCATCTCTTGTAATGTTTGTGTTCATCTCTTGTAATGTTTGTGTTCATCTCTTGTAATGTTTGTGTATTCATGCTCTTGTAATGTTTGTGTTCATCTCTTGTAATGTTTGTGTTCATGTCTTGTAATGTTTGTGTGTTCATCTCTTGTAATGTTTGTGTTCATCTCTTGTAATGTTTGTTTTCATCTCTTGTAATGTTTGTGTTCATCTCTTGTAATGTTTGTGTTCATCTCTTGTAATGTTTGTGTTCATCTCTTGTATTGTTTGTGTTCATCTCTTGTAATGTTTGTGTTCATCTCTTGTAATGTTTGTGTTCATCTCTTGTAATGTTTGTGTGTTCATCTCTTGTAATGTTTGTGTTCATCTCTAGTAATGTTTGTGTGTTCATCTCTTGTAATGTTTGTGTTCATCTCTTGTAATGTTTGTGTGTTCATCTCTTGTAATGTTTGTGTGTTCATCTCTTGTAATGTTTGTGTGTTCATCTCTTGTAATGTTTGTGTTCATGTCTTGTAATGTTTGTGTTCATCTCTTGTAATGTTTGTGTGTTCATGTCTTGTAATGTTTGTGTGTTCATCTCTTGTATATGTTTGTATGTTCATCTCTTGTAATGTTTGTGTGTTCATCTCTTGTAATGTTTGTGTGTTCATCTCTTGTAATGTTTGTGTTCATTTCTTGTAATGTTTGTGTGTTCATGTCTTGTAATGTTTGTGTGTTCATCTCTTGTAATGTTTGTGATCATCTCTTGTAATGTTTGTGTTCATCTCTTGTAATGTTTGTGTTCATCTCTTGTAATGTTTGTGTTCATCTCTTGTAATGTTTGTGTTCATCTCTTGTAATGTTTGTGTTCATCTCTTGTAATGTTTGTGTTCATCTCTTGTAATGTTTGTGTGTTCATCTCTTGTAATGTTTGTGATGTATCATCATCTCTGTAATGTTTGTGTGTTCATCTCTTGTAATGTTTGTGTTTTCATCTCTTGTAATGTTTGTGTGTTCATCTCTTGTAATTTTTGTGTTCATCTCTTGTAATGTTTGTGTGTTCATCTCTTGTAATGTTTGTGTTCATCTCTTGTAATGTTTGTGTTCATCTCTTGTAATGTTTGTGTTCATGTCTTGTAATGTTTGTGTTTTCATCTCTTGTAATGTTTGTGTGTTCATCTCTTGTAATGTTTGTGTGTTCATCTCTTGTAATGTTTGTGTGTTCATCTCTTGTAATGTTTGTGTTCATCTCTTGTAATGTTTGTGTTCATCTATTGTAATGTTTGTGTTCATCTCTTGTAATGTTTGTGTTCATCTCTTGTATTGTTTGTGTTCATCTCTTGTAATGTTTGTGTTCATCTCTTGTAATGTTTGTGTTCATCTCTTGTAATGTTTGTGTGTTCATCTCTTGTAATGTTTGTGTTCATCTCTTGTAATGTTTGTGTGTTCATCTCTTGTAATGTTTGTGTGTTCATCTCTTGTAATGTTTGTGTGTTCATCTCTTGTAATGTTTGTGTTCATCTCTTGTAATGTTTGTGTGTTCATCTCGTGTAATGTTTGTGTTTCATCTCTTGTAATGTTTGTGTTTCATCTCTTGTAATGTTTGTGTTCATCTCTTTTAATGTTTGTGTTCATCTCTTGTAATGTTTGTGTGTTCATCTCTTGTAATGTTTGTGTTCATCTCTGTGTAATGTTTGTGTGTTCATCTCTGTGTAATGTTTGTGTGTTCATCTCTTGTAATGTTTGTGTTCATCTCTTGTAATGTTTGTGTGTTCATCTCTGTAATGTTTGTGTGTTCATCTCTTGTAATGTTTGCGTTCATCTCTTGTAATGTTTGTGTTCATCTCTTGTAATGTTTGTGTGTTCATCTATTGTAATGTTTGTGTTCATCTCTTGTAATGTTTGTGTGTTCATCTCGTGTAATGTTTGTGTGTTCATCTCTTGTAATGTTTGTGTGTTCATCTCTTGTAATGTTTGTGTTCATCTCTTGTAATGTTTGTGTTCATCTCTTGTAATGTTTGTGTGTACATCTCTTGTAATGTTTGTGTTCATCTCGTGTAATGTTTGTGTGTTCATCTCGTGTAATGTTTGTGTGTTCATCTCTTGTAATGTTTGTGTTCATCTCTTGTAATGTTTGTGTGTTCATCTCTTGTAATGTTTGTGTGTTCATCTCTTGTAATGTTTGTGTTCATCTCTTGTAATGTTTGTGTGTTCATCTCTTGTAATGTTTGTGTGTTCATCTCTTGTAATGTTTGTGTGTTCATCTCTTGTAATGTTTGTGTGTTCATCTCTTGTAATGTTTGTGTTCATCTCTTGTAATGTTTGTGTTCATCTCTTGGAATGTTTGTGTTCATCTCTTGTAATGTTTGTGTGTTCATCTCTTGTAATGTTTGTGTGTACATCTCTTGTAATGTTTGTGTGTTCATCTCTTGTAATGTTTGTGTGTTCATCTCTTGTAATGTTTGTGTGTTCATCTCTTGTAATGTTTGTGTGTTCATCTCTTGTAATGTTTGTGTGTTCATCTCTTGTAATGTTTGTGTTCATCTCTTGTAATGTTTGTGTGTTCATCTCTTGTAATGTTTGTGTTCATCTCTTGTAATGTTTGTGTGTTCATCTCTTGTAATGTTTGTGTGTTCATCTCTTGTAATGTTTGTGTGTTCATCTCTTGTAATGTTTGTGTTCATCTCTTGTAATGTTTGTGTGTTCATCTCTTGTAATGTTTGTGTGTTCATCTCTTGTAATGTTTGTTTTCATCTCTTGTAATGTTTGTGTGTTCATCTCTTGTAATGTTTGTGTGTTCATCTCTTGTAATGTTTGTGTTCATCTCTTGTAATGTTTGTGTTCATCTCTTGTAATGTTTGTGTGTTCATCTCTTGTAATGTTTGTGTTCATCTCTTGTAATGTTTGTGTGTTCATCTCTTGTAATGTTTGTGTGTTCATCTCTAGTAATGTTTGTGTGTTCATCTCTTGTAATGTTTGTGTTCATCTCTTGTAATGTTTGTGTGTTCATCTCTTGTAATGTTTGTGTGTTCATCTCTTGTAATGTTTGTGTGTTCATCTCTTGTAATGTTTGTGTGTTCATCTCTTGTAATGTTTGTGTTCATCTCTTGTAATGTTTGTGTTCATCTCTTGTAATGTTTGTGTTCATCTCTTGTAATGTTTGTGTGTTCATCTCTTGTAATGTTTGTGTGTTCATCTCTTGTAATGTTTGTGTTTCATCCCTTGTAATGTTTGTGTTTTCATCTCTTGTAATGTTTGTGTTCATCTCTTGTAATGTTTGTGTTCATCTCTTGTAATGTTTCTGTTCATCTCTTGTAATGTTTGTTTTCATCTCTTGTAATGTTTGTGTGTTCATGTCTTGTAATGTTTGTGTGTTCATCTCTTGTAATGTTTATGTGTTCATCTCTTGTAATGTTTGTGTGTTCATCTCTTGTAATGTTTGTGTTCATCTCTTGTAATGTTTGTGTGTTCATCTCTTGTAATGTTTGTGTGTTCATCTCTTGTAATGTTTGTGTTCATGTCTTGTAATGTCTGTGTGTTCATCTCTTGTAATGTTTGTGTGTTCATCTCTTGTAATGTTTGTGTGTTCATCTCTTGTAATGTTTGTGTGTTCATCTCTTGTAATGTTTGTGTGTTCATCTCTTGTAATGTTTGTGTGTTCATCTCTTGTAATGTTTGTGTGTTCATCTCTTGTAATGTTTGTGTTCATCTCTTGTAATGTTTGTGTGTTCATCTCTTGTAATGTTTGTGTGTTCATCTCTTGTAATGTTTGTTTTCATCTCTTGTAATGTTTGTGTTCATCTCTTGTAATGTTTGTGTGTTCATCTCTTGTAATGTTTGTGTTCATCTCTTGTAATGTTTGTGTGTTCATCTCTTGTAATGTTTGTGTTCATCTCTTGTAATGTTTGTGTGTTCATCTCTTGTAATGTTTGTGTTCATCTCTTGTAATGTTTGTGTTCATCTCTTGTAATGTTTGTGTGTTCACCTCTTGTATGTTTGTGTGTTCATCTCTTGTAATGTTTGTGTGTTCATCTCTTGTAATGTTTGTGTTCATCTCTTGTAATGTTTGTGTGTTCATCTCTTGTAATGTTTGTGTGTTCATCTCTTGTAATGTTTGTGTGTTCATCTCTTGTAATGTTTGTGTGTTCATCTCTTGTAATGTTTGTGTGTTCATCTCTAGTAATGTTTGTGTGTTCATCTCTTGTAATGTTTGTGTTCATCTCTTGTAATGTTTGTGTGTTCATCTCTTGTAATGTTTGTGTGTTCATCTCTTGTAATGTTTGTGTGTTCATCTCTTGTAATGTTTGTGTTCATCTCTTGTAATGTTTGTGTTCATCTCTTGTAATGTTTGTGTGTTCATGTCTTGTAATGTTTGTGTGTTCATCTCTTGTAATGTTTGTGTGTTCATCTCTTGTAATGTTTGTGTGTTCATCTCTTGTAATTTTTGTGTTCATCTCTTGTAATGTTTGTGTTCATCTCTTGTAATGTTTGTGTTCATCTATTGTAATGTTTGTGTTCATCTCTTGTAATGTTTGTGTTCATCTCTTGTATTGTTTGTGTTCATCTCTTGTAATGTTTGTGTTCATCTCTTGTAATGTTTGTGTTCATCTCTTGTAATGTTTGTGTGTTCATCTCTTGTAATGTTTGTGTTCATCTCTTGTAATGTTTGTGTGTTCATCTCTTGTAATGTTTGTGTGTTCATCTCTTGTAATGTTTGTGTGTTCATCTCTTGTAATGTTTGTGTTCATCTCTTGTAATGTTTGTGTGTTCATCTCTTGTAATGTTTGTGTGTTCATGTCTTGTAATGTTTGTGTTCATCTCTTGTAATGTTTGTGTTCATCTCTTGTAATGTTTGTGTTCATGTCTTGTAATGTTTGTGTGTTCATCTCTTGTAATGTTTGTGTGTTCATCTCTTGTAATGTTTGTGTGTTCATCTCTTGTAATGTTTGTGTTCATCTCTTGTAATGTTTGTGTTCATCTCTTGTAATGTTTGTGTTCATCTCTTGTAATGTTTGTGTGTTCATCTCTTGTAATGTTTGTGTTCATCTCTTGTAATGTTTGTGTTTATCTCTTGTAATGTTTGTGTTTATCTCTTGTAATGTTTGTGTTCATCTCTTGTAATGTTTGTGTTCATCTCTTGTAATGTTTGTGTTCATCTCTTGTAATGTTTGTGTTCATCTCTTGTAATGTTTGTGTTCATCTCTTGTAATGTTTGTGTGTTCATCTCTTGTAATGTTTGTGTTCATCTCTTGTAATGTGTGTGTTCATCTCTTGTAATGTTTGTGTTCATCTCTTGTAATGTTTGTGTTCATCTCTTGTAATGTTTGTGTTCATCTCTTGTAATGTTTGTGTGTTCATCTCTTGTAATGTTTGTGTTCATCTCTTGTAATGTTTGTGTGTTCATCTCTTGTAATGTTTGTGTTCATCTCTTGTAATGTTTGTTTTCATCTCTTGTAATGTTTGTGTTCATCTCTTGTAATGTTTGTGTGTTCATCTCTTGTAATGTTTGTGTTCATCTCTTGTAATGTTTGTGTTCATCTCTTGTAATGTTTGTGTTCATCTCTGTAATGTTTGTGTTCATCTCTTGTAATGTTTGTGTTCATCTCTTGTAATGTTTGTTTTCATCTCTTGTAATGTTTGTGTTCATCTCTTGTAATGTTTGTGTTCATCTCTTGTAATGTTTGTGTTTTCATCTCTTGTAATGTTTGTGTGTTCATCTCTTGTAATGTTTGTGTTCATCTCTTGTAATGTTTGTGTTCATCTCTTGTAATGTTTGTGTGTTCATGTCTTGTAATGTTTGTGTGTTCATCTCTTGTAATGTTTGTGTTCATGTCTTGTAATGTTTGTGTGTTCATCTCTGTAATGTTTGTGTGTTCATCTCTTGTAATGTTTGTGTTCATCTCTTGTAATGTTTGTGTTCATCTCTTGTAATGTTTGTGTTCATCTCTTGTAATGTTTGTGTTCATCTCTTGTATTGTTTGTGTTCATCTCTTGTAATGTTTGTGTTCATCTCTTGTAATGTTTGTGTTCATCTCTTGTAATGTTTGTGTGTTCATCTCTTGTAATGTTTGTGTGTTCATCTCTAGTAATGTTTGTGTGTTCATCTCTTGTAATGTTTGTGTTCATCTCTTGTAATGTTTGTGTGTTCATCTCTTGTAATGTTTGTGTGTTCATCTCTTGTAATGTTTGTGTGTTCATCTCTTGTAATGTTTGTGTTCATCTCTTGTAATGTTTGTGTTCATCTCTTGTAATGTTTGTGTGTTCATGTCTTGTAATGTTTGTGTGTTCATCTCTTGTAATGTTTGTTTTCATCTCTTGTAATGTTTGTGTGTTCATCTCTTGTAATGTTTGTGTGTTCATCTCTTGTAATGTTTGTGTTCATGTCTTGTAATGTTTGTGTGTTCATGTCTTGTAATGTTTGTGTGTTCATCTCTTGTAATGTTTGTGTTCATCTCTTGTAATGTTTGTGTTCATCTCTTGTAATGTTTGTGTTCATCTCTTGTAATGTTTGTGTTCATCTCTTGTATTGTTTGTGTTCATCTCTTGTAATGTTTGTGTTCATCTCTTGTAATGTTTGTGTTCATCTCTTGTAATGTTTGTGTGTTCATCTCTTGTAATGTTTGTGTGTTCATCTCTAGTAATGTTTGTGTGTTCATCTCTTGTAATGTTTGTGTTCATCTCTTGTAATGTTTGTGTGTTCATCTCTTGTAATGTTTGTGTGTTCATCTCTTGTAATGTTTGTTTTCATCTCTTGTAATGTTTGTGTTCATCTCTTGTAATGTTTGTGTTCATCTCTTGTAATGTTTGTGTGTTCATGTCTTGTAATGTTTGTGTGTTCATCTCTTGTAATGTTTGTGTGTTCATCTCTTGTAATGTTTGTGTGTTCATCTCTTGTAATGTTTGTGTGTTCATCTCTTGTAATGTTTGTGTTCATCTCTTGTAATGTTTGTGTTCATCTATTGTAATGTTTGTGTTCATCTCTTGTAATGTTTGTGTTCATCTCTTTTATTGTTTGTGTTCATCTCTTGTAATGTTTGTGTTCATCTCTTGTAATGTTTGTGTTCATCTCTTGTAATGTTTGTGTGTTCATCTCTTGTAATGTTTGTGTTCATCTCTTGTAATGTTTGTTTTCATCTCTTGTAATGTTTGTGTGTTCATCTCTTGTAATGTTTGTGTGTTCATCTCTTGTAATGTTTGTGTTCATCTCTTGTAATGTTTGTGTGTTCATCTCTTGTAATGTTTGTGTGTTCATGTCTTGTAATGTTTGTGTTCATCTCTTGTAATGTTTGTGTTCATCTCTTGTAATGTTTGTGTTCATGTCTTGTAATGTTTGTGTGTTCATCTCTTGTAATGTTTGTGTGTTCATCTCTTGTAATGTTTGTGTGTTCATCTCTTGTAATGTTTGTGTTCATCTCTTGTAATGTTTGTGTTCATCTCTTGTAATGTTTGTGTTCATCTCTTGTAATGTTTGTGTGTTCATCTCTTGTAATGTTTGTGTTCATCTCTTGTAATGTTTGTGTTTATCTCTTGTAATGTTTGTGTTTATCTCTTGTAATGTTTGTGTTCATCTCTTGTAATGTTTGTGTTCATCTCTTGTAATGTTTGTGTTCATCTCTTGTAATGTTTGTGTTCATCTCTTGTAATGTTTGTGTTCATCTCTTGTAATGTTTGTTTTCATCTCTTGTAATGTTTGTGTTCATCTCTTGTAATGTGTGTTTCATCTCTTGTAATGTTTGTGTTCATCTCTTGTAATGTTTGTGTTCATCTCTTGTAATGTTTGTGTTCATCTCTTGTAATGTTTGTGTGTTCATCTCTTGTAATGTTTGTGTTCATCTCTTGTAATGTTTGTGTGTTCATCTCTTTTAATGTTTGTGTTCATCTCTTGTAATGTTTGTGTGTTCATCTCTTGTAATGTTTGTGTTCATCTCTTGTAATGTTTGTGTGTTCATCTCTTGTAATGTTTGTGTTCATCTCTTGTAATGTTTGTGTTCATCTCTTGTAATGTTTGTGTGTTCATCTCTTGTAATGTTTGTGTTCATCTCTTGTAATGTTTGTGTTCATCTCTTGTAATGTTTGTGTGTTCATCTCTTGTAATGTTTGTGTTCATCTCTTGTAATGTTTGTGTGTTCATCTCTTGTAATGTTTGTGTTCATCTCTTGTAATGTTTGTGTGTTCATCTCTTGTAATGTTTGTGTTCATCTCTTGTAATGTTTGTGTTCATCTCTTGTAATGTTTGTGTGTTCATGTCTTGTAATGTTTGTGTGTTCATCTCTTGTAATGTTTGTGTTCATGTCTTGTAATGTTTGTGTGTTCATGTCTTGTAATGTTTGTGTGTTCATCTCTTGTAATGTTTGTGTTCATCTCTTGTAATGTTTGTGTTCATCTCTTGTAATGTTTGTGTTCATCTCTTGTAATGTTTGTGTTCATCTCTTGTATTGTTTGTGTTCATCTCTTGTAATGTTTGTGTTCATATCTTGTAATGTTTGTGTTCATCTCTTGTAATGTTTGTGTGTTCATCTCTTGCAATGTTTGTGTTCATCTCTTGTAATGTTTGTGTGTTCATCTCTTGTAATGTTTGTGTTCATCTCTTGTAATGTGTGTGTGTTCATCTCTTGTAATGTTTGTGTTCATCTCTTGTAATGTTTGTGTGTTCATGTCTTGTAATGTTTGTGTGTTCATCTCTTGTAATGTTTGTGTTCATCTCTTGTAATGTTTGTGTTCATGTCTTGTAATGTTTGTGTTCATGTCTTGTAATGTTTGTGTTCATGTCTTGTAATGTTTGTGTTCATCTCTTGTAATGTTTGTGTTCATCTCTTGTAATGTTTGTGTTCATGTCTTGTAATGTTTGTGTTCATGTCTTGTAATGTTTGTGTGTTCATCTCTTGTAATGTTTGTGTTCATCTCTTGTAATGTTTGTGTTCATCTCTTGTAATGTTTGTGTTCATCTCTTGTAATGTTTGTGTTCATCTCTTGTAATGTTTGCGTTCATCTCTTGTAATGTTTGTGTTCATCTCTTGTAATGTTTGTGTGTTCATCTCTTGTAATGTTTGTGTTCATCTCTTGTAATGTTTGTGTGTTCATCTCTGTAATGTTTGTGTTCATCTCTTGTAATGTTTGTGTTCAACTCTTGTAATGTTTGTGTGTTCATCTCTTGTAATGTTTGTGTGTTCATCTCTTGTAATGTTTGTGTGTTCATCTCTTGTAATGTTTGTGTGTTCATCTCTTGTAATGTTTGTGTTCATCTCTTGTAATGTTTGTGTTCATCTCTTGTAATGTTTGTGTTCATCTCTTGTAATGTTTGTGTTCATCTCTTGTAATGGTTGTGTGTTCATCTCTTGTAATGTTTGTGTGTTCATCTCTTGTAATGTTTGTGTGTTCATCTCTTGTAATGTTTGTGTTCATCTCTTGTAATGTTTGTGTTCATCTCTTGTAATGTTTGTGTGTTCATGTCTTGTAATGTTTGTGTGTTCATCTCTTGTAATGTTTGTGTTCATGTCTTGTAATGTTTGTGTGTTCATGTCTTGTAATGTTTGTGTGTTCATCTCTTGTAATGTTTGTGTTCATCTCTTGTAATGTTTGTGTTCATCTCTTGTAATGTTTGTGTTCATCTCTTGTAATGTTTGTGTTCATCTCTTGTATTGTTTGTGTTCATCTCTTGTAATGTTTGTGTTCATCTCTTGTAATGTTTGTGTTCATCTCTTGTAATGTTTGTGTGTTCATCTCTTGTAATGTTTGTGTTCATCTCTTGTAATGTTTGTGTGTTCATCTCTTGTAATGTTTGTGTTCATCTCTTGTAATGTGTGTGTGTTCATCTCTTGTAATGTTTGTGTTCATCTCTTGTAATGTTTGTGTTCATGTCTTGTAATGTTTGTGTTTTCATCTCTTGTAATGTTTGTGTTCATCTCTTGTAATGTTTGTGTTCATGTCTTGTAATGTTTGTGTTCATGTCTTGTAATGTTTGTGTTCATGTCTTGTAATGTTTGTGTTCATCTCTTGTAATGTTTGTGTTCATCTCTTGTAATGTTTGTGTTCATGTCTTGTAATGTTTGTGTTCATGTCTTGTAATGTTTGTGTGTTCATCTCTTGTAATGTTTGTGTTCATCTCTTGTAATGTTTGTGTTCATCTCTTGTAATGTTTGTGTTCATCTCTTGTAATGTTTGTGTTCATCTCTTGTAATGTTTGCGTTCATCTCTTGTAATGTTTGTGTTCATCTCTTGTAATGTTTGTGTGTTCATCTCTTGTAATGTTTGTGTTCATCTCTTGTAATGTTTGTGTGTTCATCTCTGGTAATGTTTGTGTTCATCTCTTGTAATGTTTGTGTTCAACTCTTGTAATGTTTGTGTGTTCATCTCTTGTAATGTTTGTGTGTTCATCTCTTGTAATGTTTGTGTGTTCATCTCTTGTAATGTTTGTGTGTTCATCTCTTGTAATGTTTGTGTTCATCTCTTGTAATGTTTGTGTTCATCTCTTGTAATGTTTGTGTTCATCTCTTGTAATGTTTGTGTTCATCTCTTGTAATGGTTGTGTGTTCATCTCTTGTAATGTTTGTGTGTTCATCTCTTGTAATGTTTGTGTGTTCATCTCTTGTAATGTTTGTGTTCATCTCTTGTAATGTTTGTGTTCATCTCTTGTAATGTTTGTGTTCATCTCTTGTAATGTTTGTGTGTTCATCTCTTGTAATGTTTGTGTTCATCTCTTGTAATGTTTGTGTGTTCATCTCTTGTAATGTTTGTGTGTTCATCTCTTGTAATGTTTGTTTGTTCATCTCTTGTAATGTTTGTGTTCATCTCTTGTAATGTTTGTGTTCATCTCGTGTAATGTTTGTGTGTTCATCTCTTGTAATGTTTGTGTTCATCTCTTGTAATGTTTGTGTGTTCATCTCTTGTAATGTTTGTGTGTTCATCTCTTGTAATGTTTGTGTGTTCATCTCTTGTAATGTTTGTGTGTTCATCTCTTGTAATGTTACATTCATTAGCAAAACTCTTGTCTCACTCTCTCTATCCAAATACTCTGATAATAAAAACACACAATGAAGATATCTTTACAGAAATATCAACGTATTATTCTTGTGTAGGTTTACAGAAATGTCAACGTATTATTCTTGTGTAGGTTGACAGAAATGTATTATTCTTGTGTAGGTTGACAGAAATGTATTATTCTTGTGTAGGTTGACAGAAATGTATTGTTCTTGTGTAGGTTGACAGAAATGTATTATTCTTGTGTAGGTTGACAGAAACGTATTATTCTTGTGTAGGTTGACAGAAATGTATTATTCTTGTGTAGGTTGACAGAAATGTATTATTCTTGTGTAGGTTGACAGAAATGTATTATTCTTGTGTAGGTTGACAGAAATGTATTATTCTTGTGTAGGTTGACAGAAATGTATTATTCTTGTGTAGGTTGACAGAAATGTATTATTCTTGTGTAGGTTGACAGAAATGTATTATTCTTGTGTAGGTTGACATATCAAAGACTATAGTCTTCTTCTTCATACGCTCCATGTCGAACACTTGTTAACCAATTTGTGATTTGTATGTGATTTGAGCCTAGAGCTATTGTACGTTGTGCAAGTTATGCACCTATAAGGACAGGCGAATTCTGCAACGCTTTTTATTTCTTAGAGTAGCTTGTAGTTTCTAGAGGTTTAGTTTCTAGACTCTGCCACTATATCAGGGGTTGACACTAATGGATAGAGTTGACATTCTCAACGCCGTCGTAGAGTGTTGTCGTCAAGTAGATTTTCATCTAAACAAATCTACTTTAATTGCTAGATTGCAAGAGTTTGGATTGAAGATAGAAGTGGTCAGAAAAGAATATTACAACGGGTATATGAGTAGACACATCAAATCAATATTGAACTGGTACAGTTAGTCGCTGGACGCTGTTGAAGATATTGTGAAGAAGATCAAAGCACGTATGGACATGTCCGGAGTGCTGTTAAGATATTCTAAATTCAAACTGAAACATTGTCTGCACGATAAATCACTTTGTCAACGTCATACTTGTGAATTGCGTAGAACATGTTCAAGGTTCTTAGCCTTGACATTGTCATTGCAAATGTCTTCAGGTTGACATACAGTTTTCCAGATGTTGCTGTTCTTGTGTTTAAACATCGCTTTAAGACTGCCCCCAACTCATGTCATTTGAAGTAGGCTTTACTATATAGCAAAGCAGACCTACAACTCTGAGATTAAATCCTTTTACAGGTATCTTTAAAATAAATCCTTTAGCTTGTAACAAATATATCAGACATGATGAAGTCATACATTGTTGTCACTGGCTCTTTGGAAACCTCAACAAACACTGCATTACGTGCTCTAAACAATACTACTTCCACACAGAGACATGAACAAGTTGCGTTGGTTTCTCCTATTTATAAATCAACCGGCTCTTCAGGAAATTCTCAAAGCGTATTTAATTTACCGTCATCATTAGCAGGAAGTCAACCAAAAACACAAGAGCTACCGGCCACACAAGATCTACCTGTGACACCTACACCTGTGTATGCACATGACAACTTATTTACAAGTTTCATCTCTCCGTTGCAAACAAGTACGAGCAACTCTAATTATACTGAACATCCTGCTACAAAGAAGTTGTCTACAGATGAACTGACCGAACAAACAAGAGACACTTCTACTTCTGAATATTACGGATCTGACAAACCATCAGAAAGTTTATCATTACCATTAGCCGACAACATTGACAATACTTATTTCACAAAGTCTAGTAAATATGATATCGAACAATCTAGAAATAATTCAAACAATAACCAACTTTCATGTGACGGCAGCACCGTCGAGCACAAGGATTCACAAGCTTGTGCAGCACAAACATGTTTACCAAAATGTGAAATTATTAATAGAAAAATTATGTGAAGAATCCTTCCAGCCATTTCTCAAACTGAAAACTGTATCTCTGGTCATGTTTCATAGCAACGGGTCTCATGACAGTGAAGCTGAGAAACGTTTGAAGAAAGAATTTATTAAGGTAAGGAGTGAGAGAAAGAAGAAAGAGAGGCAGTGGATGAGGGAGAAAGAATTTATTAAGGTAAGGAGTGAGAGAAAGAAGAAAGAGAGACAGAGGATGAGGAAGACAGAATTTATTAAGGTAAGGAGTGAGAGAAAGAAGAAAGAGAGACAGTGGATGAGGAAGAAAGAATTTATTAAGGTAAGGAGTGAGAGAAAGAAGAAAGAGAGACAGTGGATGAGGAAGAAAGAATTTATTAAGGTAGAGAGTGAGAGAAAGAAGAAAGAGAGACAGTGGATGAGGGAGAAAGAATTTATTAAGGTAAGGAGTGAGAGAAAGAAGAAAGAGAGACAGTGGATGAGGGAGAAAGAATTTATTAAGGTAAGGAGTGAGAGAAAGAAGAAAGAGAGACAGAGGATGAGGAAGAAAGAATTTATTAAGGTAAGGAGTGAGAGAAAGAAGAAAGAGAGACAGAGGATGAGGAAGAAAGAATTCAAAAAAAGGTCGCTATATTATCAAAAATGCCTTAGTTAGTTTCAAGTTTTCATAAAAGTTACTTTCTCTCAGTTACAACAGTTACAACAGTTACAACAGTTACAACAGTTACAACAGTTACAATAATAACAACATGACACTGCAACTGAATGCAACACATGATATAAAGAGAATTGCAAACACACACACACACACACACACATATATACACACATACATACACACACGCACACACATACATTCACACATACATACACACACGCACACACACACGTACATACACACATACATACACACACGCACACACGCACACATACATACACACAAGCACAAACACATATACGCATATGTAGTACTCAATGTAGGTGTTGCATTCAGTTGAGATCGAGTTCCTAGTCCTATCGGAGACGGACGATAAAACGTAGGGGTCCCGCATTCAATTTGAGCGTGTAAAATAACCAACGGCAGTTTAAAAGTCGAGACCAGCAGGCTGGAAAGCCGATGCACGTGCAAATTCGAGACGAGCAGGCTGGAAAGCCGATGCACGTGCAAAATTCATTAGAAAAGATTAAAAACAAAATTCCTACAAAAATATCTTCACCATCTTCACAATTACATCGGGGACCTTCGCCGGTGCTACGGAGTTCGTCCACTGCAGCTGAGATCTTCATGTATAAGAAGAGATCGGAGCACACATGATTACTCACCGAAGTGCAATGATGATGGTCCTATCAATCAATTAATCAATCAATCATTCCCTCTATAGATCGGTCTCTCACAAGAAAATCGAGACATCATCTGTCTAGAGTCATTTCAACAAGACCAAACTCAGTACATCTTGCCAAAATCTCAACAGTCATGTCTGGATTTGATCCCACGAGTCTCGAAACGCAAGGCATACGGTCTAACCACTTTGCCACTTTGACTTCATCTCCTTCTCCACTTCACTCCGTTCAGAAGTGTACATACATTATAATCAAACACAGGATTCGAACCAATTACCCTTATTTCTTACGACACCCATCGCCTAGCCTAGCAATACGAGTGTCCTTACGATACCCATCGCCTAGCCTAGCAATACGAGTGTCCTTACGATACCCATCGCCTAGCATAGCAATACGAGTGTCCTTACGACATCCATCGCCTAGCCCAGCAATACAAGTGTCCTTACGACACCCATCGCCTAGCCTAGCAATACGGGCGTCATTACGACACCCATCGCCTAGCCTAGCAATACGGGCGTCATTACGAACACAACCAGCGAGACATTCTAGAAAAATGACTCTCGTGGGAGTTTCTTTCTCAAACACTTCGTTACAACTAGACACGGAATAATCAGGTAAGATTCGATCGAACAGTGTTTGCACAAACACATGCTATAAGCTTATTGTGCTTGTATATATTTGAGACGAGACAATATCATACATACACATGTATACACATATAACAAACATGCATACATCATTCAAAGTAGCTTCAAATTTATTATAAGATGAGAACAAGGAGTTTTTTTACAAGAACCCCAGAGGAAGCAACGGAAGCAAAGAATATGATCAACAAATAAACAGTGTACACCTGTTTATTACTACATATGATGTATTAATGTGTGTGTGTCTATGATGTATTAATGTGTGTGTGTCTATGATGTATTAATGTGTGTGTCTATGATGTATTAATGTGTGTGTCTATGATGTATTATTGTGTGTTTATGATGTATTATTGTATGTTTATGATGTATTAATGTGTGTGTCTATGATTTATTAATGTGTGTGCCTATGATGTATTAATGTGTGTCTATGATTTATTAATGTGTGTGTCTATGATGTATTAATGTGTGTCTATGATGTATTAATGTGTGTGTCTATGATGTATTAATGTTTGTGTCTATGATGTATTAATGTGTGTGTCTATGATGTATTAATGTATGTGTCTATTGTGTATTAATGTGTGTGTCTATGATGTATTAATGTGTGTCTATGATGTATTAATGTGTGTCTATGATGTATTAACGGGTGTTTATGATGTATTATTGTGTTGTCTATGACGTACTAATGTATGTGTCTATGATGTATTAATGTGTGTGTCTATGATGTATTAATGTGTGTCTATGATGTATTAATGTGTGTCTATGATGTATTAATGTGTGTGTCTATGATGTATTAATGTGTGTCTATGATGTATTAATGTGTGTCTATGATGTATTAATGTGTGTGTCTATGATGTATTAATGTGTGTCTATGATGTATTAATGTGTGTCTATGATGTATTAATGTCTGTGTCTATGATGCATTAATGTGTGCGTATGATGTATTAATGTGTGTCTATGATGTATTAATGTGTGTGTCTATGATGTATTAATGTGTGTCTATGATTTACTAATGTGTGTCTATGATGTATTAATGTGTGCGTATGATGTATTAATGTGTGTCTATGATTTATTAATGTGTGTATATGATCTATTAATGTGTGCGTATGATGTATTAATGTGTGTATATGATCTATTAATGTGTGCGTATGATGTATTAATGTGTGTCTATGATTTATTAATGTGTGTATATGATCTATTAATGTGTGCGTATGATTTATTAATGTGTGTATATGATCTATTAATGTGTGTCTATGATCTAATTATGTATGTCTATGATGTATTAATGTGTGTCTATGATCTATTAATGTGTGTTTATAATGTATTAATGTGTGTCTATGATGTATTAATGTGTGTCTATGATGTATTAATGTGTGTGTCTATGATGTATTAATGTGTGTGTCTATGATGTATTAATGTGTGTTTATATGTATTAATGTGTGTCTATGATCTATTAATGTGTGTCTATGATGTATTAATGTGTGTCTATGATGTATTAATGTGTGTCTATGATGTATTAATGTCTGTGTCTATGATCTATTAATGTGTGTCTATGATGTATTAATGTGTGTCTATTATCTATTAATGCGTGTCTATGATCTATTGGTTGCAGGCCTCAGAGAAGACATGTAAGCACAATCACGCTTTCGCATCTGTAGACTGCAGCACAGAAAGCACGCTCTGCCATAGACAGACAGTAACATCATCCCCATTGTTCAGGCTCTACACAAATGGTCGACCTATCGGAAACATCACCGGCAGCAGTTTTCTGACATCTGCTAACATGAAGAATAGTGTAGAACGCGTTCCAATTGGGTCAGAACCGGCATGCTCTCAGACTTGGGCAACTCTGAAAAAATTGATGGCATCAGGAGAAGTATCAGAGTAATATTTGAGAGCATATCAAACAAGTTAAAAATACCAAACATGTTAAAAACACAAAACAAACACAATAAAACATCTTCTTTCTTTACCAAATAAAGTTCGGCAACACTGAATTACTATAACAAACTTTAACAAGAAAAAATAAAGTTCGGCAACACTGAATTACTATAACAAACTTTAACAAGGAAAAATAAAGTTCGGCAACACTGGATTACTATAACAAACTTTAACAAGGAAAAATAAAGTTCGGCAACACTGGATTACTATAACAAACTTTAACAAGGAAAAATAAAGTTCGGCAACACTGGATTACTATAACAAACTTTAACAAGGAAAAATAAAGTTCGGCAACACTGGATTACTATAACAAACTTTAACAAGGAAAAATAAAGTTCGGCAACACTGGATTACTATAACAAACTTTAACAAGAAAAAAATGACTAAAACCTGAAGACTTGCGTGAAAGAATGAAAATTAAATATGCACAACTAAAGTAGCTCTTTTATTTTCATTTGATTTGGTGTTTAGTAACAAAACATTCTATTGTTTTTTGTTACTCGTTATACAATAATTTGTTACGTTATACAATAATTTCCTACAGGTTATACAATATTTTTTTACATGTTATACTATAATTTGTTACACGATATACTATATGTTGTTACATGTTATACAATATTTTGTTACTTTTATACAATATTTTGTTACATGTTATACAATAATTTGTTACATGTTATACAATATTTTGTTACATGTTATACTATATTTTGTTACATGTTATACAATAATTTGTTACATGTTATACAATATTTTGTTACAAGTTATACTATATTTTGTTACATGTTATACAATATTTTGTTACATGTTATACTATAATTTGTTACATGTTATACAATATTTTGTTACATGTTATACTATATTTTGTTACAAGTTATACTATATTTTGTTACATGTTATACAATATTTTATTACACTACTATACTATATTTTGTTACATGTTATACTATATTTTGTTACATGTTATACCATATTTTGTTACATGTTATACAATATTTTGTTACATGTTATACAATATTTTGTTACATGTTATACAATATTTTGTTACATGTTATACAATATTTTGTTACATGTTATACTATATTTTGTTACATGTTATACAATATTTTGTTACATGTTATACAATATTTTGTTACATGTTATACAATATTTTGTTACATGTTATACTATATTTTGTTACAAGTTATACAATATTTTGTTACATGTTATTGAATATTTTGTTACATGTTATACTATATTTTGTTACATGTTATACAATATTTTGTTACATGTTATACTATATTTTGTTACAAGTTATACAATATTTTGTTACATGTTATACAATATTTTGTTACATGTTATACAATATTTTGTTACATGTTATACAATATTTTGTTACATGTTATACTATATTTTGTTACATGTTATACTATATTTTGTTACATGTTATACAATATTTTGTTACATGTTATACAATATTTTGTTACATGTTATGCAATATTTTGTTACTCGTTATACTATATTTTGTTACACGTTATACTATATTTTGTTACATGTTATACAATATTTTGTTACATGTTATACAATATTTTGTTACATGTTATACTATATTTTGTTACATGTTATACTATATTTTGGTACATGTTATAATAATAATAATAATGTTCGTCAATCAAATATGATTATAACCACATAGTTACTTCATCCAACAAACAAAATGTAGTATCAGTCAATGGACACGTAGGTGACTTGTCAGTCCGATGCGTGCCTTGAAGATTCGTGGACAGTGTGGGCATGAGATTGTTGCTACAGTCTGGGACTCGTGTGCACTGGCCTTTCTCTTTTGTCTACGCAGTACTGATGCTGCTTGACGTGCTGCCTCACAGGATTTTGCACCCTTTCGTAGGAGTGAACGCCAGGATGTTCGGTCCCGTGCAGCTTTTTTTCCCAGGTATCAATCTTGATTTCGAAGGATTTTAGAGAGGACTTGAGCGTGTCTTTGAATCTCTTCTTTTGGCCCCCTCGGGAGCGTTTGCCACTCGACATTTCACTGTAGAATAATATCTTTGGCATCCTGTGATCAGGCATGCGGACGAGATGTCCCGCCCAGTGAAGTTGGTGTTTCATAAGTATGGTGTTAATACTGGGAATACCAGCTCTGTCAAGAACAGTGGTATCTGGGATCTTGTCTTGCCACTTGATTTTCAGCAGCTTTCTTAGACAATTTGTGTGAAAATGGTTCAGCTTCTTAGCATGACGGGTGTAAACAGTCCATGTCTCACTGGCATATAACAGTACTGGGAGCACTGCAGCTCTGTATACATTTAGCTTGGTCTGAAGATTGATACCACCCCTATGCCAGACATTGGCGTACAATCTACCAAACGAACTGCTAGCCATGGATATTCTGGAGTTTACCTCATCATCTATGTTTACATTTTGTGAAAGTGTGCTGCCCAGGTATGTGAACCTATGTGCAGCTTTCAGTTTGGTACCATTTATCATAATCATAGGTTCCTTGTAGACGTTGTCAGGAGCTGGTTGATACATCACTTCAGTTTTCTCCGTGTTGATCATGAGACCAAAGTTTGAACATGCTGTGGAGAATTTATTCATGAGATTTTGCAGTTCGACTTCAGAACCGGCACTTAGTGCACAGTCATCAGCGAACAGAAGATCTCTGATGTTGTAGGTTTTGACCTTTGTTTTAGCTTGAAGCCTCCTTAGATTAAACACTTCGCCGTCGATGCGGTACTTGATGTCGATTCCTGTACTCCCGTCACAAAAGGCATCGGCCAACATGGCAGAGAGCATCACGCTGAACAGCGTGGGTGCAAGAACGCATCCTTGCTTAACTCTGTTTGAGACTGGAAAGGGATCTGACAGTACGCCGCTATCCTCGACTCTTGCTTGCATACCATCGTGGAGTTGCCGCACCAGATTTATTACACGTTATACTATATGTTGTTACACGCTATACTATATTTTGTTATACTATATGTTACACGCTATACTATATGTTGTTACACGTTATACTATATGTTGTTACACGTTATACTATATGTTGTTACACGTTATACTATATGTTGTTACACGTTATACTATATTTTGTTACACGTTATAACTATATTTTGTTACATGTTATACTATATTGTTTTATGAAATATTGTTGTGGCTTTATATTTGTATAATTTACACACACACATATACAAATTATACGCACATTAATCGTATGATAATGAAGGAAGAGATGTATTTTTTAAATATAAATAAAGCGTGATCCTGTTGGCATAACATTAGGGTACACTCTGTCGTCTTGTCTGTATAAGACCAGCAAGAGGATAGAGACACACATACTGCAAGAATGTCCAACATACAGTGAACAGAGAGAAAACGCATGGCTAATCCCCATACTGGCCCAAGACAAGCTATATGGATATGTGCATAGACTCCGGTTGACTATTAACTACTTTAAAAGTATACAAATCGATGTCAGTCCAAGACAAGCTATATACAGATGTACACAGACTCAGTTGACTACTAACTACTTTAGAAGTATACAAGTCGATGTCAGTTCAAGCTATATGCAGATGTACACAGACTCTGGTTGACCACTAACTACTTTAAAAGTATACAAATCGATGTCTAAAAACGTTGGAAGAAGAAGAAAAAGAAGAAGAAGAAGTCTGTTTAACATGTATGCCGATAACATCATGAGAAATATCACATAAGATATCGGAAAAGAACAATGCGATATTTTTATAATCGGAGGAAGATAAATACCTCAACTAAGATATGCTGACGATACAGTGTCGCATCGCAAAAAGGGATTTAAAAATTAATAATAACAGTGTTTAAAAAGAGAAGAAAAAATGTATCTGAATGTGATTAAAATCAAAAGAATGAAACTTTTAAAGCAAGATGAAAAACACGATTTTTTATCAGCGGAGAGAAAAAGTAAAAATGTCACCGTTGTTGAGTATCTCGGTCGGTTCACTACCCAAGACATGGAAATTGGATGAAGTAAATTAAAACAAACAAAAACAAACATAGCTATACGACAACATAAACAACTAAAATATTATAAAATGGAACTGATACAAAAACAAAGATCAGAACACTAAGAGCATGCATATTGGCAATGTATGGGTTTAAAACATGACCATTTAACAAGGTCTCTCAAAAAGACAAAATATAAAAGCAAATATATGTGTTTTCATATAATTGTTACAAAAACGTCATCTGTATATCATGGACAGAGAAGAAAACAAATAGATCTATCCAGAAGGAACTCAAAATCAACGAAAGCTGACCGATGCAACACAAATTATGAATAAGAAAATTGAAGTATTTTGAAGATAGAACAATATATGAAGTGTTGAAGAAGAGACCATTATAGAAGGAGAAATTCGGGCAAAGAAAGAAGAGGAAGACCACGGAGTAGAGGGGTTATTGGTGTGACTGATGATTTGAGCATGACTGCAGCGTAGACTGGACATCTGACCTATGGACTGTTAGTTTGGCAAATTCCTCAAACAATTTCTTTCTCTTTCTTTCTCGAATCCTGTATACCTCACAGCGTCAGGTCAGGAAGAGATTTCTAAAACGGCCTAGTATGCGCTTCGTAGATAGTCTCTTTCGTCGCCTCTGTTATCTCTGAGGTCCATCTTTTGCGTGGCCGGCCTTTTGCTTTGTACCCATTGTATCGGAACAGCATTGCTCTTTGGGGTGCACTGTCTGATGGTAATCTGCTTACGTGACCGAACCATTTAATTTGTTGTTTCTTGATGAAGTCTAGTACTGATGTTGTACCCACTTTTTCCTGATGTCTTCATTTCTCAACCGGTCTCTTCTTGTTACACCCAGCATTCTGCGTAGACACTTCATCTCTGTTGTGACTAGTTTTCTTCTATCGTTTGTTGTGAGCGTCCAGGTTTGGCACTGGTAACATAATGTGGGAGAAAGATTGTGTTGAACATTCCTCAAACAATAAAAGAAGGAATTACGATTACAACTTTCAATATTTATTTTTAAATTTAAAATCTGAGAACAACAGAAATTACGTAGCGGCATTATTAGAATTTAATACAATCTGTCTAAGTAGATTTGATACAAACTGTTTTGTCTTTCAGCGTCTGGTCGAAAAGGAGACACCTGGAGCGAGCCTCTCTAGCTCTACGCACCTTGTCTTTCTTTCTCTTATCAAATCCTGATTTACCTCACAGCTTCAGGATAAGAAGAGATTTCTAGCACGGACTTTTGTGTGTGCTTTATAAATAGTGTCTTTCGTCGCCTCTGTTATCTCTGAGATCCATCTTTTGCGTGGGCCTGCCTTTTGTTTTGTATCTACTATATCGAAGTAACATCTCTCTCTGTGGTGCACTGCCTGTTGGTAATCTTGTTTTGTGGCCAAACCATATAATTTGTTGCTCCTTGATGAAGTCTAGTCCTGATGTTGTACACACTTTTTTCTGATGCCTTCATTTCTAAACCGGTTCTTTTCTTGTTACTCCCATCATTCTTCGTAGACACGTCATCTATGTCGTGTCTAGTTTTCTTCTGTTGTTGGATGTGTCTAGGATTGGCACTGATAACATAATGTGTTGAGAAAGATTGTATTGAACATTGCTCGTTTTGTATATTCATGGTGACATGTTTCGCATTGTAACCTACACATTGTTAGCACAATAACGCACTGTTATAACGTAATGTCATGACGCATGATAAAACAAATGTCCGGATCTGTCAGTGTACAATTCTTCAGGTCGATAAATGGTCGTCCTTGTGTTGCAATTCTTTGTTGATTTTATCCAATAGCTCTCAAACAAAAAGTACATACTCAAATAAAAGCAGTGATTCGTGAGAACATTCCATCATCTCAGTTTTCATTATTGCGTGGAGATTCTATCAACATCAATAAACAAATTGACAATAGCACTTACAATATATCCCATCATGAACGTAATCAATATATATCTATACCATGTGATACCGATTTAGACTCATCAATGAAGATACGTGGGCATAATCCTGGTACAACATCCACTCCGATAGCAAGTAGGGAAGTGAAACCACAACTACACTAGCACAACCAATTACAACAATAATGCACCAACCAGGAGCGAAAGAACAAGCAATGTTTCCATCAGCACCCATATTAAAAGCAGGAGAATGTAAGGTACCAGCTCCCGCAGCCACAAATACTTGCGATGTATCTAACCGATTTAGTACTGCACCAAATGTCAAGCAGTTAGGTCGAGATACCTTTGTTAAACATCTGAAAAGTAAAAATCTCTCCATTGTCTTGTTTTACAACAGTGTACGTACTGTGGATGCAGTAGCAAGAGATAAGTTGATGCAAGAGTTTATTGTGGTAAGTCATCCAGCTTTAGGCAGAGACACAGACAGAGACAAAGAAAGAAACAGAGAGAGAGAGAGGTAGACAGAGAGAGAGAGACAGAGACGCAGAGAGAGAGACAGAGAGAGACACCGAGAGAGGTAGACAGAGAGAGTCAGAGAGAGACAGAGAGAGACACAGACAGAAACAAAGAAAGAGACAGAGAGAGAGGTAGAGAGCAGAGAGAGACAGAGAGAGAGAGACAGAGAGAGAACAGAGAGAACAAGAGAAGAGAGAGACAAGAGAGACACAGAGAGAGAAGACAGAGTAGACAAGAGAGAGACAGAGAGACAGAGAGAGAGAGAGAGACAGGTAGACGAGAGAAGAAGAGGAGACAGAGAGAGACAGAGAAGACAGAGGGCAGAGAGAGAGAAATAGAGAGGACAGAAGAGAGACGAGAGAGAGAAGAGACAAGAGAAGAGATAGCATAGAGAGAGAGACTGAAAGAGAGAGCAAGAGAGAGAAAGGAGAGAACAAGAGAGTGAAGAGAGTATATATGACACAGAGAGAAAGAGAAAGAAATAGGTAAAAAAGAGTTTGAAGAATTATCTAAAATAGTATCACAGTGTAGATATCGTGACAGAGTACCATCTTTGTAAATGTTATGTTCTGTAAGTTGCTTCCTAGAGACAAACTTTAGATGTTATGCTCTGTAAGTTGCTTCCTAGAGACAAACTTTGTAGATGTTATGTCTCGTAAGTTGCTTCCTAGAGACAAACTTTGCAGATGTTATGTTCTGTAAGTTGCTTCCTAGAGACAAACTTTCAGATGTTATGTTCGTAAGTTGCTTCCTAGAGACAAACTTTGAGATGTTATGTTCGTAAGTTGCTTCCTAGAGACAAACTTTAGATGTTATGTTCCGTAAGTTGCTTCCAGAGACAAACTTTGAGATGTTATGTTCGTAAGTTGCTTCCTAGAGACAAACTTTGCAGATGTTATGTTCCGTAAGTTGCTTCCTAGAGACAAACTTTGCAGATGTTATGTCGTGTTGTTCAGAACAAACTTTGTAGATGTATGTCGTAAGTTGCTTCCTAGAGACAAACTTTGCAGATGTATGTTCTGTAAGTTGCTTCCTAGAACAAACTTGCAGATGTTATGTTCGTAAGTTGCTTCTGAGACAAACTTTGCAGATGTCATGTTCTGAGTTGCTTCCTAGAGACAACTTTGCAGATGTTATGTCCGTAAGTTGCTTCAGAGACAAACTTTGCAGATCATGTTCTGTAAGTTGCTCTAAGACAAACTTTGCAGATGTTATTTCCTAAGTTGCTTCCTAGAACAAACTTTCAGATGTTATGTTCCGTGTTGCTTCTAGAACAAACTTTAATGTTATGTTCGTAAGTTGCTTCTAGAACAAACTTCAGATGTTATGTTCCGTAATTTGTTTCTAGAGACAAACTTTGCAGATGTTATGTTGTAAGTTCTTCCTAGAGAAAACTTTGCAGATGTTATGTTCCGTAAGTTGCTTCCGAGACAAACTTTCAGATGTTATGTTCTGTAAGTTGCTTCCTAGAGACACACTTTGCAGATGTCATGTTCTGTAAGTTGCTTCCTAGAGACCATCTTTACAGATGTTATGTTCCGTGTTGCTTCCAGAGACAAACTTTGCAGATGTTATGTTCTGTAAGTTGCTTCTAGAGACAGACTTTCAGATATGTCCGTAAGTTGCTTCCTAGAGACAAACTTTGCAGATGTTATGTTCCGTAAGTTGCTTCCTAGAGACAAACTTTGCAGATGTCATGTTCTGTAAGTTGCTTCCTAGAGACAAACTTTGTAAATGTTATGTTCTGTAAGTTGCTTCCTAGAGACAAACTTTGCAGATGTTATGTTCCGTAAGTTGCTTCCTAGAGACAAACTTTACAGATGTTATGTTCCGTAAGTTGCTTCCTAGAGATAAACTTTGCAGATGTTATGTTCCGTAAGTTGCTTCCTAGAGACAAACTTTGCAGATGTTATGTTCCGTAAGGTGCTTCCTAGAGACAAACTTTGCAGATGTTATGTTCCGTAAGTTGCTTCCTAGAGACAGACTTTACAGATGTTATGTTCCGTAAGTTGCTTCCTAGAGACAAACTTTGCAGATGTTATGTTCCGTAAGGTGCTTCCTAGAGACAAACTTTGCAGATGTTATGTTCCGTAAGTTGCTTCCTAGAGACAGACTTTACAGATGTTATGTTCCATAAGTTGCTTCCTAGAGATAAACTTTGCAGACGTTGTGTTTTGTGTGCTATAAATATGTAACAACTAATATGCAACACACTGACAAATGCAACTAGCAAGACAAACAAATGTTGCATTGAATTCCAAAGAAATAGTTTCCTCATCGTGTCTCTTCACATGTTGAACTTCCTATTTCTCAAACATTACACTCCTAATTTCTCCATCGCTCTCAGAATCTACTACCTCCATGCACTGCAATTAACAACACTATTGTCCTAGATACTATCATCAACAAACAATCTTGCATACATTATTTATGATGTATCTAGTTTGATGGTTCTAGTATTCATTCATGAGATTTACAACCAATCTACAACTTCATATCAAGATGTTACCTTTGTACAGGGTCCATACTTCATCATCCTTTAAATGTGCACCAAGCATCTCAGTCTTACAAAATAAAACATAGAATACAATCTGTGCACCAAGCATCTCAGTCTTACAAGATGAAACATAGAATACAATCTGTGCACCAAGCATCTCAGTCTTACAAGATGAAACATAGAATACAATCTGTGCACCAAGCATCTCAGTCTTACAAGATGAAACATAGAATACAATCTGTGCACCAAGCAGCTCAGTCTTACAAGATAAAACATAGAATACAATCTGTGCACCAAGCATCTCAGTCTTACAAGATGAAACATAGAGCACAATCTGTGCACCAAGCATCTCAGTCTTACAAGATGAAATATAGAATACAATCTGTTCACCAAGCAGCTCAGTCTTACAAGATAAAACATAGAATACAATCTGTGCACCAAGCATCTCAGTCTTACAAGATGAAACATAGAATACAATCTGTGCACCAAGCAGCTCAGTCTTACAAGATAAAACATAGAATACAATCTGTGCACCAAGCATCTCAGTCTTACAAGATGAAACATAGAGCACAATCTGTGCACCAAGCATCTCAGTCTTACAAGATGAAATATAGAATACAATCTGTGCACCAAGCAGCTCAGTCTTACAAGATAAAACATAGAATACAATATGTGCACCAAGCATCTCAGTCTTACAAGATGAAACATAGAATACAATCTGTGCACCAAGCAGCTCAGTCTTACAAGATAAAACATAGAATACAATCTGTGCACCAAGCATCTCAGTCTTACAAGATGAAATATAGAATACAATCTGTGCACCAAGCATCTCAGTCTTACAAGATGAAACATAGAATACAATCTGTGCACCAAGCATCTCAGTCTTACAAGATAAAACATATAATAAAAAATAAAACTGTTTTTACTATCTGTAATACTGTTTTTATGATGATTTGGGATGGAGGGGAGGGGAGTAGGGGGACAAAGGCCTGTGTAATTTAATGTTCGCATGTCTGGTCAACCACTAGTGACAACTGTTATAAGAAAGAGAAGATGGAGATATGTTGGGCACACATTGAGGAGAAATGATCAACGAATATCAAAGCAGGCATTGAAGTGGGAGGCAAAGGGTTCAAGAAAGAGAGGTCGATCTAAGGAGACCCTGAAACGAACTTTGCTGAGAGAGGCAGGAAATATCGGTCTCAGTTCCATGGAGGAGATTGAGCAAGTTGCCCAGGATAGAGCGGTATGGAGAAATTACTTGCAGGCCCTATGTAACGTATAACGGTACGAGAGGAATTATTATTTATTACTATGTCTAGCGCAGTCACCACGAAACTGTTCAGGTTATGATTGTTTTCGGTTTCCTCGACAGACAAAAAGTCTTGTCCTTACCAGGTATTCAACCCACGTCTCCCGAATGGGAGTATGGGCGCTAATCCATTGTCAAACGCTCCACCTGAAACATATAATATATATGTTTTGTCTAAGACCTCAATAATTCTGATCTTATTCTGTCATTGACAAGAAAAACTCATTTTATGTGTACTTTTTCAGCACTTTTCTTAGTTCAATTATATAGTTCATGTTTGACTAGAGAACTGTACTAATAGTTCGATTAGATGGTTCATGTTTGACTAGAGAACTGTACTAATAGTTCGATTAGATAGTTCATGTTTGACTAGAGAACTGTACTAATAGTTCGATTAGATAGTTCATGTTTGACTAGAGAACTGTACTAATAGTTCGATTAGATGGTTCATGTTTGACTAGAGAACTGTACTAATAGTTCGATTAGATGGTTCATGTTTGACTAGAGAACTGTACTAATAGTTCGATTAGATAGTTCATGTTTGACTAGAGAACTGTACTAATAGTTCGATTAGATAGTTCATGTTTGACTAGAGAACTGTACTAATAGTTCGATTAGATGGTTAATGTTTGACTAGAGAACTGTACTAATAGTTCGATTAGATGGTTAATGTTTGACTAGAGAACTGTACTAATAGTTCGATTAGATAGTTCATGTTTGACTAGAGAACTGTACTAATAGTTCGATTATATAGTTCATGTTTGACTAGAGAACTGTACTAATAGTTCGATTAGATGGTTAATGTTTGACTAGAGAACTGTACTAATAGTTCGATTAGATGGTTCATGTTTGACTAGAGAACTGTACTAATAGTTCGATTAGATAGTTCATGTTTGACTAGAGAACTGCGCTGATGATGCTTGTATTCATAGATCTGACGTTCCTGTCGACAGATGTCACACACATCCAGCATCATATCGTCAGTTTCTGAAGATCAACAATTTGTCGAATTTCTTTCTGTGTAATTGTGTCTAGAGTTGAGACAGAAAAGTATACAACTAAGACCTCACATGCTCACCACGACAGTTTGAATGTCTACATAGAAACATATGCTGCTTACAATGTATCTTACCTTGTCACTAAGCGTTCAAATGTTGCTCTATGGGAACACTGTAGAAGTTGTTCATCTCTATAACGTCCACATATCACTGTTTGAAATCTAAATAACATAAATGTATATTGGGTTCTCTGTGAGTGTAAGGTGATCCAAAACTGGTAGGCTCGTTCCCAGCGTGGAGCGATACGAACTTTTTATTTTTGAGATACATAATCTCATTGTAGGTGCGATCGAGTTCCTAGTTTTATCTGAGACGTACCAAAAAATAACGTAGTTCCCGTGTTAATTAAAGCTGGACACGTAAATGAATGATTGACAGTTATGAAAAGTTGTTAAGAGTAGCCTACAAAGCCGTTGTCTTGACATAATTCATTCCAAATATTATATAGAATATCGTAACAATTTTCAATATTATCAAAATCACATTGTAGACCTTCGTCGGTGTATTGTAGACCTTCGCCGGTGTAACGTAGTTTGTTCAATGCTGTTGAGATATTTCTATAAGAAAGAGATGGAAGCCCATATGGTTCTTCATTAAAGTGCAATGCTGTTGAGATATTTCTATAAGAAAGAGATGGAAGCCCATATGGTTCTTCATTAAAGTGCACTGATAATACGAATCACAAAAGAGAGATATTTCTTACTCAGCCAGAAAGTCATTGTTCAAGATACTATAGACAGAAAGTCATTGTTCAAGATACTATAGACAGAAAGTCATTGTTCAAGATACTATAGACAGAAAGTCATTGTTTATGATAACTATAGACAGAAAGTCATTGTTTATGATAACTATAGACAGAAAGTCATTGTTTATGATAACTATAGACAGAAAGTCATTGTTTATGATAACTATAGACAGAAAGTCATTGTTTATGATAACTATAGACAGAAAGTCATTGTTTATGATAACTATAGACAGAAAGTAATTGTTCAAGATAACTATAGACAGAAAGTCATTGTTCAAGATACTATAGACAGAAAGTCATTGTTTATGATAACTATAGACAGAAAGTCATTGTTCAAGATACTATAGACAGAAAGTCATTGTTTATGATAACTATAGACAGAAAGTCATTGTTTATAACTATAGACAGAAAGTCATTGTTTATGATAACTATAGACAGAAAGTCATTGTTCAAGATACTATAGACAGAAAGTCATTGTTTATGATAACTATAGACAGAAAGTCATTGTTTATGACAACTATAGACAGAAAGTCATTGTTCAAGATACTATAGACAGAAAGTCATTGTTTATGATAACTATAGACATAAAGTCATTGTTTATGATAACTATAGACAGAAAGTCATTGTTTATGATAACTATAGACAGAAAGTCATTGTTCAAGATACTATAGACAGAAAGTCATTGTTTATGATAACTATAGACAGAAAGTCATTGTTTATGATAACTATAGACAGAAAGTCATTGTTTATGATAACTATAGACAGAAAGTCATTGTTCAAGATAACTATAGACAGAAAGTCATTGTTTATGATAACTATAGACAGAAAGTCATTGTTTATGATAACTATAGACAGAAAGTCATTGTTTATGATAACTATAGACAGAAAGTCATTGTTTATGATAACTATAGACAGAAAGTCATTGTTCAAGATAACTATAGACAGAAAGTCATTGTTTATGATAACTATAGACAGAAAGTCATTGTTTATGATAACTATAGACAGAAAGTCATTGTTTATGATAACTATAGACAGAAAGTCATTGTTTATGATAACTATAGACAGAAAGTCATTGTTTATGATAACTATAGACAGAAAGTCATTGTTTATGATAACTATAGACAGAAAGTCATTGTTTATGATAACTATAGACAGAAAGTCATTGTTTATGATAACTATAGACAGAAAGTCATTGTTTATGATAACTATAGACAGAAAGTCATTGTTTATGATAACTATAGACAGAAAGTCATTGTTTATGATAACTATAGACAGAAAGTCATTGTTTATGATAACTATAGACAGAAAGTCATTGTTTATGATAACTATAGACAGAAAGTCATTGTTTATGATAACTATAGACAGAAAGTCATTGTTTATGATAACTATAGACAGAAAGTCATTGTTTATGATAACTATAGACAGAAAGTCATTGTTTATGATAACTATAGACAGAAAGTCATTGTTTATGATAACTATAGACAGAAAGTCATTGTTTATGATAACTATAGACAGAAAGTCATTGTTTATGATAACTATAGACAGAAAGTCATTGTTTATGATAACTATAGACAGAAAGTCATTGTTTATGATAACTATAGACAGAAAGTCATTGTTTATGATAACTATAGACAGAAAGTCATTGTTTATGATAACTATAGACAGAAAGTCATTGTTTATGATAACTATAGACAGAAAGTCATTGTTTATGATAACTATAGACAGAAAGTCATTGTTTATGATAACTATAGACAGAAAGTCATTGTTTATGATAACTATAGACAGAAAGTCATTGTTTATGATAACTATAGACAGAAAGTCATTGTTTATGATAACTATAGACAGAAAGTCATTGTTTATGATAACTATAGACAGAAAGTCATTGTTTATGATAACTATAGACAGAAAGTCATTGTTTATGATAACTATAGACAGAAAGTCATTGTTTATGATAACTATAGACAGAAAGTCATTGTTTATGACAACTATAGACAGAAAGTCATTGTTTATGACAACTATAGACAGAAAGTCATTGTTTATGATAACTATAGACAGAAAGTCATTGTTTATGATAACTATAGACAGAAAGTCATTGTTTATGACAACTATAGACAGAAAGTCATTGTTTATGACAACTATAGACAGAAAGTCATTGTTTATGATAACTATAGACAGAAAGTCATTGTTTATGATAACTATAGACAGAAAGTCATTGTTTATGATAACTATAGACAGAAAGTCATTGTTTATGATAACTATAGACAGAAAGTCATTGTTTATGATAACTATAGACAGAAAGTCATTGTTCAAGATAACTATAGACAGAAAGTCATTGTTTATGATAACTATAGACAGAAAGTCATTGTTTATGATAACTATAGACAGAAAGTCATTGTTTATGATAACTATAGACAGAAAGTCATTGTTTATGATAACTATAGACAGAAAGTCATTGTTTATGATAACTATAGACAGAAAGTCATTGTTTATGATAACTATAGACAGAAAGTCATTGTTTATGATAACTATAGACAGAAAGTCATTGTTTATGATAACTATAGACAGAAAGTCATTGTTTATGATAACTATAGACAGAAAGTCATTGTTTATGACAACTATAGACAGAAAGTCATTGTTTATGACAACTATAGACAGAAAGTCATTGTTTATGATAACTATAGACAGAAAGTCATTGTTTATGATAACTATAGACAGAAAGTCATTGTTTATGATAACTATAGACAGAAAGTCATTGTTTATGATAACTATAGACAGAAAGTCATTGTTTATGATAACTATAGACAGAAAGTCATTGTTCAAGATAACTATAGACAGAAAGTCATTGTTTATGATAACTATAGACAGAAAGTCATTGTTTATGATAACTATAGACAGAAAGTCATTGTTTATGATAACTATAGACAGAAAGTCATTGTTTATGATAACTATAGACAGAAAGTCATTGTTTATGATAACTATAGACAGAAAGTCATTGTTTATGATAACTATAGACAGAAAGTCATTGTTTATGATAACTATAGACAGAAAGTCATTGTTTATGATAACTATAGACAGAAAGTCATTGTTTATGATAACTATAGACAGAAAGTCATTGTTTATGATAACTATAGACAGAAAGTCATTGTTTATGATAACTATAGACAGAAAGTCATTGTTTATGATAACTATAGACAGAAAGTCATTGTTTATGATAACTATAGACAGAAAGTCATTGTTTATGATAACTATAGACAGAAAGTCATTGTTTATGATAACTATAGACAGAAAGTCATTGTTTATGATAACTATAGACAGAAAGTCATTGTTTATGATAACTATAGACAGAAAGTCATTGTTTATGATAACTATAGACAGAAAGTCATTGTTCAAGATAACTATAGACAGAAAGTCATTGTTTATGATAACTATAGACAGAAAGTCATTGTTTATGATAACTATAGACAGAAAGTCATTGTTTATGATAACTATAGACAGAAAGTCATTGTTTATGATAACTATAGACAGAAAGTCATTGTTTATGATAACTATAGACAGAAAGTCATTGTTTATGATAACTATAGACAGAAAGTCATTGTTTATGATAACTATAGACAGAAAGTCATTGTTTATGATAACTATAGACAGAAAGTCATTGTTTATGATAACTATAGACAGAAAGTCATTGTTTATGATAACTATAGACAGAAAGTCATTGTTTATGATAACTATAGACAGAAAGTCATTGTTTATGATAACTATAGACAGAAAGTCATTGTTTATGATAACTATAGACAGAAAGTCATTGTTTATGATAACTATAGACAGAAAGTCATTGTTTATGATAACTATAGACAGAAAGTCATGTTTATGATAACTATAGACAGAAAGTCATTGTTTATGATAACTATAGACATGTACAAGTCGTTGATTCTCACAGTCAAAGATTATATTTAGTCTCAGGTTGAACTTTGAGTTGAAATTATTTGTTTCTGAGTAGATTCATAGTTGTGGGAATCGCTTTCCATACAAATGGAATATATCAATAGATCATCATCATCATCAAGGTGCGTATCCTGTATAGGACGTTTCTCTCTTTGCAGCACATCTGAAATTCACTCTGTTTCTTGCCAGATCACCCACTTCGTTGATGATCATATTCATGGTTTCTTTAATATCTTGTAGCCATCTTCTTCTTGGTCTGCCTCTGCGTCCTGGGACCCTGCCTTCTAGTATTGTTCTTTCCAGGCCATCGTGACGCTTGATGTGACCAAAGTATGTAATTTTTATGTATAGTATGTTGTTTATCAGCCAATTCTCTTTAACATTTAGTTCTTTCAGGACATCAGGTTCTTTCTTTTTTCTGTCCATGGTATTCGTAGGATCTTTCTGTAGCATTTAGTTTCGAAGGACTGGATTTTCGTTCTTATTTTTGTGCAATAGTCCATGATTCACAATAAGTGTCTCCAAAACAGTTGTATTATGTCAGGAGGTAAGACATCAAATATCACTTTAAATGGTAACCATCTAACACCAGTGCAAAAATTCTGCTATCTTGGGTCCATGGTCACTGCCAGCCTTTCTCTTGATGAAGAAATCAACGCTCGTATAGGAGTGCGGCTACTACATTCGGCATACTATCAAAGCGAGCGTGGGACAACAAAAATTGACATTGCAGACGAAAACTCAAATATATCGAGCCTGTGTAATTAGTTCTTTACTATATGGCTCAGAAACATTGATAGCCTACTCAAGACACGAGAGGAGACTTAACATCTTTCACCTTCGATGTCTCCGCAAGATTATGAACATCAGGTGGTACGACAAGATAACCAACTCTGAAGTACTACAACGTGCAAATCTGCCTTCCATCATGGGCATGCTCAGCAGTAGACGACTAAGATGGTTGGGACATGTGAGAAGAATGGAAACTTATCGCATACCAAAACAAATGTTGTTCTGTGAACTTTCGAAGAGGAAGAGGCACCAGGGCAGACCACTGCTCCGATATAAAGATGTCTGCAAAACCTCAATGAAAAACTTTGCTATAGATCCCAGCACATGGGAGGGACTAGCTGATGACAGAGTTGTGTGGAAAGCCAAATTACGGAAGGGCGCAGAGTCTTTTGAGAAGAGACGTATGTATGAGCTGAACGACAAGAGAGAAAAGCTTACACTCAGAAGTTGTCACAGTAAAACACTTGCCTATTGACTGTCTGTAAAGTTGTCACAGTAAAACACTTGCCTACTGACAGTCTGTAAAGTTGTCACAGTAAAACACTTGCCTATTGACCGTCTGTAAAGTTGTCACAGTAAAACACTTGCCTATTGACCGTCTGTAAAGTTGTCACAGTAAAACACTTGCCTATTGACCGTCTGTAAAGTTGTCACAGTAAAACACTTGCCAATTGACCGTCTGTAAAGATGAAAAGAGCCATATAGTCCATGATTTACAACCATAAGTAGCCACTGGGAAAATGCATACTCTCAATATTTTTAATTTTAATATTTTGCTGGTGCTTTGCCACATGTTCTTCATTGTGTTTAACTTCTTGTTTGCTGGTGCTTTGCCACATGTTCTTCATTGTGTTTAACTTCTTGTTTGCTGGTGCTTTGCCACATGTTCTTCATTGTGTTTAACTTCTTGATTAAATAGACTATGTATGTGTATTATGTAAAATAGCAATCGGGCATACATGTGTACATGGTGTTGTGTAGATCATGTAATTCCAGGAACCTGTCCGAGGGAGTACGTCTCTCTCTTTCTCTAAGCGAACCAGAGAGCCATTAACATTTCACCTGGTGGTTAAATTGTTCCAGTCTGCACCACTGTAAGATGGAGTAGACGTGTACGTTCTATGGGTCATCAGTAGCAACTCAATTTTCACTTTTTGACCCTTCTAAGAAAGGCTAGCTAGAACTATGTTGGACGCTGCAGCGTAGTCAGGTACAGGGCATACCTTGTAGGCAGACGTAGTCAGGTGTAGAACATATATTGTAGACATACGTAATCAGGTGCAAGACATATCTTGTAGACATACGTAATCAGGTGCAGGACATATCTTGTATACAGACGTAGTCATGTGCAGGACATATCTTGTAGACAGACGTAGTCAGATACATGCTATACCTTGTAGACAGACGTAGTCAGGGGCAGGACGTAACTTCTAGACAGACGTAATCAGGGGCAGGGCATATCTTGTAGATAGACGTAGCCAGGCGCATGTCACACCATGTAGACAGACGTAGTCAGGGACAGGGCGTAACTTGTAGACAGACGTTGTCAGAGGCAGGATGTACCTTGTAGACATACGTAATCAGGGACAGGGCATATCTTGTAGACATACGTAGTCAGGAGCAGGGCATAACTTGTAGATAGCTGTAGTCGGTAGCTGGGCATAACTTGTAGACAGACGTAGTCAGGGGCAGGGAATAACTTGTAGACAGACGTAGTCGGGGGCATGTCTTAACTTGTAGACAGACGTAGTCAGGGGCAGGGCATAACTTGTAGACAAACGTAATCAGGGGCAGGGCATAACTTGTAGACAGAAAGAAGCGTAAATAACATATCACATATAACAGACATATTTGGAATGATTTGATCTGCATGTTACCTTCTAACCAAGGCAGAACAAACATGGATTTAAACCCATACCTTTAATCAGTTTATTTAGGTACCTGCCCCTTCTGTCGCAGGTCTATACAGCGATTCCTCATTAACTCTTTCACTCCGTTTTTTTTTATAAAACCAATCTGCTGCATTTAGTTTGCAATTTTTACTGAACTAGCATGTGGACTGGATTTTCGTCTTCATAAAGATTACCACTAGCCAATCTATCAGATCTGCAGGAACGAAACGGTTAATTGTTTCAATAATAATTTCTATTTTAGTATTGGAATAAGGAATAGATCAACTTCAACTTACACGTATATCAAGATATCCCTCGCTGGTGCTACGGAGTGTGTGCACTGCCGCTGAGATATTACTGTGTAAGAAAGAGATCAGAGCACACATGATTACTCACCGAAGTACAACGATGATGGTCCTATCAATCAATCAATCAATCAATCAATCATAAAGCCCATAATTAAATATATTGAGTCAATTTCAGTTTCAGTTTGAAATATCTTCAGTGCGCTCCGGACATGTCCAAAGGGGCTCCGATCTCCTTCGCAATATCCCCAACAGTGTCCAGCGACTGACCGGACCAGTTCGATGTTTATTGATGAACCTACTCATATACCTGTTAATATATATATTGTAGAGTCTTACTATTCAAACAATAACTTAAAACTATCTTTGTTTTATTCAATCTAGGCCTCGAATAAGACGAACAGGACTAATCATTCCTACGCAGCTGTGGACTGTGGACAGGAAGATTGCATATGTAAACAAGAAAAAGTGTTATGTTGCCCACAATTAATACTCTATGTAAGAGATTGTCCCAATACACAAATAAGACAAGAGACCAAGCAAGAAAATGTATCAAATTTTATAAGAAAGCGCCGCTGGAACTACATCGGCCACACACTTAGAATGGATGAGAGAAGACTCCTTACCAATCCCTCATATGGACAGCAGAGGAAAAAAGAAAACGAGGAAGACCAAGAGAGACTCTGCGTAGAACCATCACCAGAGAAGGCTCAACGATGGGCCTAGTAAACATCAAAGACTTAAAACAAAAAGCAACGAACCGCGAGACATGGAGAGCTATGACCTCTGCCCTATGCTCTGCCCACAGGCCCAAGAGGAAAGACTAACTAAGAGATTGTCCTGCAGGCATTATCAAGAACGGCATCAGCATGAAGTCAGATGACATCAAAAACTGTGTAGAGAGACTTCCAGTAGAAAGAGAACTTAAGTGTATTACACATCTATAAGAAATTGTGAAATTCATGGACTCACCAGTTTCATGAAAATATAATCTTATGAAATCTATTTGTAAACATGTGAATCTCTCACAACATAAGAACACACAACTACAGGTTTATCGACATGAAGAACTGTAACAAACGGATATATATAAATATAAATAAAGAACATATAAAAGATATCAATAAAAATAAACATCCTCCAACAAATACAATCATTGTTATTTTCTTCTACTGTGAGTGGTGTGTAGTGTGTTAGTTTCTACTGTGAGTGGTGTGTAGTGTGTTAGTTTCTACTGTGAGTGGTGTGTAGTGTGTTAGTTTCTACTGTGAGTGGTGTGTAGTGTGTTAGTTTCTACTGTGAGTAGTGTTTAGTGTGTTAGTTTCTACTGTGAGTGGTGTGTAGTGTGTTAGTTTCTACTGTGAGTGGTGTGTAGTGTGTTAGTTTCTACTGTGAGTGGTGTGTAGTGTGTTAGTTTCTACTGTGAGTGGTGTGTAGTGTGTTAGTTTCTACTGTGAGTGGTGTGTAGTGTGTTAGTTTCTACTGTGAGTGGTGTGTAGTGTGTTAGTTTCTACTGTGAGTGGTGTGTAGTGTGTTAGTTTCTACTGTGAGTGGTGTGTAGTGTGTTAGTTTCTACTGTGAGTAGTGTGTAGTGTGTTAGTTTCTACTGTGAGTAGTGTGTAGTGTGTTAGTTTCTACTGTGAGTGGTATGTAGTGTGTTAGTTTCTACTGTGAGTGGTGTGTAGTGTGTTAGTTTCTACTGTGAGTGGTGTGTAGTGTGTTAGTTTCTACTGTGAGTGGTGTGTAGTGTGTTAGTTTCTACTGTGAGTGGTGTGTAGTGTGTAGTGTGTGTGTGTAGTGTGTTAGTTTACTGTGGTGGTGTGTAGTGTGTAGTGTGTAGTGTGTTAGTTTCTACTGTGAGTGGTGTGTAGTGTGTAGTGTGTAGTGTGTTAGTTTGAAAGAAATGGTTTAGCTTCTTATTCTTTTTCTTCGAACGCTACAAATATCAATCACTTATCAATCACTTATCAATCACTTATCAATCACTTATCAATCACTTATCAATCACTTATCAATCACTTATCAATCACTTATCAATCACTTATCAATCACTTATCAATCACTTATCAATCACTTATCAATCACTCTGTGTCATTTGTATGTGATCTTAGTCTAAGAGTGATTGTACGTTGTGCCAGTTATGCACCTACAAGTAGGCCAGCACCTCCGATTTCTGCGCTGTTTTTTATATACTAGGGTAGCATACCTAGGGTCTACATCTGCCGCCTCTTACGACATGCATTCTAGGTTGCAGTGGTACTATTCTTTGCTTCCCTTGCGGGCCCCAGAAACACACGAGTAAAATGGTTATCTTACAAATATAATACCTACTTTATCCAACCATGTTAGAAGTCTAACACGGCTTACTTTGTTCTCTCCGTGTTCCTCCTGGAGAATGGGGACCCTACAGTCGTTCATCCTCTTTGTCTGTTTAGGACATCCGACTTTTACGTTTCCCTTGTGTGTTAGTGATGCATCTCTTTCATCGCATGTACATCTTCATGTTTCTCGCAGTTTCCTTACATTCCACATCCATATATGAATGGGTTTCGTCTGCGAAATCATCTTGGGAGCCATTTTTAGGTTGTCTGTGGTGGAAGCATGGCTTAAGTGCATCAACTTCTTTAAGGGCTTGCCTGCTACTTGCCACCTGTCTCCGGCATGGAGCAATAGTTAGTACAAGACAGGAGATATTAGTTGTGAAAAATATGAACAAATTGTAGTAGGTATGAAGCATATTCACAGAAGATGAAAGAATAGAAAGAGAGATAGATGTAAGAGTACAAATAAAGTAAATGATGTAACCTACCAGCTAGCCCCATTGACAAGGCACCTAAACATCTCATTGACAGCTAGACAATAGATAAACAAGAATATGTCCATGTCTACTTTATATTACCAGAGGCAAATTATTGGTAAATAAATATTGGCACTGGTTGTAAAACTGTGTATCTTGTACGGATATCTTGTTTGGTAGATTGAGATTCGACGTTCTCACAATATCAAGATTATAATGTGAACGGTTCGAACGTAGTCAGAATGAAGTCATGCGTGAACGGTTCGAACGTAGTCAGAATGAAGTCATGCGTATAGTCCTTGGCTGCACTGGAGATGCTAATATTGTGAAGATGAGATATATGCTTTCCTTGAGTCTAGGAGTACAACTTGACAGAAATCTACACTGTAGGGCACCTGTTAATACCATGACTACCAAGACCAGAAATGGGTTCGCAGCCATGAGGGTCATGGATCTCACATGTTACTGGCAAATGCGTGTTATTCTCTATCAGAGGTTGATCCTCTCTGCCACGGATAACGTATTGACAATGCTCACTCTCAGCTAGACACAAATCAACAGTCTCAAGAATATGAAATAGAACGAAGTAGTCATTCGCAAAGAACGACGTACGTGGGCTTTTCCGGCACGCTCATGAGGAAAAATAATAAGAGAGGCTTGTGGGGCCTAGGAAACAACAATTAGTTTGACAATGGACGTCAAGGACGGATCCAGACACAGTGAAAGGGTCGGAATCTCATAACTACTCTTGTGTTTTCATACTAAGTGACTCCATGAGTATTATTCATCAAGGCAAAACAGGAAAAGTCAGACGAAAATGTGTGGAAGTACTAGTTCATACATTGTTCATCATCTTCATTTTCATTGGCCATACAGGAGTCAGTGGTAATGAACGAGCTGATAGATTGGCTGGCACAGCTACGATATTAGAAGGAACTGCAGAAGACCGAGATGACATTCATAATATATTGCGTCTTTCTGAACATAGAAATGTCATAGTTGTGCATACTGCATCTTTCTGAACAGAGGAATGTCATAGTTGTAAATCCCACTCGCTGTCCAGACTGAGAGAGATGGATGACGATATTGATACAGCCCGAAATTAATGATATACTACATATGCAAAAAATATTAATTAACATTGAACTGAACTGACGAGTTCGGTCGCTGGACTATGTTGGACTATGTTGGAAGTAGTTGGACTATGTTGGATGTAGTTGGACTATGTTGGATGTAGTTGGACTATGTTGGATGTAGTTGGACTATGTTGGATGTAGTTGGACTATGTTGGACTATGTTGGACTATTTTGGACTATGTTGGACTATGTTGGATGTAGTTGGACTATGTTGGACTATGTTGAGGCGGAGATTGAAGCACCTATGGACATGTTCGGAATGCTAAATGATGATAGTCCTCATATAACTGATAACTGATAGCATATTTGTCAATCTTAGTTGATGGATCTAAACATCATGAAAGTGTGCACACAAAAGCACTTTAGTGATCATGAATAAGTGCACAACACATGACAATTCCCGGATGTTATTGTATGCAAATTATTCAACGGATTCTTCCGTTCTTCAAACTCAAGGACATACAATCAATTTGAAGCATAAAGAAAACAAGCAACTCAGCTTGCGAACATCAACTAAGATCTACAGTCACAGACAGCTCGTATCTCATCACTATCTAAAGAAATCATGCAAAACCTTATACCACAACCACCAGAGCAACCACCACCACTGCCACCAAGGAGGCAGCCATCATCGCATAGGCAACTAGACCTGCCACCACCAAGACCTCAACCGTTTTCACAACATCGACGAGAGCTGCCTCCACCACCACAACACCAATCGTTATCACATCCACAACTACCTACTTCACCGTTTTAATAATTCCAATACAAACGCCAACATAACATCAACAACAGAACAGAAATGTGCAGCAAGAGTCGTAAGTTTACACACAACAGAACATACAAGTACAGCAACAGTCGTAAGTTTACACACAACAGAACATACAAGTACAGCAACAGTCGTAAGTTTACACACAACAGAACATACAAGTACAGCAACAGTCGTAAGTTTACACACAACAGAACATACAAGTACAGCAACAGTCGTAAGTACAAATACAAAAGACACCAACTTCTAGCAAATTACAATACGCAAAATATGAACAAAATAACCTTATCGATATAAGGTGAGTCTGCAGTAAAACTATGAAAATTGTGAAACACGTAATAACAAAGTATTGCTGTGTATTGTTATTGTTTTTGTATTTTGTAAAACTACAATATATTCTTATTATGTGTTCTGCCAAAATAATAACATCCCAATGACTATCGCAACTACAACTACAAGCAAAACGTAAACACATACACACTAGTACATGAACAAGCAGAAGAAGATTCATCAATAACAATACATTGCCAGTCACTGTGAATATTTATCATAAACATGATTAGATGCAACATGTAAATCTCAACAAACACAAGACAACATTACGAGTAGCAAAGTGAATTAATTAGTTGCAACAACAGCAAGAGTCTCAATTTAGCATAACAACATTTCTACAAAGACAACTCCATCACAACAAAATATGATGATCTCATGTTGAAACTAGCTTACGTGTACATGTTACAACTTACTCAATTAGCAATCTGATTAAATAAAGATGCATACATCTACAATGGAAAGTTTATGCAAGTCTGTACGGACAATGGGCCCAGCTTGACTATCTTCAAATATATTAGAAGAAATTTGCAATAGAATATGTTAAATTCGTATGTTCAATAGGCACATCAGGTTAACATATATGAAGCACATAAGATCATACGGGATCATGAACAAATGAAGATACACTGTCCTCCAGATGAAATATTGTGACACTGCCATCCAAACCACAAGAAATATTGCTAGACAGCAACCAGTACAGCTCACTAGGGTAAAACATCGACTTACATGCATAGCTTACACACAAACAGTACAGCTCACTAGGGTAAAACATCGACATACATGTATAGCGTACACACAAACAGTACAGCTCACTAGGGTATAACATCGACATACGTGTATAGCTTACACACAAACAGTACAGCTCACTAGGGTATAACATCGACTTACGTGTATAGCTTACACACAAACAGTACATAGATATAGAGTTGCATGTTATAAAGTTGGTTTATTTCTACACACACACACACACACGGCAATACAAAGTTGTATATTGTATAAAGTTTATGATGATAATAATGATTGTGATGTTGATGATGATGATGATATATCCTTTCAGATGTCCAAGACAACAGCCATACATACTTGCACGTACAGATAAATGATTGGACAGCTTCTGAAATCGCTTTTCGTAACAAAGTGCCGCATAGCCCCTTACAGTTGAAGTGCTACATGTCCCTCACAGTTGAAGTGCTACATGTCCCTCACAGTTGAAGTGCTACATGTCCCTCACAGTTCAAGTGTCACATCTCCCTTACAGTTCAAGTGTCACATCTCCCTTACAGTTGAAGTGTTACATGTCCACTACAGTTAAATCTTTGCAGTGAAACATCTTCAGAAACATAATAAAATAACTCACACACAGTCACAGTATGCTAGGAAGTAATGTCTAGTGATACCTTACCCGTACAAGCTAAACAAGTGTGTAGAATATTGACTTAATACACACTAAGTAGTGGCCCACATCTGTGTAAGACATACAGTACTTTGTAATAACTAAACAGTCGTTTACACATGTGTACCATAGACTTAAAGATAACTTTACACTCTGTAGTATACACATGTGTACCATAGACTTAAAGATAACTTTACACGTTGTGGTATACACGTGTAAGATTGAAATAAATATAACCAAATTGCTTAGCCCGGTCTAGTTATATTGTCACTACTCACTCAACTTACACTTAAAATCACTGACAAGTTTCAGAAATGTGCAAGTTGACGGATACATTTCCCTGAAGAATTATTAGCATTTCAAAAACTATTATATAAAATAAAACAACATATTCTTCATGATAATAATGTGTTTGTTATCTCTAAACATTGTACTGATAACTGAACCGCTGTACTGATAACTGTACCACAGTACTGATAACTGTACCACTGTACTGATAACTGTACCACTGTACCTGTACCACTGTACTGATAACTGTACCGTTGTACTGATAATTGTACCTATGTACTGATAACTGTACCGTTGTATTGATAACTGTACCGTTGTACTGATAACTGTACCGCTGTACTGATAACTGTACCACTGTACCTGTACCACTGTACTGATAAATGTACCGTTGTACTGATAACTGTACCGATGTACTGATAACTGTACCGCTGTACTGATAACTGAACCGCTGTACTGATAACTGTACCACTGTACTGATAAGTGTACCTCTGTACTGATAACTGTACCGTTGTATTGATAACTGTACCGTTGTACTGATAACTGTACTGCTGTACTGATAACTGTACCACTGTACCTGTACCACTGTACTGAAAAATGTACCGTTGTACTGATAACTGTACCACTGTACCTGTACCACTGTACTGATAACTGTACCGTTGTACTGATAACTGTACCACTGTACTGATAATTGTACCTCTGTACTGATAACTGTACCGTTGTATTGATAACTGTACCGTTGTACTGATAACTGTACTGCTGCACTGATAACTGTACCGATGTACTGATAACTGTACCACTGTACCTGTACCACTGTACTGATAAATGTACCGTTGTACTGATAACTGTACCACTGTACTGATAACTGTACCACTGTACTGATAACTGTACCGCTGTACTGATAACTGTACCGCTGTACTGATAACTGTACCACTGTACTGATAAGTGTACCTCTGTACTGATAACTGTACCACTGTACTGATAACTGTACCACTGTACCTGTACCAATGTACTGATACTGTACCGTTGTACTGATAACTGTACCACTGTACCTGTACCACTGTACTGATAACTGTACCACTGTACTGATAACTGTACCACTGTACTGATAACTGTACCGTTGTACTGATAACTGTACTACTGTATTACGTTCATGTATGTTACCTCTAAACCTTGTACAGTGGTGGGTAAGTAGTGGTTTGAATCCAGTGTTTGTCTATTTGTTTTTTTCGGAAGCTCTTTATACCTTTACCCTGTTTATTTGTTGGTCATATTCGTTACTTCCGTTGCTTCCCTGGGGTTCTTGCAACACTCATTGTTCTCTTCTTATAATAAACTTGAAGCTACTTTGAACAATGAGACATCATCATCTCACAGCTGTAGCAGAAAACATTGGGGCATTATCTCACAGCTGTAGCAGCCAACAATGGGACATCATCTAAGAGCTGTAGCAGCCAACATTAAGACATCATCTCACAGCTGTAGGAGCAAACATTGAGGCATCGTGTCACAGCTGTAGCAGCCAACATTGAGACATCTCTCTCACAGCTGTAGCAGCCATCAATAAGATATCATCATCTAACAGCTGTAGCAGCCATCAATAAGACATCATCTCACAGCTGTAGTATCCAACAATGAGACATCATCTCACAGCTGTAGCAGCCAACAATGAGACATCATCTCACAGCTGTAGCAGCCAACAATGAGACATGATCTCACAGCTGTAGCAGCCAATAATGAGAAACCATCATCTCACAGCTGTAGCAACCAACAATGTGACCGCATCATCTCACAGCTGTAGCAGCCAACAATGAGACATCATCATATCACAGCTGTATCAGTTATCAATGAGATATCCTCATCTCACAGCTGTAGCAGCCACCACTGAGACATCGTCTTCTCACAGCTGTAGCAGGTTCCGCATAACATATGGATAAATTAGAACAGTGTACTGCTGACCTGACAGCCGCGGTAGCGTAGTTGTTAGTGAACTCGCTTCTCAAGGCTGATGGTCTGGGTTCAACTCCCGCAGTGTGCGTGGAATTTGTCCCGACCGCGACGGCTCTCAGGTCGACCCAGTCTCAATAGGGTACCAGACATGCTCTGGGAAAGTAAAGGCGGCCGGCGTGATGCTGACCACATCACCCATCGTGTGCCGACGGTCAAGGAAAAATACAGGTCTAACACTGTATTGCCCTATATACCACAAGGTATGAAAGTGTTCCTTTACTTTTTCTTACTTACTTACTCCTGACCTGGACAAGAGGGTTTTAAGTTCAGTCCCACACCCGATGCTCCTCACGGGAGGAAAGGAATTGGTCATCATATATTGTGCACACACTGGTATAGAAATATGAATGGAAAGGTGCTTCTTAATCTATTCAACAGAATTGTAGTGATTGCAGTAAATATTGCAGTTAAGTTAGGATTGAAATGTGTAGAAGAATCATGTGTCACTGGGAGATATACCTCATTATTCCTGATGCATATTGTAGATAGTGACATATTGTAGCTAGTGGCATATTGTAGCTAGTGGCATATTGTAGTTAGTGACATATTGTAGCTAGTGGCATATTGTAGCTAGTGAAATATTGTAGCTAGTGGCATATTGTAGCTAGTGAAATATTGTAGCTAGTGGCATATTGTAGCTAGTGAAATATTGTAGCTAGTGGCATATTGTAGCTAGTGACTAAGAAAGGGACTTGGGACAACTCTGGCACATTTCTTAATGTTGTATACATGCCCTTCAAATCTAATCAGGAGACTGTGGCTGTGATCATTGACTTGGTTAATGCCTAGAAACACATAACAACAACGTACTGTAGTTTTACAAAATACAAAAACAATGACAATACACAGCAACGTTTCGACTAATAGGCTTTATCAAGCAAACCATACAACAGGAGTGAAGAATTTCACAGCACACTATATTAAGACTACCACAGAGATTATAATGGGCATAAAATCATCTCTCAACGGCATAAAAGCGTTGTCTTGCCATAAAATCATCCTTTTTATGCCCGTTGGGATCTGCGTGGTATTCTAAATGTAATGTGATGTGTACTCTCAGTCGATGCTTCGGAATATCCAGGCAGGTTACAGTATGAGTGGATGTGGATGATTCCAACCTCCACAGGCTCACGTGGATCTACTGTCCTGGTCATGCAGTGTGTTCGTATGAACTAGAGTGCAGACATGCTTGAATCGAAAGCATCGATTGTTTGGGAGTTTAGGATGGATAATGGGAATGTTATTCCGTCTCTTAGCAGCCAACTACTGGATTAGGACATTAACATTGATTTTTGGGAGTTTAGATTTATACGTTGTACAAGTTAGAGCTGGTTGTTTGAGGGCAAGAGAGAGAGAGAGAGATGTGTGTTTAACCAGCGAGCCCCAAGAACCATCAGCAGGCTATGCATAGCTGGGGCGTCATTATATTAACTTCTTCTTCTTTTGTCGTCACACTGCTACCGGGTTGTTGCCCAGTGTCGTGGTTTTCTGTTTTTGTCTTGCGCTGTTCTGGTGGCTTGTGTGATTGTTATCTTTGCTCTTTCACAGGATTCTGCTACGCCATCTAACCATCTTTTCGTGGTCTTCCTCTTGCCTTCTTTCCCGATGTTCTGTTGTAGAAGACTCTGTATACTGTGGAGTTTGGATGCATTCTTATTAAGTGGCCAAACCACTTCATTCTTTCTTTATCTATGTAATTCAAGCACGGTTTTGTGCCAACTTTCTTTCTTATGCTGATGTTGGTGATTCTGTCTTTTCTTGTGTTGTTGGTAACTTTTCTCAGGCAACGCATTTCACATGTAGTTATTTTTGTGACTGCGTTTTGCTCAATGTCCATATTTGGCTCTGGTAACACAAAGTAGGTATAAAAATGCTGTTGATCACTTGTTTCTTAGCTGCCTGTGAAATTTTGGGTGCCTTAACAATGGGGCTAGCTGGTAGGTTACAGCATTTGCTTTTTGTACTCTAGCCTCTATCTCTCTATCCAGTTTTCCGTCTTCTGTGAATATGCTTCCTAAGTATTTGAATTCTTTCACTTGGTTTATTTTAGTGCCATTGACATGGATGTCTAGATTATTATGTTTTCTTCCCATATTCATTATTTCTGTTTTAGTGTTGTTGATTTTCATGTATATATATATATATGGAACTGCAGTAAAACTATTTGATTGGCAAAACACGTAATTACAAAGTACTATAGTTTTACAAATTACAAAAACAATGACAAAATACAGCAACGTTTCGACCAACAAGGCCTTTATCAAGCAAACGAACAAACAGGAGTGACAAATTAAAATGAAACACAAATGGACGACCAAATACAAACGTATCTAAGGAAAATCTGGAATAAAAACGAATAACGAAATAAATGTAACACAAAAACACACATAAAAACTAGAAATAGAAAGGAAAAGAAACAATGAAACGTCTAGTAAATATATAACTTGAATACATGCAACATATACCCATATAGATTACAAAGCATGGGAAGAGAAAGTACTAAGAAGCATAAGAATGGAATATAACATGAATACATGCAACATATACCCATATAGATTACAAAGCATGGGAAGAGAAAGTACTAAGAAGCATAAGAATGTAATACGTTGAGCCCGTGGTCGCAAGGTACCATACAAAGAAATCAACCGATTCTCCAGAGCAAATCGACTGCGATCATCCGAGGAACATGATCGGATGGCTGTGACCTGGACATCGTGAGCACCTAAATGGCCAGTATCATTGAAATGGGTGGCTACAGGGGTCACAGAGCATTGGCGTATGTCGCGTAAGTGTTGGGCGAATCGGTCACTGAGCCTCTTGCCTGTCTCACCGATATAAGCCTTGTTACACCGCTTACAGATAATGGCATAGATAAGATTACGGGACTCGCATGTGAACCCATCGTCAATAAGAAACGTGCCTAAAGGAAAAGATACAGTACGCGTCTGTATCACATAAGCACACGTGTTGCAACGCCGACGGCCACCCTGGACAGTGCCAAAATGAGTCTGGATATTGGACTTAAGGCGACTGTGTACCAACATATCCTTAAGACTTCTGTCCCGTCTGTAAGACACCAAAGGATAGTTGTGGAAGACAGAACGGGTCTCAGGATCTGATCTAAGGAGAGACAGATGACAGAATAAAACATTTTTCACCAGGGAACTATGGGGGTGGTAAGTTAAGATAAGTTTTACTCTGTCAGAGTTAGTAGTCCTATGCTGGCTGGTAAGGGCCTGCTGGCGAGTGATTTTCTGAACTCGATACATAGCCGAGACAAGCACCCTCTCCGGGTATAGGCGCCTACGAAAGAAATCAAGCATCTCGCGAGCTCTCTCAAGAAAATCATCGTCCTCACTACAAAGGCGACGAAGGCGTAAGAGCTGCGAGAATGGCAAAGAGTCACGACAAGCCCGGGGATGGGAAGAACTATAGAGGAGAAAACTATGTACATCAGTAGGCTTGTAATATACTTAAAGTATAGATTGCTTGTCTATTCATGGGTTATCTTGAACACCTATTATGGACTACATATGATGGTCCCCTTCCGTCTGTCTATCACAGATACATTGATGACTGTATTGGCATCACTGATATGCCTGAAGCCGATTTGTCACGCTTCATTAATTTCATTAATGTTTTCAACCCTTCTATTCGTTTTACTTCTCACATCTCCACTACTTGTGTCAACTTTCTTGACATTACTATCACCTTACACCTATCCGCTATCACTACATCAGTATATTACAAGCCTACTGATGCACATAGTTTTCTCCTCTATATTTCTTCCCATCCACAGGCTTGTCGTGACTCTTTGCCATTCTTGCAGCTCTTACGCCTTCGTCGCCTTTGTAGTGAAGACGATGATTTTCTTGAGAGAGCTCGCGAGATGCTTGATTTCTTTCGTAGGCGCCTATACCCGGAGAGGGTGCTTGTCTCGGCTATGCATCGAGTTCAGAAAATCACTCGACAGCAGGCCCTTACCAGCCAGCATACGCCAATGCTCTGTGACCCCTGTAGCCACCCATTTCAATGATACTGGCCATTTAGGTGCTCACGATGTCCAGGTCACAGCCATCCGATCATGTTCCTCGGATGATCGCAGTCGATTTGCTCTGGAGAATCGGTTGATTTCTTTGTATGGTACCTTGCGACCACGCGTGCTCAACGTATTACATTCTTATGCTTCTTAGTACTTTCTCTTCTTATGCTTTGTAATCTATATGGGTATATGTTGCATGTATTCATGTTATATTCCATTCTTATGCTTCTTAGTACTTTCTCTTCCCATGCTTTGTAATCTATATGGGTATATGTTGCATGTATTCAAGTTATATATTTACTAGATGTTTCATTGTTTCTTTTCCTTTCTATTTCTAGTTTTTATGTGTGTTTTTGTGTTACATTTATTTCGTTATTCGTTTTTATTCCAGATTTTCCTTAGATACGTTTGTATTTGGTCGTCCATTTGTGTTTCATTTTAATTTGTCACTCCTGTTTGTTCGTTTGTTGATAAAGGCCTTGTTGGTCGAAACGTTGCTGTATTTTGTCATTGTTTTTGTAATTTATAAAACTACAGTACTTTGTAATTACGTGTTTTGATTTTCATGTCATGTTTTACACAATTTTTGTTCAAAGTTTCAATATGATGTTGTAGATCTTGTTCATTTTGATGTATCAGGCACTGATCATCTGCAAATAGCATGCTAGCAGTTCATTTATTTCTTCATTATCTGAATTTGACTTTTGAGTTATTTTATCCATATATGCAATAAAGAGTAGTGGTGAGAGGACACAACCTTGTCTAACACCTGATGTAATGGAGAACCAGTCGGTCATTCCTTCTGTTGTTCTTACTGTACTCTGGCTATCTTGATATAAGGTCATGATATTACATAATAGTTGGCCCTGGACGCCATATTCTTCAAGGATCTTCCATAGTTTGCACCTGTTTACTCTATCAAATACCTTGATCAAATGCCTTGATATATTAACTAATGACACAAAAATAAGTTGTAGAAATCCCATCTTATCCTGAGACTAGGAGGCAACTATGTACGTGCAACTATGAGGCAACTATGAGGCAACTATGTACGTACAACTATGAAGCAACTATGAGACAACTATTTACGTACAACTATGAGGCAACTATGTACGTGCAACTATGAAGCAACTATGAGGCAACTATGTACGCACACCTATGAGGCAACTATAGAAACTATGAGGCAACTATGAGGCAACTATGAGGCAACTATGAGGCAACTATGAGGCAACTATGTACGTACAACTATGAGGCTACTATGTACGTACAATTATGTACGTACAACTATGAGGCAACTATGTACGTACAACTATTTACGTACATCTTTGAGGCAACTATGAGACAACTATTTACGTACAACTATGAGGCAACTATGAGGCAACTATGAGGCAACTATGAGGCAACTATGTACGTTCAACTATGAGGCAACTATGAGGCAACTATGAGGCAACTATGAGGCAAAACATGGTTAGAGAAAAGAAGAAATATCATGTTTCTCTAGATATTTCAGAGTTATAATCTTCTTGTAGAAAACATGACATGAAAATCAACAACACTAAAACAGAAATAATGATTATGGGAAGAAAACATAATAATTTAGACATCCATGTCAATGGCACTAAAATAAACCAAGTGAAAGAATTCAAATACTTAGGAAGCATATTCCCAGAAGACGGAAAACTGGATAGAGAGATAGAGGCTAGAGTAAAAAAAGCAAATGCTGTAACCTACCAGCTAGCCCCATTGTTAAGGCACCCAAACATCTCACTGACAGCTAATAAACAGATGATCAACACCAAATATGGACATTGAGCAAAGCGCAGTCACAAAAATAACTACATGTGAAATGCGTTGCCTGAGAAAAGTTACCAACAACACAAGAAAAGACAGAATCACCAACATCAGCATAAGAAAGAAAGTTGGCACAAAACCGTGCTTGAACTACATAGAGAAACAAAGAATGAAGTGCTTTGGCCACTTAATAAGAATGTATCCAAACTCCACAGTATACAGAGTCTTCTACAACAGAACATCGGGAAAGAAGGCAAGAGGAAGACCACGGAAAAGATGGTTAGATGGCGTAGCAGAATCCTGGGAAAGAGTAAAGATAACAATCACACAAACCACCAGAACAGCGCAAGACAAAAACATAAAACTACGACACTAAGCAAGAACCCGGTAGCAGTGTGACGACACTAAGCAAGAACCCGGTAGCAGTGTGACAACATTAAGCAAGAACACGGTAGCAGTGTGACAACATTAAGCAAGAACACGGTAGCAGTGTGACGACACTAAGCAAGAACACGGTAGCAGTGTGACAACATTAAGCAAGAACACGGTAGCAGTGTGACAACATTAAGCAAGAACCCGGAAGCAGTGTGACGACATTAGGCAAGAACACGGTAGCAGTGTGACAACATTAAGCAAGAACACGGTAGCAGTGTGACAACATTAAGCAAGAACCCGGTAGCAGTGTGACAACATTAAGCAAGAACCCGGTAGCAGTGTGACGACATTAAGCAAGAACACGGTAGCAGTGTGACAACATTAAGCAAGAACACGGTAGCAGTGTGACAACATTAAGCAAGAACACGGTAGCAGTGTGACAACATTAAGCAAGAACCCGAAAGCAGTGTGACGACATTAGGCAAGAACACGGTAGCAGTGTGACAACATTAAGCAAGAACACGGTAGCAGTGTGACAACATTAAGCAAGAACCCGGTAGCAGTGTGACGACATTAAGCAAGAACACGGTAGCAGTGTGACAACATTAAGCAAGAACCCGGTAGCAGTGTGACAACATTAAGCAAGAACACGGTAGCAGTGTGACGACAAAAGAAGAAGAAGAAGAATATTCTTTGAGTTTGTTATGACGAAACACGTAAAAACAAAATACTGTAGTTTTACAAAATACAAAAACAGCACCAATACACATCAACGTTTCGGCCAAAAGACATTTATCAAGCAAAGGATACTGGAGAAGTGGGGAATTCACTTCTTACACATCAGATTAAATTGTAGAATAAAAACATAAGTTCCTAACGGCCCTAAAATGAAAATCTGGGACTAAAGACAAATAACGAAACATTTAAAAAAAAAATAGAATTGGTTTTAAAAAAATAGAATTGGAAAAAAGAAAAAAAAAATATATATATATATATATATATATTACATACATTTAACATACATACAGGTAGCATATGAAACAAGAAAACATTACTTACATACATTTAACATACATACAAGTTTTATATGGAACAAGAGAACAAACAATATTAAAAAGCATAGGAATGTAGAGTTCATGAGATCGCAAGGCACCATATAAAATATATATCGATTCTCTAGAGCAAATCGACTTTGATAATCAGAGGAACATGATCGGATGGCTGTGACCTGGACATCACGAACACCCAAATGGTCATTTCCATTAAAATGAGTGGCTACATGGGTTACAGAGCAGTGGAGTATATCACGTAAGTGTTGGCCGAAAGGGTCACTAATCTATTTTGTCAGTTTCGCCTATATATGCCGTGTCACACCGTTTACAAGTGATGGTGTAGATTATATTGTGGGACTCGCATGTACAACTATCCTCAATAACAAAAGTGGCTGTTAGGAACAGATACAGTACGGGTCTGTATCACATAAGTACATGAATGGCATCAACAACGGTCACACCCGACGGTGTTGTTTTGTTTTAAAGAGTTTTTAAGTCGAAGGATTGACTTCATTGCACCGGGTTTTACTTCATATGGCTCGGTCCCTCTCCACAGAAATGGCACGCCACCTGCTGAAAGTATTGCACAAAGCACGAACTCCGTAGCTCCGGCAATAATCGGAGGGTCTCTGGAAAAAGTGCACTCGTGAACAGAAGGCCGTGTTGTTTTGTTATAAATGATTATTTCCCCCTGAATAATAGAAATTCTCTCTATCGTGTCACCGAGGTGTTGTTCTGTCGTGTCGAGGAGGTGTTGTTCTATCATGTCAACGAGGTGTTGTTCTATCGTGTCAACGAGGTGTTGTTCTGTCGTGTCAACGAGGTGTTGTTCTGTCGTGTCGAGGAGGTGTTGTTCTATCATGTCGACGAGGTGTTGTTCTATCGTGTCAACGAGGTGTTGTTCTATCGTGTCAACGAGGTGTTGTTCTATCGTGTCAACGAGGTGTTGTTCTATCGTGTCAACGAGGTGTTGTTCTGTCGTGTCGAGGAGGTGTTGTTCTGCAGAGATTGAGAGCGTTTATTTGTTGTGTGTATATATGTGCACTGTATATGTTGTGTGTATGTGCACTGTAAATGTTGTGTGTATGTGCACTGTGTATGTTGTGTGTATGTGCACTGTATATGAAATCATAATGTTTATATCTCCTATTTCTTTTCTTGATTTACAATCTAAATGTGTTTAACATGCACACTTGACTTGCACACCGTCAAGATTTCATCACACTGAACCAAAATACCGCACACATTAATGCGAATGTGTACTACGTATTTTTACACAATATTTCAGGTCAACAACGACCCCGCCGGTCCAACAGTTCCATGTACAGCCGGCAAACACAACAAACACAACAATGAACAAATTGATATGAGTGTACACATTTCTCATCCAAATATCTTCAGTGATTATGTTTGTGATCGTTAACAATAACACCTCAAAGTAACAATAGCATTTGTGCTGCACAGGAGAAGCTAAGAAAGACCATTGTTTACTGAACTATTTCCCAGACTACCTGTTTCCATGTGGTAAAGTCTAGTTAATTATATTTGGTAGAAGTACACCATATCTACTACTACTACAACAATATATTGATACAGATATTCCATATTGATAACATTTGCAAATAAACATGCCGCCAACGCCACAACTACCACCAAGAAGCCAATCCACAAGAGAGAACAGATTGACAGATGTCACACCATCATCAGGTCGAGAAACGTGTTTACAACCGGGAACAGAACAAGTACCAACAAGGCCTCCAAGACAAGAAAACACACCATTTCCACAAAGAGATAACCGATCTGTACTACAAGAAACACCTTTCAGTAACTATAATTCTGAAGCAGATCGACTACCACTGCTACCACCAAAGACAACACCGAGACAACAATTATCATTAGAAACACCACAGCGAAACACACATTTCAATCAACAATCAGGAGGTATGCTACCACCACTACCACCTAAAGGACGAACACCAGCTATACCACACTATTCAACAACAGCATCAAGAAATACAGCAACTCCAGCATGTTCTCAAAAACGACCCTTATGTAAACCTCCAAGGTCAGGAATTCCGATTAAACAAAAAGAGCATCAATCACAGTGGCAACAGTCCACGACAGATCCAGCAACACCATCAGTGCAACCACCACGACCACCACAACCAACATCTGCGCTTGCATTACAAACACCAACAATGCAACCACCACGACCACAATCAGCTCAGGTCCCACGACCAACATCAGTGCATGAACCACAAACACCAACAATGCAAACACCACAATCACCAACGATGCAACCACCACGACCACCACGACCACAATCAGCGCAGGTCCCACGACCAACATCAGCGCATGAACCACAAACACCAACAATGCAAACACCACAATCACCAACGATGCAACCACCACGACCACCACGACCACAATCAGCGCAGGTCCCACGACCAACATCAGCGCATGAACCACAAACACCAACAATGCACGCACCACCATCAGCGCAACCACCACGACCAGCACGACCACAATCAGCTCAGGTCCCACGACCAACATCAGTGCATGAACCACAAACACCAACAATGCAAACACCACAATCACCAACGATGCAACCACCACGACCACCACGACCACAATCAGCGCAGGTCCCACGACCAACATCAGCGCATGAACCACAAACACCAACAATGCACGCACCACCATCAGTGCAACCACCACGACCAGCACGACCACAATCAGCGCAGGTCCCACGACCAACATCAGCGCATGAACCACAAACACCAACAATGCACGCACCACCATCAGTGCAACCACCACGACCAGTACGACCACAATCAGCGCAGGTCCCACGACCAACATCAGTGCATGAACCCCAAACACCAACAATGCACGCACTACCATCAGTGCAACCACCACTACCTCCACGACCACAATCAGCGCAGGTCCCACGACCAACATCAGTGCATGAACCACAAACACCAACAATGCACGCACCACCATCAGCGCAATCATCACAACTACCATCAGCGCATGTACGACGACCACCATTAGCAATACCCCCAGCTTCTCCATCAATGCAAACCCCCATACCACCAACTAATCAAACAGCATGGTGTCAATCAATAAGTACACCCAACAATCAGTCAATATGTGATGGCAGTGAGAATATATACGAGGAACTTGATGATACATGCACTCAAGACGTGTCATCATCAAGAATGGACAGCTCATGGGCTCCTGAACTACCAGCGAGAGGAAGTAAACAGCAAACCAATCAGTCATTACTTTCCTTGGTCAACTTAACAGCAGCACAGCTGAAAGATCAAGGATTCACTGCATTGAAACTATTAGCGAAAGCAACCATGGTACAAGAACCACCAATATCAAAAGTAGACAATTGCACATATCGTGAATTTATTACAAATAAAGACTCAGTTCTAGTGATGTTTTATAGTAGTGTTGCAGAGGACAAGATGGCCGACTTATGGTTCTCGAAGCAGTTCATTAAGGTAATCCCACATCATTATCATCATCAAGTGGCGTGTCAACAGGAGTAGATTAACATGTTCTTCTACAAGTTGCAATCTCTTCTTCTAGCTATCAGTTCTAATACAGTTTTTTTTTTTACATCGTGCCATTAAGTTGACTAGAATTGTTTCTCTCGGTCTATCTTCTATCTCTATTTCTCTCTGTCTTTTCTTCTATCTCTATTTCTCTCTATCCTTTCTTCTATCTCTATTTCTCTCTGTCCTTTCTTCTATCTCTATTTCTCTCTGTCTTTTCTTCTATCTCTATTTCTCTCTGTCTTTTCTTCTATCTCTATTTCTCTCTGTCTTTTCTTCTATCTCTATTTCTCTCTGTCTTTTCTTCTATCTCTATTTCTCTCTGTCTTTTCTTCTATCTCTATTTCTCTCTGTCTTTTCTTCTATCTCTATTTCTCTCTGTCTTTTCTTCTATCTCTATTTCTCTCTGTCTTTTCTTCTATCTCTATTTCTCTCTGTCTTTTCTTCTATCTCTATTTCTCTCTGTCTTTTCTTCTATCTCTATTTCTCTCTGTCTTTTCTTCTATCTCTATTTCTCTCTGTCTTTTCTTCTATCTCTATTTCTCTCTGTCTTTTCTTCTATCTCTATTTCTCTCTCTGTCTTTTCTTCTATCTCTTTTTCTCTCTGTCTTTTCTTCTATCTCTATTTCTCTCTCTGTCTTTTCTTCTATCTCTATTTCTCTCTGTCCTTTCTTCTATCTCTATTTCTCTCTGTCTTTTCTTCTATCTCTATTTCTCTCTGTCTTTTCTTCTATCTCTATTTCTCTCTGTCTTTTCTTCTATCTCTATTTCTCTCTGTCTTTTCTTCTATCTCTTTTTCTCTCTGTCTTTTCTTCTATCTCTATTTCTCTCTCTGTCCTTTCTTCTATCTCTATTTCTCTCTGTCCTTTCTTCTTTCTCTATTTCTCTCTGTCCTTTCTTCTATCTCTATTTCTCTCTGTCTTTCTTCTATCTCTATTTCTCTCTGTCTTTCTTCTATCTCTATTGCTGTCTTTTCTTCTATCTCTATTTCTCTCTGTCTTTCTTCCATCTCTATTTCTCTCTGTCTTTTCTTCTATCTCTATTTCTCTCTGTCTTTTCTTCTATCTCTATTTCTCTCTCTGTCCTTTCTTCTATCTCTATTTCTCTCTGTCCTTTCTTCTATCTCTATTTCTCTCTGTCTTTCTTCTATCTCTATTTCTCTCTGTCTTTTCTTCTATCTCTATTTCTCTCTGTCCTTTCTTCTATCTCTATTTCTCTCTGTCTTTTCTGCTATCTCTATTTCTCTCTGTCTTTTCTTCTATCTCTATTTCTCCCTGTCTTTTCTTCTATCTCTATTTCTCTCTGTCTTGTCTTCTATAAATATTTCTCTCTGTCTTTTCTTCTATCTCTATTTCTCTCTGTCTTTTCTTCTATCTCTATTTCTCTCTATCTTTTCTTCTATCTCTATTTCTTTCTTTCTTTATTCTATATTTGTCTATCTTTTCTTCTATCTCTATTTCTCTCTATCTTTTCTTCTATCTCTATTTCTCTCTGTCTTTTCTTCTATCTCTATTTCTCTCTCTGTCTATCTTCTATCTCTATTCCTCTGTGTCCTGCTCGTTGTCACAATGTATTCAGGCTTTGCTCTTCACATAATATGCCCACACAATGTTGATTATTCCTTATTGACGTGTTTCAAAAGCGTTCCTGATTTCTTGAGAACATTTATATTTATCCTCGTCGTTTCTGTCTATGATATTCTGACAATATTTCTTTACAAAACTACATCTCAGTAGCGTCTAATAATGTCATATTCTTGTTACTTATTGTCCATGATTGACTTCCGTATGTGAGGACTGGTTTTACATAGCATTGTTATACTATCTAACTGCCTTCCAATGATAAACTTTCATTACATGACATGTTTTTCATATTCCAGAACAGTTGATATAGATTAGTTGATTCTTCTCTTGATTTCTGTCTATGACATTTACCATTAGATATCGAATTCTTGTACCCATGTATTTGAAATTGCTTTTCTTGTTGTTGTACAACTCTTACATGTATTCTAATGGAAAAACCTGGCCAGCAATTGCGGAATGCGGGAAGGCCATTCAGAGTCAGAACTGTTTGATTCTGAACACGACTTTGCTAGCGCATTTCCGGCATGTTTGGTCGAGTATTTTCCGGTTTCGTTTGCCGAGCTACTGAGTTAGTGCTTGGGCAAAGCTGTGAGCTATGAATGTTACATGGAATGCTTTTGCTGTGTCAACCGTGCGATTGTTGTGTGTTAGTGTGTATTCAGAAAATGGCGGACAGTGGTTATGACGAACAAGCTCAATCTGCCGTATGCAGTTATATTGCGAGTGCAGAAAGCTGGATTTTGTCATGATTGATGTTCCCTTCGACAAGAATTGCAATTCAAGTGATGAACAGTTTTGTGTTGCTACATTAGCGACGGCCATATGCATTTTATGCGGAGCAGGTTGCTTTTGTGGTGGTACGCGGCTGTTTCATTCTGGAATTAGTTCACACAGGAAACGTTTCACAGTTGTTAGCATTTCGTTTGATTTTCATTGGCACAGGAACGGAGCAATTATGGGGTGACCCGTTGCAGTGAAGTTGGAACCGTACTTATGAACTATGAACTATGTATTCTAATTTGATATTTTTCAGCTAACTTCTTTAAAGTACCTTTCCTTATTTGTTCATTCCCAAATACACCTGTCTCACAGATGATAGATATTCTGTCAACATATGTTAGTTAGGGGTCAACATATTGTTAGGTCATATGGTTGGGTCAACATATGTTAGTTAGGAGGTCAACATATGTTAGTTAGGAGGTCAACATATGTTAGTTAGGAGGTCAACATATGTTAGTTAGGAGGTCAACATATGTTAGTTAGGAGGTCAACATATGTTAGTTAGGGGGTCAACATATGTTAGTTAGGGGGTCAACATATGTTAGTTAGGGGGTCAACATATGTTAGTTAGGGGGTCAACATATGTTAGTTAGGGGGTCAACATATGTTAGTTAGGAGGTCAACATATGTTAGTTAGGAGGTCAACATATGTTAGTTAGGAGGTCAACATATGTTAGTTAGGAGGTCAACATATGTTAGTTAGGAGGTCAACATATGTTAGTTAGGAGGTCAACATATGTTAGTTAGGAGGTCAACATATGTTAGTTAGGAGGTCAACATATGTTAGTTAGGAGGTCAACATATGTTAGTTAGGAGGTCAACATATGTTAGTTAGGAGGTCAACATATGTTAGTTAGGAGGTCAACATATGTTAGTTAGGGAGTCAACATATGTTAGTTAGGGGGTCAACATATGTTAGTTAGGGGGTCAACATATGTTAGTTAGGAGGTCAACATATGTTAGTTAGGAGGTCAACATATGTTAGTTAGGGTCAACATATGTTAGTTAGAGTCAACATATGTTAGTTAGAGAGGTCAACATATGTTAGTTAGGGGTCAACATATGTTAGTTAGAGGGTCAACATATGATAGTTAGGGGTCAAGGCGCATGGGGACAACGTCGCGCCAGGATTAGTGAGCTGGCACTAATCAAGATCCTAACCTACCTCCACGTGGTGACCCTGGTAACAGCAATTGGTTCCTGTCTGGCTAAGCGGGTAGGGATCGAGGGAAAGCTACTCTGATATGAGTAGTGATACAGACGCAGTCACGTTGGAATAGATCCGCTCGCAACACTGACGAGCGGAATCCCAGAGTGACTATTAATGTACGTCTCTCCCAGCCGATGGGAAAAGCTGAACGGATAAACATAAAGAGATGAAAGGTGCATCCAGAAAAAGAGACGTGGTTCTAAGTGAGGTGAAACTCGGGCCCGGAGATGGGGGCCCGAGTTGCGCTGCATGTGGGCCAACATAGGGCGAAACTTGGAGCCCTAAGGTGGGGGCCCACATTGAGTTGCGTGAGGTGAATTCAGAAAAGAAACGTGAGACTGTGTGGGGCAAAACTCGGGCCCGGTGGTAGGGACCCGAGCTGAGTTGCACGCTGGCCCACGTAGGCGAAACTCGGAGCCATGAGGTGATGCCCGAGTCGATCTCCGTGTCCGGACAGTCTAGATGTGAGCACAGTGAGAACTGATGGACATGGTGGGCAGGCACCAGGAAAGAGCGAGCACGCAAGCGCACGATGCAGGGTGGGCTCACCGGTGGAGCAGACTGGCACAGTGCTGATGGTGGAGCGGCGAAGAGACGTGGTAAGCGTAGGGTAAGCGGATCACCCAAATGTGCATAAAACTGAAATGTCCAGCAGAGGCTTGAATCCAGTGCGCGCTTCCGCTCGCAGGGAACTACAACTGCCTTGTAGTGAGATTGGGGGCAATCAAAGCCTAGCGGAGCAAACCGTACACAAAACTGGACAGTAGGCAAACCAAGTACTCAAAAAGACCGGTAACCTTGACTGATGACGCTCAACAGCCCGGGAGGGTAGGTCGTCTAAGAGTCGCTACGCTAAAGAAAATAGTAACCTGCTGCCTTGCAGGTCGGCTGGGGACAGTCAAAGGCTGACAGAGAGCGTACCCAGTAAACGCTGGTTGAAATCCAACACGTCGCAGAAGGACAAGCACAAGAGCTACAAATAGTACTGCAGATGTGACGTAAAAAATGGTCTTGGCAAAGGTTGTTCATATATCGCAATAAGAATGATGAAAATGACCACACAGAACGAACGCTAGAGAGAAAGAGAGAGAGCGAGAGAGAGAGAGAGAGAGAGAGAGAGAGAGAGAGATAGCGAGAGAGAGAGGAGAGAGAGGTAGCGGAGAGAGAGAGTAGAGAGAGAGAGAGAGCGAGAGAGATAGCGAGAGAGAGAGAGAGAGAGAGCGAGAGAGAGAGAGCGAGAGAGAGAGATAGCGAGAAAGAGAAACAGAGAGATAGATGATAGTCACAATCTTATACGATACTATGTGACTATTTTATTGATTTGTAACTAGATATATTATTTATATTAATTCTACCAGGCTGCAATTGTGAAAGACAGAAAAGAAGCAAGACTAGGATCTGTTGACTGTGCCAAAGAATACATGTTGTGTAACAAAGAAGATGTAAATGAGTACCCCGTGTACAAACTGTATAACAACGGACAATATGTGGGTACACATCGCGACAAAAATGAAACTGATTATACGTTTATAAATCGTTTTCTGAACTCGTGTCCAACAATGGTCAAAGATTCTCGCCGCTGTACAAATATTGAACTCCCTGGAACATCAACAGCTTGATCGAGCTTGCTGTTGTACAAATATTGAACTCCCTGGAACATCAACAGCTTGATCGAGCTCACTGTTGTACAAATATTGAACTCCCTGGAACATCAACAGCTTGATCGAGCTCGCTGTTGTACAGATATTGAACTCCCTGGAACATCAACAGCTTGATCGAGCTCGCTGTTGTACAAATATTGAACTCCCTGGAACATCAACAGCTTGATCGAGCTCGCTGTTGTACAAATATTGAACTCCCTGGAACATCAACAGCTTGATCGAGCTCGCTGTTGTACAAATATTGAACTCCCTGGAACATCAACAGCTTGATCGAGCTCGCTGTTGTACAAATATTGAACTCCCTGGAACATCAACAGCTTGATCCAGCTCGCTGTTGTACAGATACAAATATTGAACTCCCTGGAACATCAACATCTTGATCGAGCTCGCTGCTGTACACATACAAATATTGAACTCCCTGGAACATCAACAGCTTGATCGAGCTCGCTGTTGTACAGATACAAATATTGAACTCCCTGTAACATCAACAGCTTAATCGAGCTCGCTGTTGTACAAATATTGAACTCCCTGGAACATCAACAGCTTGATCGAGCTCGCTGTTGTACAGATACAAATATTGAACTCCCTGGAACATCAACAGCTTGATCGAGCTCACTGTTGTACAAATATTGAACTCCCTGGAACATCGACAGCTTGATCGAGCTCGCTGTTGTACACATACAAATATTGAACTCCCTGGAACATCAACAGCTTGATCGAGCTCGCTGTTGTACAAATATTGAACTCCCTGGAACATCAACAGCTTGATCGAGCTCACTGTTGTACAAATATTGAACTCCCTGGAACATCAACAGCTTGATCGAGCTCACTGTTGTACAAATATTGAACTCCCTGGAACATCAACAGCTTGATCGAGCTCGCTGTTGTACAGCTATTGAACTCCCTGGACAGCTTGATCGAGCTTGCTGTTGTACAGATAGAAATATTGAACTCCCTGGACAGCTTGACCGAACTCGCTGTTGTACACATACAAATATTGAACTCCCTGGACAGCTTGACCGAACTCGCTGTTGTACACATACAAATATTGAACTCCCTGAACAGCTTGATCGAGCTTGCTGTTGTACAAATATTGAACTCCCTGGAACATCGACAGCTTGACCGAGCTCGCTGTTGTACACATACACATATTGAAATCCCTGGACAGCTTGATCGAGCACATGAGAAACTGCCACATATCCACATCCACATTTTGACAAAATAAGTGAAATAAAATACAATAAATATCTAACCAACTATTTCAATAGATGTTTGTTTGTTGATTACAGTTTAAAATTGTGTAGATAATTGTAGGCAAGTGTTCTTTGTTTGTCTACAATGTTTGATATATTAGTACTATTATCTCTTAAATGTAATGTAAAATATATCATTATTTGCTCTTGTAAGTAATGTAAATTATATCATTATTTGCTCTTGTAAGTAATGTAAAATATATCATTATTTGCTCTTGTAAGTAATGTAAATTATAGAAATACTAGCAGATGTACCCATTCTTCACAATGACTAGCAGATGTAACAGTTCTACGAAACTGTATCATTTCTGAAATGTGCAAGTCCCAAATAGTGCAAGACTGGGCATATTAAAGAAACATGATCTGTTGTGCACTTATTAATTAAGCTACACACACCTTTTAGAAAATGTGTTACAATAATAGTTATCATCATTACTTGAACATGTGACCGGCTTACATGGATACAACTTTTCGGTTTTTTCAACTGTTCATGATTATTTCGTTAAGTTGGAATTTAGATATAGAGACGAACCAATAGTCCGGTTTTATCATTTTTACATCTTCTCATCTATGAAAGCTACCGTCTTGCCAAATTTCAAGTCTGTAAGATGTTCAGATATCTTGGAAGAATGGGAACAGACATACATTCAATTAAATTCAACTGATTCTTATATGCATATAGATATATAGATTAGGTCTAGCCTACATGATAGATAGATAGATTAGGTCTATCCTACAGTGTAAAATAGATGTATATTATGAAGAAGATAAGAAACATTGTGCTGAATGAGAAGATAGAATAGAATCACTTGATATGACACGAAGTGACACAGTGAAGACAGTAGAACGAACTACAGCATCAAATATAGTTGATAACTTTAGAATGACAAGAAGATACAAGTCAAGTTTCATAGAAGGAGTATGAATGGAATAGTGCAATAATAAGCCAGTCACAAGATTAATACTAGGGACAGAGTCAAACTCATAATATCATTTTAACTGTTCCTGTTATTTTAATAATAGCACACACAATCACAACATTCTAATACTAGCACACACAATCATAACATTCTAATACTAGCACACACAATCATAACATTCTAATACTAGCACACACAATCATAACATTCTAATAATATAATATTACAGTGCATAATATCGAAATAAGGGAGACTGCAGTAAAACTATCAATCAATCAAGTGTTGGTCGAAACGTTGCTGTTTATCGTCACTGTTTATGTATTTTGTAAAACTATAGTACTTTGTTTGTACGTGTTTCACTAATCAATCAAGTGCCATGCCTGCCGGTTTAGGCGATCATGTCTCTCCACAACTCTCTCTGCTTGGTGTATGTAATCAGTTCTGAAGTCGATCTTGTCTCTAACCATGATGTCAGGCCGTCCACCATCTTTTCCCTCTGTCTTCCACAATCTCTCCTTCCCTGAATATTTTACCTGTAGTCACCAAATGTTCTAAACTTTCTCTTCTCATTATATGCCCGAAGAACCTTGATTGTTGGATTCTTATTCTTTTGATAAGGTTTCTTTGTGTACAGGCCTGATTTAAAACCTTCCCATTGGTTTTCTTTGCTGTTCATGGAGTTTTCAACATTCTTCTGTAAAACCACATCTCTGTGGCTTCCATTGATCATATTGATTGTTTGTTCATTGTCCATGATTCGCTGCCATGCAGAAGTATTGGTTCGATATAGCACTGGAGTATTCGTTTTCGCAGTGTCATTTGCAGTGAATTCACGCACAGTGTGTTCTTCATTTTCATAAAAACGCCCTCCTTTTGCTTGAGCTATTCTAATCCTAATCTCTGTTGTACATCTTCCATCTGATGTTAGGAATGTTCCTAGATACTTGAATCGATGGACTTGTTTCAGTGTTGTGTTATTTATTTTGATATTACTTGTTGGTGTTTTCTGTTTCTTTGAGACAACCATAACCTCAGTTTTCTTTATATTCATGCTTAATCCTTTCTTTTCACTTTCTCTCACTAATATGTTTATCAAGTTTTGTAGATCTTGTTCATTTGTAACCATGAGAATTGTGTCATCAGCGTATCTTAGATTCTTCATGTTTTGTCCGCCAACTGTTATTCCTGCCTTTGCTTCTATAGATCGCATGTTATTTTCACTGTATAGGTTAAACGGGTCTGGTGAGTGTATGCATCCTTGTCTTACTCCTAATTGTATCGCCTGGTAGTTTCCACACTGATTCTCTAGTCTTATGGCTGCGCTTTGTTGCCAGTACGCATTGAGCAACGCCTTCTTGTGCTCTTGTATCAAGGTATTGTTCTGTCATGTATAGAATATGCATGCGCTCTCCTAACAATTAGTCCTACACAAACAGTGAGACTGGAAATAATTCAGAATGAGGCTATGCGTATCATTCTGAATGCACCAAAGATACACCAGGAGTGTCAATGCGATTCCTTCTTGATCTCCCAACTATTGCTAACAGAATTGAAACTTGGAGGATTCGATCATATCTAAGAATCAATGCAAACAAGGAACATCTTCTCCGTGAAGAACTCATTAAGGAGAAAGGGTGTAGACTCAAGAGAAGCAGATCATGGCTGAGTCAGAAGGAAGATGCTCTTAGGAAAATATGTGATCCTTCCGGAATTGAACAAAGAGAGAAATGGATTGCTGTGCCACCTCAATTTCAGACAACTTTCACCGTTATTACATCTATTAAGAAAAACTGCGAACAAAATAATACATCACTAATTAACGCGGAGATCGAGTCCCTCTAGAATGGCAACACCAATGATACAGATGTAGTCCTTCCTTTCGTTCGCTTGAAATATGTCTATATATTCAATGTTGTCTCTTGTATGAACTTGTCTTTTGTAGCTCACACAGCAGTCGTGTAGTTTTATGTCAAGTGTTGTTTCGTTAGGCCAGTGAGTTTGCCTCAGTGTATCATATTCAGGGCAGTCTTGAAGTATGTGCTCTGCAGTCTGGTTTGCCTGTCAACATGTACACATGGCTGCATTGCCAATCTTTAATTTTGTTTACATGTGGCTGCGGAGCCGATTGTGTCCTGTTCTAAGGCGCAGAATGACAACTTGTTCCAATCTGCTCATATTATAGTAATCGTCTTGTGTTGGTATTTGTGGCTTTCTCATTGATTTAGTTGCAGTTATTTACACCGATGGTTCAATCATTCGCCAACAAGGCTGTGCGTGAGCTTTTTCAGCACGTTCAGGAGGACAAATAATAAGAGAGGCCAGTGGTATGTTCTATCTCAGGACGTCAGGATAAGAATAGATTTCAAGAACAGACTTTTGTGGGAGCTTCATAAACAGTGTTTTTGCAGCCTCTGTTATCTCTGTGGTCCACCATTTGTGTGTACCACCCTTTTCCTTGTACCCACTTTATCTGAGTATCATTGCCCTCTGAGGGGCACCACTTTCTGTTGGTAATTTGTTGGTGATATGTTGGTGATATGTTGGTGATATGTTGGTGATATGTTGGTGATATGGCCGAATAATTTAATTTGTTGTCTCTTGATGAAATTCAGTACAGATGTTGTACCCAATTTTTCCTGATGTCTTTATTTCTAAACCGGTCTCTTCTTGTTACTCTCCTCATACACTTCATCTCTGTCGTAGACACTTCATCTCTGTCGTAGACACTTCATCTCTGTCGTAGACACTTCATCTCTGTCGTAGACACTTCATCTCTGTCGTAGACACTTCATCTCTGTCGTAGACACTTCATCTCTGTCGTAGACACTTCATCTCTGTCGTGATTCGTTTTCTTCTATTGTTTGATGTCAGCGTCCATGTTTAGCACTGTTAACATAATATTCGGACAACGATTGTGTTGAAAAAACGCTCTTTTTGTCGTTAAGATAACATGCATTTTAAAATTGGTGTCATTTGTTATATGATTTGATTTTCTTCATTGCATTTATGTTGTATTTTGTTATTTTGTTTTCTCCGTTAGCTGAAAGTAATACTCACTAGATATGTAATCTAATATCACATGGCCTGTTTTCCTTCACTAAAACATAGTTCTGTATATTCAGCTCAAATGTGAAAATCTGTGTTGCTGTATGGCTTGAAAACGTGGCGAGTTATCAAGTTAAATACAAATAAGATTCAGACGGTTGTCAACGGATGCCTGCGGCGGATTCTCAGACTGAGACGGTATGATAGAGTAACAAACACAGACCAGTGGAGAAGAACAAGACAGGAACCCGTGATGACCCAAGTGAAGAAAATGTTGATGGGTAGGATATACTCTAGTAGTACACCTAGTAAGACACTGTCCAAGGACACTAGACAAGCACTTGAGTGGAACCAGTAATGTGATCCAAGTTAAGAGGATAAAATGTTGATGGGTAGGACATACCCTAGTAAAGACAGGGACACTAGACAAGCACTTGAGTGGAACCAGTAAGAAAAACAAAAAAAGGACTTCATAAACAGACCTGGAGATTGAGTCTTCTTGAGTAACTGAAGGATGCTGGATTCTCCTTGGAAGACATCAATAACACAGTCAGAGATCGGGTAAAGTGGCTTATGATCCATGAGGAGCAGAGAGGGATAAGTAAGTAACAACTATTTCATTTGTGGGCATAATGACAACTGTTAGTTCTATCCATTCTGGTAAGGTTTGGTGATTGTTTTCAAACAACTTGTCTCACTCAATGCTAGCTTTCTTGCATGTGCCTTAGACAGAGTTCACATTTAAACTAGGCCACAGACGGCTGGTATGTTGAATATTGTAATGTATAATCTATCACTGAACTTGGTCGTAGATGGTGGTACAGGTGGTGTTCATTTGTAATAAGGCCAGCAGTATGTGCACAAATAATATGCGGGAAACATCAGTTTCAGTTTCAGTTTGGAATATCTTCATTGCACTCCGGACATGTCCATAGGTGCTCCGATTTCCTTCGCAATATCTCCAACAGCGTCCAGCGACTGACCGTATGGCTTGATCATATAATTATCTTAATCATATAAATATATTCACCCAAAAATTTCGCAGGCAGCTAAGCAACAGATGATCAACAGCATTTTATACCTACTTTGTGTTACCAGAGCCAAACATGGGCATTGAGCAAAGCGCAGTCACAAAAATAACTACATGTGAAATGTGTTGCCTGCGAAAAGTTACCAACAACACAAGAAAAGACAGAATCACTAACATCAGCATAAGAAAGAAAGTTCGCACAAAACCGTGCTTGAATTACATAGATAAACAAAGAATGAAGTGGTTTGGCCACTTAATAAGAATGCATCCAAACTCCACAGTATACAGAGTCTTCTACAACAGAACATCGGGAAAGAAGTCAAGAGGAAGACCACGGAAAAGATGGTTGGATGGCGTAGCAGAATCCTGTGAAAGAACAAAGATAACAATCACACAAGCCACCAGAACAGCGCAAGACAAAAACAGAAAACCACGACACTGGGCAACAACCCGGTAGCAGTGTGACGACACTGGGCAACAACCCGGTGGCAGTGTGACGACAAAAGAAAGAAGAAGAAGAAGATATAAATATAACTGCCAACTTCCGCACATATCAGCACTTTCTAAGATCGCATTCTGATTTCACAGCATACCGCACACACACACACACACACATCAATGGCCGGATGCAGCCGGCAGTGTGTATCTGTGAACACGTTGTCAGGCAGATAACGGCCTGTATATTCTTGAAGTTCCTGAAGCAGCTGACATCACAATTAACTTGAAATGAATTGTTGAATATATGTACAAACTAGAATCTACATATTTACATATAAACATTTACTACTGGAAATCAACGTTCAACAAACTACTTATATTTTAATATTGAAAAATTAATGATACAGAAAACTATGTCAAAATCTCTGTAACTAAACTTAAATTTTCAATAAATTATGAAGACGTGTATATATGTTGCTTGAAAACACAAATTAATTATACCGGTCATCTGCAAGATAGTCATTTTCATCATCATCATCGCAACAACATAAAGTCGAAACAACATAAAATCACAACAACGTCACAGACCAGCAACTCCATCAATAATATTGTTAAAGTTGCTCAACTGATCAACTCAACGAGAAGAAATGTTTACAAAAGTGAGTACACCACCACCGCCACCAACAATGTTGTCCAATGATTTAGTTCAAAATGAATCAATGTGTTCAAATATATATTCAGATAAAGTTTCAACTCAGAACAGATGTTCATCTAAAGTTGACAGCAATACACAAAAATGTCACTCACCCACAGTAAACATTCCACCTCCTCTAAGACGTCCAGCAGTTGTTTCATCACAGAACGCACATAATGGAGTCAGTACTCAACGTTCAACTTCAGTTAATGGTAATGCACAACATCGTCAACAGTTGCATGCACATTCTTTGCTTCATGAACCGAATTATGAAAATTCTCTAATAGATGAACCGATTTATACAAATTCTTCAATACGTGAACCGATTTACTCAAATTCGCAATTAGATGAGCCGATTTATGCAAATTCGCAATTAGATGAGCCGATTTATGCAAATTCTCTAATATCTGAATCAATTTATGCAAATTCTCCAGTACGTAATCAAACATGCACATCAAAAATTACTCAACCAATTTATTCAAATGCACCTCCACAACGACAATCACAACGGGCAGGCCACCAATATGATAACCCCATATATGGATCAGCAGCTTCACAGCGACAAACACAACGGGCAGACCCTCAATTTGATGACCCCACATATGGATCACCAGATTCACATCAACAAAGACAACGGCCAGGCCACCAATATGATAACCCCATATATGGATCAGCAGCTTCACAGCGACAAACACAAGCAGACCCTCAATTTGATGACCCCACATATGGATCACCAGATTCACATCAACAAACACAACGGCCAGGCCACCAATATGATAACCCCATATATGGATCAGCAGCTTCACAGCGACAAACACAACAAGCAGACCCTCAATTTGATGACCCCACATATGGATCACCAGATTCACATCAACAAACACAACGGCCAGGCCTCCAATATGATAACCCCATTTATGGATATGCACGTCGAGAATATCAAACTGAAGAAACGGAGCATGAAGTGCCTCTAGTACAGTCATCACAACAAGCTGGTTTCCCATCTCGCCAACAAGATCAAAAATTAAAAGGATGGACTTTTCAAGAGAATACTAACATCAAAGAAAACATCAAATAAATGTGGTGATACACAACAGACAGATCTATTTACCGACTCAGAAAAGATATCTGTATTAACTGTGGAGAAATTCAACGACTACATCAAACAGAAGGATGCTGCTTTGGTTATGTTTTATGATGTTGATAAATGTGCAGATAACATAACTAAGTGGTCCAAGAAACAGTTCACTAAGGTAACATTTCAGACAATATGTTCATGCTTCATTGATAACATCTTCATTTACGTCAATATCTTTGTTATCATCATTACTGTCTTATCTTCATTCCCTTTGGTATGTGTTATGTCTATATGCACATAATTATTGCTAGATCTTCATAGATAGAGCTGATATTTTGAACGTCTTCATAGATAGAGCTGATATTTTGAACGTCTTCATAGATAGAGCTGATATTTTGAACGTCTTCATAGATAGAGCTGATATTTTGAACGTCTTCATAGATAGAGCTGATATTTTGAACGTCTTCATAGATAGAGCTGATATTTTGAACGTCTTCATAGATAGAGCTGATATTTTGAACGTCTTCATAGATAGAGCTGATATTTTGAACGTCTTCATAGATAGAGCTGATATTTTGAACGTATTCATAGATAGAGCTGATATTTTGAACGTCTTCATAGATAGAGCTGATATTTTGAACGTCTTCATAGATAGAGCTGATATTTTGAACGTCTTCATAGATAGAGCTGATATTTTGAACGTCTTCATAGATAGAGCTGATATTTTGAACGTCTTCATAGATAGAGCTGATATTTTGAACGTCTTCATAGATAGAGCTGATATTTTGAACGTCTTCATAGATAGAGCTGATATTTTGAACGTCTTCATAGATAGAGCTGCTATTTTGAACGTCTTCATAGATAGAGCTGATATTTTGAACGTCTTCATAGATAGAGCTGATATTTTGAACGTCTTCATAGATAGAGCTGATATTTTGAACGTCTTCATAGATAGAGCTGATATTTTGAACGTCTTCATAGATAGAGCTGATATTTTGAACGTCTTCATAGATAGAGCTGATATTTTGAACGTCTTCATAGATAGAGCTGATATTTTGAACGTATTCATAGATAGAGCTGATATTTTGAACGTCTTCATAGATAGAGCTGATATTTTGAACGTCTTCATAGATAGAGCTGATATTTTGAACGTCTTCATAGATAGAGCTGATATTTTGAACGTCTTCATAGATAGAGCTGATATTTTGAACGTCTTCATAGATAGAGCTGATATTTTGAACGTCTTCATAGATAGAGCTGATATTTTGAACGTCTTCATAGATAGAGCTGATATTTTGAACGTCTTCATAGATAGAGCTGCTATTTTGAACGTCTTCATAGATAGAGCTGATATTTTGAACGTCTTCATAGATAGAGCTGATATTTTGAACGTCTTCATAGATAGAGCTGATATTTTGAACGTCTTCATAGATAGAGCTGATATTTTGAACGTCTTCATAGATAGAGCTGATATTTTGAACGTCTTCATAGATAGAGCTGATATTTTGAACGTCTTCATAGATAGAGCTGATATTTTGAACGTCTTCATAGATAGAACTGATATTTTGAACGTCTTCATAGATAGAACTGATATTTTGAACGTCTTCATAGATAGAACTGATATTTTGAACGTCTTCATAGATAGAACTGATATTTTGAACGTCTTCATAGATATAACTGATATTTTGAACGTCTTCATAGATAGAACTGATATTTTGAACGTCTTCATAGATAGAGCTGATATTTTGAACGTCTTCATAGATAGAGCTGATATTTTGAACGTCTTCATAGATAGAGCTGATATTTTGAACGTCTTCATAGATAGAGCTGATATTTTGAACGTCTTCATAGATAGAGCTGATATTTTGAACGTCTTCATAGATAGAGCTGATATTTTGAACGTCTTCATAGATAGAGCTGATATTTTGAACGTCTTCATAGATAGAGCTGATATTTTGAACGTCTTCATAAATAGAGCTGATATTTTGAACGTCTTCATAGATAGAACTGATATTTTGAACGTCTTCATAGATAGAACTGATATTTTGAACGTCTTCATAGATAGAACTGATATTTTGAACGTCTTCATAGATAGAACTGATATTTTGAACGTCTTCATAGATAGAGCTGATATTTTGAACGTCTTCATAGATAGAGCTGATATTTTGAACGTCTTCATAGATAGAACTGATATTTTGAACGTCTTCATAGATAGAGCTGATATTTTGAACGTCTTTATAGATAGAGCTGATATTTTGAACGTCTTCATAGATAGAGCTGATATTTTGAACGTCTTCATAGATAGAGCTGATATTTTGAACGTCTTCATAGATAGAGCTGATATTTTGAACGTCTTCATAGATAGAGCTGATATTTTGAACGTCTTCATAGATAGAGCTGATATTTTGAACGTCTTCATAGATAGAGCTGATATTTTGAACGTCTTCATAGATAGAGCTGATATTTTGAACGTCTTCATAGATAGAGCTGATATTTTGAACGTCTTCATAGATAGAGCTGATATTTTGAACGTCTTCATAGATAGAGCTGATATTTTGAACGTCTTCATAGATAGAACTGATATTTTGAACGTCTTCATAGATAGAACTGATATTTTGAACGTCTTCATAGATAGAACTGATATTTTGAACGTCTTCATAGATAGAACTGATATTTTGAACGTCATCATAGATAGAACTGATATTTTGAACGTCTTCATAGATATAGCTGATATTTTGAACGTCTTCATAGATAGAGCTGATATTTTGAACGTCTTCATAGATAGAGCTGATATTTTGAACGTCTTCATAGATAGAGCTGATATTTTGAACGTCTTCATAGATAGAGCTGATATTTTGAACGTCTTCATAGATAGAGCTGATATTTTGAACGTCTTCATAGATATAACTGATATTTTGAACGTCTTCATAGATAGAGCTGATATTTTGAACGTCTTCATAGATAGAGCTGATATTTTGAACGTCTTCATAGATAGAGCTGATATTTTGAACGTCTTCATAGATATAACTGATATTTTGAACGTCTTCATAGATAGAACTGATATTTTGAACGTCTTCATAGATAGAGCTGATATTTTGAACGTCTTCATAGATAGAGCTGATATTTTGAACGTCTTCATAGATAGAGCTGATATTTTGAACGTCTTCATAGATAGAGCTGATATTTTGAACGTCTTCATAGATAGAGCTGATATTTTGAACGTCTTCATAGATAGAGCTGATATTTTGAACGTCTTCATAGATAGAGCTGATATTTTGAAAGTCTTCATAGATAGAGCTGATATTTTGAACGTCTTCATAGATAGAGCTGATATTTTGAACGTCTTCATAGATAGAGCTGATATTTTGAACGTCTTCATAGATAGAGCTGATATTTTGAACGTCTTCATAGATAGAGCTGATATTTTGAACGTCTTCATAGATAGAGCTGATATTTTGAACGTCTTCATAGATAGAGCTGATATTTTGAACGTCTTCATAGATAGAGCTGATATTTTGAACGTCTTCATAGATAGAGCTGATATTTTGAACGTCTTCATAGATAGAGCTGATATTTTGAACGTCTTCATAGATAGAGCTGATATTTTGAACGTCTTCATAGATAGAGCTGATATTTTGAACGTCTTCATAGATAGAGCTGATATTTTGAACGTCTTCATAGATAGAGCTGATATTTTGAACGTCTTCATAGATAGAGCTGATATTTTGAACGTCTTCATAGATAGAGCTGATATTTTGAACGTCTTCATAGATAGAGCTGATATTTTGAACGTCTTCATAGATAGAGCTGATATTTTGAACGTATTCATAGATAGAGCTGATATTTTGAACGTCTTCATAGATAGAGCTGATATTTTGAACGTCTTCATAGATAGAGCTGATATTTTGAACGTCTTCATAGATAGAGCTGATATTTTGAACGTCTTCATAGATAGAGCTGATATTTTGAACGTCTTCATAGATAGAGCTGATATTTTGAACGTCTTCATAGATAGAGCTGATATTTTGAACGTCTTCATAGATAGAGCTGATATTTTGAACGTCTTCATAGATATAACTGATATTTTGAACGTCTTCATAGATAGAGCTGATATTTTGAACGTCTTCATAGATAGAGCTGATATTTTGAACGTCTTCATAGATAGAGCTGATATTTTGAACGTCTTCATAGATATAACTGATATTTTGAACGTCTTCATAGATAGAACTGATATTTTGAACGTCTTCATAGATAGAGCTGATATTTTGAACGTCTTCATAGATAGAGCTGATATTTTGAACGTCTTCATAGATAGAGCTGATATTTTGAACGTCTTCATAGATAGAGCTGATATTTTGAACGTCTTCATAGATAGAGCTGATATTTTGAACGTCTTCATAGATAGAGCTGATATTTTGAACGTCTTCATAGATAGAGCTGATATTTTGAAAGTCTTCATAGATAGAGCTGATATTTTGAACGTCTTCATAGATAGAGCTGATATTTTGAACGTCTTCATAGATAGAGCTGATATTTTGAACGTCTTCATAGATAGAGCTGATATTTTGAACGTCTTCATAGATAGAGCTGATATTTTGAACGTCTTCATAGATAGAGCTGATATTTTGAACGTCTTCATAGAAAGAGCTGATATTTTGAACGTCTTCATAGATAGAGCTGATATTTTGAACGTCTTCATAGATAGAGCTGATATTTTGAACGTCTTCATAGATAGAGCTGATATTTTGAACGTCTTCATAGATAGAGCTGATATTTTGAACGTCTTCATAGATAGAGCTGATATTTTGAACGTCTTCATAGATAGAGCTGATATTTTGAACGTCTTCATAGATAGAGCTGATATTTTGAACGTCTTCATAGATAGAGCTGATATTTTGAACGTCTTCATAGATAGAGCTGATATTTTGAACGTCTTCATAGATAGAGCTGATATTTTGAACGTCTTCATAGATAGAGCTGATATTTTGAACGTATTCATAGATAGAGCTGATATTTTGAACGTCTTCATAGATAGAGCTGATATTTTGAACGTCTTCATAGATAGAGCTGATATTTTGAACGTCTTCATAGATAGAACTGATATTTTGAACGTCTTCATAGATAGAGCTGCTATTTTGAACGTCTTCATAGATAGAGCTGATATTTTGAACGTCTTCATAGATAGAGCTGATATTTTGAACGTCTTCATAGATAGAGCTGATATTTTGAACGTCTTCATAGATAGAGCTGATATTTTGAACGTCTTCATAGATAGAGCTGATATTTTGAACGTCTTCATAGATAGAGCTGATATTTTGAACGTCTTCATAGATAGAGCTGATATTTTGAACGTCTTCATAGAGTGGGGCTGCAAAGACGATTTTCATGTTATGTTATGTTATGTTATGTTTTTTTATGTTATGTTATGTTATGTTATGTTATGTTATGTTATGTTATGTTATGTTATGTTATGTTATGTTATGCGATCGAGGTCATGGTACATTGGGCATTCCCATGCATGCTCTGTCCTCCGCTGCAGCAGCCATCCTAAAGTCCATTTGCTCACCGTACCCATGAGAAGTTGATTACTATATCTTCTCTCTACCACGAAGACGACACTGTCTGGCATGTCCACACTTAACGCCTAATTCTCGAACTCGTTGTTCCAGTGTCTGAGACGTGCCCATGTCACATAATTGAGAGCGTACCGCATTGATGATATCGGCTATGTCCATACTTCTGCCCGTTTGAGTCGGGGCATTGTTTGCAAGAAAGTCTACACGCTCGTTACCCTGCACTCCAGCATGTCCAGGTGTGTACAGCCAAGTCATTTTCTTGAGATGTGATCTCCGAATGCTGTCCACCCATTCCACACGCATACTTCCAGATTCAATCATTTGAAGCATATTCATCGAGTGTGATATGATGATCGTATGGGTAACCTGTTGCTCAGCCACCCATGACATAGCCCTGGAGGCGACAGAGCGCTGGAGGCAGCAGTGACCTCCATAGTCACGCTCGATGTCGTTGTCTCGAAAGCGCCGCAGTCCTCATGAAGTGTGCGCCCGTTTCGTTGTGCAGAATAAGCCCACGTTGATCTGGTTCCGCGTCTGACAGAGCCATCGGTGTAGATAATGATATCATCTGGATGGGAGTGCTCCTCCACGAGTGCAAGAATCTCCGCATTGACCACGCCCGGGGCCCATTCTCTACAGGGTCTCCCAAGTGTACTGACAACCATGGTGTAAGCAGTCATATCCTCTGATATAGGCATCCATTCTTCACCATGTCTCAGCTCATCTAGAGTACAGACCTGTTTAATAACATCCTCTGCCTCGGCCATCCATGATTGGCCTCTCTTCAATCGCCTGCCCTTGTTTTCATTTATGTATGTGTGCAGAGGATGATTTTTGTCAGCAGAAACGCTCAGAAAAGCTTTTACCTGTGCGACTTTGTGTCTGATGGCCATCGTTGGCAATCCAAGGACATAGCGCATTGCCGCACATGAAGTGTCCCGTGTGCAAATCAAGTATAAGCCTTATGGCTTCATTTTGGACCCTGTCTAACTTATCCAGCGTTTTTCATGTAAACCAATGCACTACAACTACTAGATTGCAAGAGCTGGGTTTGAAGATTGGAGTAGCAAGAAAAGAACAGCACAACAGGTAGGTGAGTAGGCTCATCAATCAAAATTGAACTGGTGCGGTCAGTCGCTGGACACTGTTGGAGATATTGTGAAAGAAATCGGAGTACCTATAGACATGTCAGGTGTGCAATGAAGATGTTCCATACTGAAACTGAAAAACTGAAGACTTTCAATGCGGAAATGTAAGATAAATGGTCTCTCTCTCTCTCTCTCTCTCTCTCTTGCGTCCGATCTTTGTGGCCATTTTTATCATTCTTATCGTGATATTTAAATAGCCTGAGCCTAGTCCGTATTTTAACTCACATCGTTCAGAACCATTTGGAGCTCTGGTGCTTGTCCTTCTGCGACGTGTCAGATGTCTACCAGCGTTTACTGGGTTTGCTCTCCGTTAGCCACTGCCTGTCCTCAGCGAACCCGCAAGGCAACAAGTTGCTATTTTCTTTTAGGGCAAGTTGCTATTTTCCCGTAGACGACCTACCCTCCCGGGTTGTTGGGCGTCATCTACCCAGGAGATAAAGTGCCTAAAATCAAAGAATTTACTTTGAGGATTGAATGATTGCGCCAAGTTTTACCCCACATGGTTGGATCTCTCTCAGAAGAAATGGCACGTCAGCTGTCCAGAGTATTGCACAAAGTATGAACTCGGTAACTCTGGGAACAATGTGAATTTAAGGATGTCATACGGACATACAGATATACGAACAATGCCTCATCACGCGGACTATAAAGCAAACACCTACCCCCTCCACACACACGAATACTGGTATTTACACACACATGCGCGCACACACACACACACACAAGGTAAGACGATGTACTGAAAACTACAAATCTGAGGTGGTTATACCAGATCAGATCAGGTCTGGAGACAGCCGGTGGGAAGCTGCTGTAATACTGCGGTAACATCGGGGCTGGAAGTGATGTTTGGTCCCATCACTCTGCTTCGTGGGGCCGAGGGCGTAAACTCTAAAGCCGCTAAAATAAAAAATGAGACTTGGTATGTTTGTCCAAGAAAACCAAGATGGTATGTTTGTCCAAGAAAACCTAGATGGTATGTTTGTCCAAGAAAACCAAGATGGTATGTTTGTCCAAGAAAACCTAGATGGTATGTTTGTCAAAGAAAACCTAGATGGTATGTTTGTCCAAGAAAACCAAGATGGTATGTTTGTCCAAGAAAACCTAGATGGTATGTTTGTCCAAGAAAACCTAGATGGTATGTTTGTCCAAGAAAACCTAGATGGTATGCTTGTCCAAGAAAACCTAGATGGTATGTTTGTCCAAGAAAACCTAGATGGTATGCTTGTCCAAGAAAACCTAGATGGTATGTTTGTCCAAGAAAACCAAGATGGTATGTTTGTCCAAGAAAACCTAGATGGTATGTTTGTCCAAGAAAACCAAGATGGTATGTTTGTCCAAGAAAACCTAGATGGTATGCTTGTCCAAGAAAACCTAGATGGTATGTTTGTCCAAGAAAACCTAGATGGTATGTTTGTCCAAGAAAACCAAGATGGTATGTGTGTCCAAGAAAACCTAGATGGTATGTTTCTTGTATTTCTATCTTCCTCGCCTTATTCTGCTGCATATACACATTTTCAAAGTTCAATTCTTCTCTGCTTCTGTTTGTTCATGATATCATATGCCCTCTTCATACAACATATGCCCTCGTCATACAACATATGCCCTCTTCATACAATATATACCCTCTTTATACAACATATGCCCTCTTTATACAACATATGCCCTCTTCATAAAACATATGCCCTTTTTATACAACATATGCCCTCTTTATACAGCAATGATATATACTGTACATGTAGTACCATTTGACAAGTCTTTTATATTTTGTGTTCTGTGTTATGTCTTATTTGTATCAATGCATTTGAAAATAGATGTCTGCGAAAAATAATGAATATAAAATGGAAAGAATTCAGGAGAAGTAATTAAATCAGAGAAATGTCTGGTCAACCACTAGTGGCAACTGTTATATCAAAGAGAAGATGGAGATATGTTGGACATACCTTGAGAAGAAATGATCAAAGAATATCAAAGCAGGCATTGATGTGGGATGCATAGGGTTCAAAGAAAGAAAGGACGACCTAAGGAGACCCTGAAACGAACTTTGCTGAGAGAGGAAAGAAATATCGGTCTCAGTTCTATAGAGGAGATTGAGCGAGTTGCCCAGGATAGAGCGGTATGGAGAAATTGCTTGCAGGCCCTATGTAACGAATAACGGTACGAGAATTATTATTATTATTATTATTATTCGTTTGATTATTAATGTCAAGATGTAGAACTGACACTTCTCCATTTGCTGTCTCATACTGTTATATGTCCAAGATATACATAACTGGACATTTGTCTTGTCACATCTACTGTCTCATACTGTTATATGTCCAAGGTATACAGAACTGGACATTTGTCTTGTCACATCTACTGTCTCATGCTGTTATATGTCCAAGTTATACAGAACTGGACATTTGTCTTGTCACATATTCTGTCTCATACTGTTATATGTCCAAAGGTATACAGAACTGGACATTTGTCTTGTCATATCTGCTGTTTCATACTGTTATATGTCCAAGGTATACAGAACTGGACATTTGTCTTGTCACATCTACTGTCTCATACTGTTATATGTCCAAGGTATACAGAACTGGACATTTGTCTTGTCACATCTACTGTCTCATACTGTTATATGTCCAAGTTATACAGAACTGGACATTTGTCTTCTCACATCTACTGTCTCATACTGTTATATGTCAAAGTTATACAGAACTGGACATTTGTCTTGTCACATCTGCTGTCTCATGCTGGTATATGTCCAAGGTATACAGAACTGGACATTTGTTTTTGTCACATCTGCTGTCTCATACTGTTATATGTCCAAGTTATACAGAACTGGACATTTGTCTTCTCACATCTACTGTCTTATGCTGTTATATGTCCAAGGTATACAGAACTGGACATTTGTCTTGTCACATCTACTGTCTCATACTGTTATATGTCCAAGTTATACAGAACTGGACATTTGTCTTCTCACATCTACTGTCTCATACTGTTATATGTCAAAGTTATACAGAACTGGACATTTGTCTTGTCACATCTACTGTCTCATGCTGTTATATGTCCAAGGTATACAGAACTGGACATTTGTTTTTGTCACATCTGCTGTCTCATACTGTTATATGTCCAAGTTATACAGAACTGGACATTTGTCTTCTCACATCTGCTGTCTTATTCTGTTATATGTCCAAGGTATACAGAACTGGACATTTGTCTTGTCACATCTGCTGTCTCATGCTGTTATATGTCCAAGGTATACAGAACTGGACATTTGTCTTGTCACATCTACTGTCTGACACTGTTATATGTCCAAGTTATACAGAACTGGGCATTTGTCTTGTCACATCTACTGTCTCATACTGTTATATGTCTAAAGGTGTACAGAACTGGACATTTTTCTTGTCACATCTACTGTCTCATACTGTTATATGTCCAAAGTTATACAGAACTGGACATTTGTCTTGTCACATCTACTGTCTCATACTGTTATATGTCCAAGTTATACAGAACTGGACATTTGTCTTGTCACATCTACTGTCTCATACTGTTATATGTCCAAGGTATACTGAACTGGACATTTGTCTTGTCACATCTACTGTCTCATACTGTTATATGTCCTAGGTATACAGAACTGGACATTTGTCTTGTCACATCTACTGTCTCATGCTGTTATATGTCCCAGGTATACAGAACTGGACATTTGTCTTGTCACATCTACTGTCTCATGCTGTTATATGTCCCAGGTATACATAACTGGACATTTGTCTTGTCACATCTGCTGTCTCATACTGTTTTATGTCCAAAGGTATACAGAACTGGACATTTGTCTTGTTACATCTACTGTCTCATGCTGTTATATGTCCCAGGTATACAGAACTGGACATTTGTCTTGTCACATCTACTGTCTCATGCTGTTATATGTCCCAGGTATACAGAACTGGACATTTGTCTTGTCACATCTGCTGTCTCATACTGTTATATGTCCAAGATATACAGAACTGGACATTTGTCTTGTCACATCTGCTGTCTCATACTGTTTTATGTCCAAGGTATACAGAACTTGAGATTTATTTAATTCTGTCTCAATTTACCGTTTTATTCAATACAAATATATCTCTTGTTTTGTTTAGTATCATAGAGTTTTGTTTAGTATCATATAGTTTTGTTTTCTTAATAATACTATATAGGTAATATATATTTTCTGATTTGTTGCTGGTTTCTTATAATTGTTGTATATATCTGTAGGCAGCAGATACCACTAAGAGAACGAATTCAGCGTTTGCAGCTGTCGACTGCGCCAAAGACACAGAACTGTGTAATATTCAACATATAAATACGTTTCCTACATATAAGCTGTACACGCGAGGTATTGATGTTGGAACATTTAGAGACTACCAATCTGCGAATTATAAACTGTTGAAGTCTTACGTAGAGAAGTGTCCCCTGTTAGAGCAGAGTAGACAACCAGTCAAAAAATGTGCAAAGATTTCCAAATAACAAAGTTTATATATTCTGTATACTTTTTAACATTTCATTCCAGAAATTACTTATTTACTTATCTATGAGATGATGATTAGTTCTGTAAGATGATGATTAGTTCTGTAAGATGATGATTAGTTCTGTGAGATGATGATTAGTTATGTGAGATGATGATTTGTTCTGTAAGATGATGATTAGTTCTGTGAGATGATGATTAGTTCTGTAAGATGATGATTAGTTCTGTGAGATGATGATTAGTTCTGTGAAATGATGATTTGTTCTGTAAGATGATGATTAGTTCTGTGAGATGATGATTAGTTATGTGAGATGATGATTAGTTCTGTGAGATGATGATTAGTTCTGTAAGATGATGATTAGTTCTGTAAGATGATGATTAGTTCTGTAAGATGATGATTAGTTCTATGAGATGATGATTCGTCAGAAATACAAGAGATAAAGTAGTTCCCTCATTGTTCCATCTCCTGTGCAGACAGAGACAAGATGAAGTAGTTCCCTCATTGTTCGTTCTCCTGTGCAGACAGAGACAAGATGAAGTAGTTCCCTCATTGTTCAATCTCATGTACAGACAGAGACAAGATGAAGTAGTTCCCTCATTGTTCAATCTCATGTGCAGACAGAGACAAGATGAAGTAGTTCCCTCATTGTTCCATCTCCTGTACAGACAGAGACAAGATGAAGTAGCTCCCTCATTGTTCCATCTCCTCTGCGATGTGTTTGTAATGTGGCCATGACAGCACATACAATCATCTCGCAAACAACTCTTGCTCAGAAAATATCGATCACGCCACAGCATGATAGTTCCCAACACTGGACAAAGTTATTATAATAGAATCAAGCAAAGAAATTGTTTACATATAGAGTGTGTACTGTAGAATACGCTGTTAGACAGTTGTTGTATTTCTCATTGACAAACGGCACATGATGTGTAATGTGGTCAGCATGAAGCATGCTGTCTTTACGTAACAGTGTTTCTCTGCTACTAGTTTGATGTGTCGTGTGTCCCTGAGAGTCGCTATCGTCGATAAAGAAGCAGCACTAATTGAAAATATGATACTAGAACCATACGTCCATGATACAGTTACACTAAACCGATATTTGCTATCAGTGTTCTCAATCGAAATGCTCAACTGCAGCATTTACTTACAGCGTTGTCAGAAAGTATATGAGTACTATTTCTATTAGTGGTTACTACTGTACTATTCTCTACAAGCTTCTCATATAGACATCATATTCAAATTCCTCTAGTACCGTTGTACGTTACATAGGGCAGGCAAACAATTGCTCCATACCGCTCTATCCTGGGCAGCTTGCTCAATCTCTTCCATGGAACTGAAACCGATATTTCTTGCCTCTCTCAGCAAAGTTCGTTTCATGGTTTCCTTAGGTCGACCTCTCATTCTTGACCCCTTTGCATTTCTCTTCAATGCCTTCTTTGATATTTTTTTTTTAGTTCTTCTCAAGATGCATCCAACATATCTCCATCTTCTCTTTCTTATAACAGTTATAACTAATGGTTGACAAGACTTTTTCTGCTTTTGTATCACTTCTCCTAAATTCATTCCATTTTATGTTCATTATTTTTCACAGACAACTATTTTCAAATGTATTCAACTTGCTTTCTATATCTTTAGTCATTTTTCAAATCTCGACAGCATATGTTAGGATTGATACAACTCTCGTCAGCATATGTTAGGATTGATACAACTCTCGCCAGCATATGTTAGGATTGATACAACTCTCGCCAGCATATGTTAGGATTGATACAACTCTCGTCAGCATATGTTAGGATTGATACAACATTGTATTATAGAATATATAGTTATAAAATAGTTGATTAATAGTAAACGAATACTACAACTTTATGTGGCAACAGAATTGTATAATTTACTAGCAGATGTACCAGTCCTTCACACGGGAATTTAGTTTAAATTTAGTTGTAATATGTCAACACTTTTACAGTTACATTTGTTATCCTTTTCCGCTGAGCTTCCAAGTCGTTCCTCTTTAGTTTCCTCATCAATCGTCTTTACACTCCTCCGACACTTGTAGTCAAGTCTAATAACTAATCTTTCCCCCTCTGTCTCCATGTTTCTGGCCTTCATTTATCTTTTCATTGTCCAACCGCATATCTCTAACTTCATTAGTTTCGATAGATCTACGAAATTTTAAAGTCGTAAACAGTGTGAGACTGAGCATATTAAAGAAAAATGCACCGTCCCCTCAAACTCGGATATAATAACAATACCGTCCCCTCAAACTCGGATATAATAACAATACCGTCCCCTCAACCTCGGATACAATAACAATACCGTCGCCTCAAACTCAGATATAATAACAATACCGTCCCCTCAAACTCGGATATAATAACAATACCGTCCCCTCAAACTCAGATATAATAACAATACCGTCCCCTCAAACTCGGATACAATAACAATACCGCCGCCTCAAACTCGGATATAATAACAATAAGCAAATTGAATGTGATCAGATATTTATCGATATCAGATGTACTTAAATTTAAAAAAAAACATCCCTGCCCTTACTGTGAATCGAACACCGGTCTACCGCTAGGGAACTACACTCATCAATTCGGTCACGCGCACCTTTAAGTAGATGTGCGAAAATGCGTTATAACAATAGTTATCATCACCGCTTTAACATGTTACCGGCAAGTTAAACCATGGATATACATTTCGATGTTTACTTTTTGATGACTCTTTTCTTTAAGCTACTATTGAGATATAGAAACGAACCAATAGTAGTGGTTTTATAATTTTTACATCTTCCCATCTATGAAAGCTACCCTCTTGCTAAATTTCATGTCCGTAGGAGATCCAGATATCTTCAATTAAAGTCAACAGACATGCACACAATTTCATTACGGTTTTTTATACATATATATATGTATAAACCCACATGTCACCAACGGAGGAAGCCGGGTAAAATATCTAGCTAATTGCTAAACGTGCACACTACATATCTTTTATTACAACAAAACTATGCTTGAGCTATGTTATTGCTTTATAAATATTGCCAATTTTCTCTGTGCAATTCTTCTTCTTCTTCTCGTTAGTTCTTTGTGGTCATTTTTATCATTCTTATTGTGATATTTAAATAGCCTGAGTCAAGAGCGAATTTTGCGTCACAATCTTCAGTGCCATTTAGAGCTCAGGTGCTTGTCCTTAGGCGACGTGTCCGATATCAACCAGCGTTTACTGGGTTTGCTCTCCGTTAGCCTCTGACTGTCCCCAGACGACCTGTAGGGCAGCAAGTTGCTATTTTATTTCAGGGTAGCGACCCTTAGACGACCTACCCTCCCGGGTTGTTGAGCATCATCTACCCAGCTAACCAGTCTTTATTTCGACTACTTGGTTTGTCTGGCGTCCAGTTTTGTGTACGGTTTACTCCGCTAGGCTTAGATTGTTCCCAAACAAACTACAAGACAGTAGTAGTTCCCTGCGGGTGGAAACGCGCACTGGATTCAAGCTCTGCCTTGGTGCCTGACCCACCATGACCATCTGCTCTCACCATACTCACATTTACCACGCCTCTAGACCATAGATTCCCAAACTTTTTAGGCCCACCGCCCACACTTTGCAAGACATAAACTTTGTTACGCCACCCCTATTAGTTTACGCCCTAATATATATATATATACATGCATGCTCTATTTTCACTTTGACATAGAAAATTGATATATATTTATGTCATACATGCTCAATTTTCAAATGATTATATGCATGAAAGAGAAAATTGATGAAAAAATGGATCGTGTATGACGGGCATAAGATGAAATAAAATGTAGAAGTCAAATTTTAAATGATTATTCAATCACGAAAATAATTTATTATAAAATATTTCTGATTAATTTCTTCTTTAAGGAGCGGCCGACCCTAATCGCCTGAACACTTCTTCCCCCAGCCCAAACCCTTCTGAACCCACTATAGTTCCCCCTAGAACGCTTCGGCGCCCACTGGGGTGGGGGCGTTCCGCCCACTTTGGGAAACGCTTTTTTAAACTGTCCTCAACTAGGGCCCCCACCTCAGGGCTCCGAGTTTTACCCTATGTGGGACTACGTGCAACTCATCTCGGGTCCAAGTTTTGTTCATGGTGGGCCCACGTCTCTTCCCTGGATGCACCACTCATCCCATTATAGTTATCCATTTCGCTTTTCCCCTCGGCCGGGAGAGACGTGCATTAATAGTCAGTCTGGCATTCAGCTCGTATGTGTTGCGAGCGGATATCATCGAACGTGACTACGTCTGCACTACTACCATTACCTGTAGCTCTACCTCGATCCCTACCCTCCTTGCCAGACAGGAACCTTTGTCTGTTACCAGGGTCACCACGAGGAGGTTGGGTAGGATCTTGATTAGTGCCAGCTCATTAATCCTAGTGCGGCGTTGTCCCAATGCGCTTTTGATCCCTCTGAACGAATAAAGATAGATAATTTCTTTGTGACAATCTTTGTCTTTCTATATATGCTACAAAATCTACAACAAGATACAATTCTTCATGTGCATCTGTCAACGATGCCATAGAAACACATCTCTGCAGCTGAGAACATGCTGACGCACTTCACATTCACAATCTCTACAGCAGTGAGATACTGTAGGAACAATTAGAGATAAACTTTCAGGAGATATTGTTGAAATTCTTTGAGCAACATGTCTCGTGGCGACGCAAGGGAAAACGAAACCCGACTACTACTTGTCAGAAAGCTGTCCTCGTTTAATTGCGAAATACAAATGCATTATCTCTGCACAAGAAAACAGTATCTTCAAGTTACAGGTAAGCATTGTTAACATTCGTCTACAGAACAAAGAAATATGGCACGGAAACAAAGATATAATATATCCGTGGTTGTGACAAAGAAAACTAAAATCAAGACTGAAATAATCTCAACAACAGAAGTTGATGTGTTGACTGTACACTTGTCATCAAAGATTGAATTTTATAGAAAGTGTATTGTTTTATCATTTTTATTCATTGCTTTACTCATTATCAAGTAGCTTCTCCCGAGAAGAGCTTTACCACTCCAACAGTCCTCCGGAATTTCTCTCTATCATAGGCCAGATGTCCTGCCTCTGCATCCGTCATGTTCAAACCATCAGTTACATCCTGAATCCATCGTCTCCGTGGTCTTCCCCTTCTTCTCTTGCTTTGCTATTCTTGATATTTGCGTCCTTGATGAAAACTGTTTGTTGGCTACGTCAGTTCTAGTAGTTGCTGAGGATGTATAGTATATTCTATGTAAGAAGCATGCAAATAACTAACAATAGTCCGGACAAAATACACTACGTCCATATGCAGTTTGACCACACCAAAAAAAATGAAAATATATATGTAAAAAATAGAATAAAAATAGAACAAATTAGACAAACGTCAGTTGGTGTCAGCTTTATCTATCTAAAACAGAGTAATTATAATGTGTGTGTGTGTGTTGTTTACTTTTGTTTCATCATCACCATCATCATCATCATCATAGTCACCATCATCATCCTCACCACCATCATCATCATCGTCACCATCATCATCACCACCATCACCACCATCATCCTCACCACCATCACCACCTTCATCCTCACCACCACCACCATCATCATCATCAACACCATCATCACCATCATCATCATCCCCATCACCACCATCTTCATCATCATCATCATCATCACCATCGTCACCATCATCACCATAACCACCATAATCATCATCATCATCATCATCATCATCATCATAATCTTTATCATCATCACCATCACCACCATCATCATCCCCATCACCACCATCTTCATCATCATCATAATCCTCATCATCATCATCATCTTCGTCATCATCACCACCATCATCATCATCACCATCGTCACCATCATCACCATAACCATCATCATCATCATCATCATCACCATCATCATCATCATCAGCAGCATCATCATCACCATCATCATCATCATCATCATCATCATCATCATCACCATCATCATCATCATCATCACTGCGTATGTAACAGTTTCACTGTTATGTCTAGGGTATATTCGGGGTCAACCCAAACCACCCCCTTATTGCACTGGGTGTCCTTGAGCTTGTATTTAAACACCCTGTTTACCAGTCCAGTTACTGACCATTGAGTACTTCACCTTGAAAAAGTGATTGAATACGGGGAATGCGGAAATTTATTGAGTAGGCGAGAATCTCGAGACCCGGGTAGGGGCAGCTGGGGTTTTTGATTGGAGATATCAGGAGACATATATTTAGAAGTAGTAAGCCAGAAACCACTCAGTAGTACGCCAGAAACCACTGAGTAGTACGCCAGAAACCACTGAAGAGGTAGTACGCCAGAAACCACTGAGTAGGAAGCCAGAAACCACTAGAGAGAACGGAGGTAGAGAACAGATTGTGCAGAGAGCTGATTATGTGAGCAAGATGGAGAAAATATGTCTGTGAGACAATCTACCAAGACAATTGAACATGTTGATTTATTTCAGAGATCTATAAAGGTAATATATTGAACAAACAGCGAAGTAGTAGATGATAGAAAGTCAGATTCGGGTAGATTCAGAGGTTGTTTTCTGGCAATTTATTGTTCTTTTCAAGTATCCTTGTGTACAGTGCTGTTAGAGGTGAGAAATCAACTATAGTTCTACCAGGCAGAGAACTCATACTAGCAAGTGTAGTTATATCTATAGGAGTAATCTTACTGTGATTCGACTGTTCATATACGATAACAGAGAAACAATTAATCATCATCTTGGATGACCAGACCACGGTGCCTCAACGGACAGAGACGACACTAAATCGAACCTAACTAGGAACTTAGATGTCTACCCAGATGTATGACGACCACCACCTGATGGATGCTGCAACCGTGTTCAAGTCGTTCCATATCTGACAGGAAAGGACTGAACCTTCTTATCATCATCCAGTGATTATCAACCATTGGTTCCATCGAACTTGAACAATTTTACTACTTAAATGGAAGAGTGTATTATAACAATCAAATTTGTGATGACAGGTTAAAAAACGATTATTGCTGTGAATATTTCTAAGGTTCAATTGATATATGCATAGCCTGAGTTCATTATTAAATAATTTATGTATCTTGTTGCTAATTGATCCCAACGGTGTTAGGTTAGTTGTATTCATTAACATCTTAGTTTGTAGTAAGACAGAAGTGTGGAAAGTGTTAGGTTAGTTGTATTCATTAATATCTTAGTTTGTAGTAAGACAGAAGTGTGGAAAGTGTTAGGTTAGTTGTATTCACTAACATCTTAGTTTGTAGTAAGACAGAAGTGTGGAAAGAGTGATGTTATCTTTTAAATCAAGAATATAATACAGTGGATGATCCCGAGCCTTTCTTTCGGTCAACCCATTTTTCTTGTCTTGTTGTTTTCTTTTTGGGGCCTTGTACCAGGAAACTGCTACACGTACAGGTCACCATCATCATCATCACCATCATCATCATAACCACCATCATCACCACCACCATCATCACTGCGTACAGGTCAATAAGTGCTCTGATCTCTTCCCTAATATATCTAACAGCGTATAACGACTAATTGAACCCGTTCTGTTTTGGTCAATCTCGGGCCTCTAATTTAACGTTCGTGTCTGACCAGTTCCAGTTTCAATCCCATCTTCTTCATTCAGAATAGCTGATGCAGATTTAGAAATCTTTTCAAAGCCATTTGTATAACCTGTGTCTCTTTTGGCATTGACGATATCCATTGACAATCCTTCCTTGACCGAATCTGTATCAGCCAGATGATATGTATGCTAAATGTCTTGTAATTCTGCATGCATATCTACACAAAGAAAGGTTATTGGTTACTAAATTGACGTCATTGTACTCTGGGCAGACCCATAGGTGCTTAGTCTCTCCCAACAGATATCGAAGAGAATGCATACTGATGGTTCCCGTGGCTCGCTGATTAGACACACCTCTCACTCTGCCTCTCAGGCATCCAGGTCGACTTGTACAACGGGTAACTACAAACTGCCTAAATCGCCTGATCGATTGAACATCGATTTTAGTGTCCTCATTCAACAAACACTCGCGAAGAGACCGAAGAATATACCCCTTATCCATCGTCAACTCTCCAACAATCGATGCTGTTGATGCAAGCCTGTCCGCTCTCTCATTACCGTAAACACCCGCATGCCAGGACAGTATATCCACGTAAGCCTCTGGAGGTTAGAAACTTCTATAAACTACACCCATTCATACCGAAACCAAAGTAGAAGTAGTTGTCCTGTATGCCCCAATCAATTGTTAGTGTCATCCACCAACATGCAGTCGTAAGAAGACGACGATCATCCACTTTATCCATCTTCAACTCCCGGACAATCAATGCTGGTGATGCAAAGATCTCCGCATACGCACATGCCTAGGACAATAAATCCACGTTAGCTTCTGGAAGTTAGAAACGTCTATAGACGACATCCACTCAAACCTCTTTGTCAGGAGCACATTATAAACATTATAGTAATCTCCCCCTGGGCTCATTTTGTAGTTCTAAACACAGCATTCAAGTGAAGATTTGAGTTGCCGGAAAAGAACAGCACAACATGTATATGAGTAGGCTTATCAATCAACATCCAACTTATTATTCCACGTGGGCTCAACGTATTACATTCCAATGCTTCTAATTTCTTTCTCTTCCCATGCCTTGTAATCTATATGGGTATATGTTGCATGTATTCAAGTTATATATTTACTCGATTTTTCATTGTTTCTCTTCCGTTCTATTTCTAGTTTTTATGTTTGTTTTTGTGTTACATTTATTTCGTTATTCGTTTTTATTCCCAGATTTTTATTAGAAACGTTTGTATTTGGTCGTCCATTTTTTTTTTTTAATTTGTCACTCCTGTTGTTCGTTTGCTTGATAAAGGCCTTGTTGGTCGAAACGTTGCTGTATTTTGTTTTTGTAATTTGTAAAACTACAGTACTTTGTGATTACGTGTTTTGCCAATCAAATAGTTTTACTGCAGTCTCATCTGTTTTGTGAACATCCAACTGGTACGGTTAGTCGCTGGACGCTGTTGGAAATATTGCGAAGGAGATCGACGCACCTATGGACATGTCTGGATTGAAAGAAAAATATTTAAAATTTAAAATGAAACAGCTTCCAAACTCACAAATTTCGCATTTGTTTAGTCCGTTCACAGAGCATAAAAACTAGGAAAATTAAATATTTCGGACACATGAAACGACATGAGTGCCTAGAGAAATTAATTTTGGAAGGAATGGTGCCTGGAAGAAGAACGAGAGGAAGACCTAGAAGACGATTGGTGCAGGATGTCATTGACGATCTGAGAATGACTGTTGCTGACGTCGGCCAACTTGCACAGAACAGAGAGTTTTTCATGAATGCCTGTCATGAGAGCCAAATTTCGTCAAAGACACGCTGCTTAATGATGTTCATGATGATAGTCCGTTCACATGCACCGTCTCCGCACACAACAGAACTTTAAAGATCTTGAACAAGCGCGTCATGTACATACGCGTTACCGGATGTTGAGTAACGTGTACATTTCAACAAATTGTCAGGTCGGACAACATCGCTATCCTTGCCACAGTTTCTTTTAAACTTGATGTCAACATTCAATATCAACTGTCATCTGAATAGAACTAGTAATACTGTCTACAACATCGTTAGAATTCACAGTTAAACAAACACTAAAGACTGAGAGAGAATGGGGAGCGACAGTAAACTGGAAGAACCTAGTAAAAATGTTATTATTGATCCCTTCTTGGATACAGACGGTATATCTGGATTAACTAACAAAACATTCAATGATTTTATTCAGCACAAAGATGCAACTCTTGTTATGTTTTATTATCTCGGTCCTAACTCTTCTCCCACCACCGAGGAAAAATGGTGCAAGAAACAGTTTGTGAAGGTAATCTTGATATTGTTTCTTAATACCATCACAATATGTTGGATATTGTTGCTGTTGCTGTTATTGTTGTTGTTGTTGCTGTTGTTGTTGTTGTGCGGAAGATGAAAAGCAGAGTTGTTTCATTTTTCCTTTATCGATATAAAATGTGTACAAAGTGAATATCATCACTTCCATTGTATCATTTACTTGATAAAGACCTTTTGGTCGAAACTCTGCTGTGTATTATTATTGTTGTATTTTGTAAAACTAGAGTACTTTCTTTTCACGCGTTTCGCCATTGATTTCTCTATCGGGAGTTATTGTTAAAATCACGACAAATATGCACATGTCCTTGTCATTGACAAAATCACGACAAATATGCACATGTCCTTGTCATTGACAAAATAGAAAGTACCGCTAACTGTCATTGACAGAATCGAAACATATTAATTGCTTTGAAATGATGTATCGAATATTCTAAAGATCAGAAATCGAGAGCATCAGGCGTGTTCTCTGAGTATTGCAACTAGACTCTGTATGTTTGCAGAGAACGTGCATCTCTGTTTATCTGTACGTGCCAACATAGATCTGAAAATGTTTAGATTATTGTTCAGTTTACTTTTCTATGAGAATAATGCATCTCTCATCCTAGACGTGAACTCTCCAAAAGTGCACATTTCAGATAGTATATATTCTAATTGTTGTTAATTTCACAAACTAATGATGGAACACGAGAACCAAGCGTGGCATGTCGTGGATGGCACCGGCTGAGAGAACAATTAGCTAAATTACTACAATTACGATCCTACTAATAGGAGAAGAATGGATTCCAATAGATGACAGATGGTCAACGATAGTAACGTTATCCTTACTCTTGGAAGAGAATATAGAGATTGGGGCAACATGAAAGTTGATCTCACGGTTAAACATCTGATAGAAGATAATGCTAGTGATGATGATGTTGTTTTTAGAGATGGGTCTGTGCATCGTAGTGAGACGTCAGGCTGGGGTTTCTTGGCTAGCACACATGGTAGGGTTGTTAAAGATTGAAATAGAGCATACAGGACAACTACTTCTAGTATGAGGTTGAAGGTTTGAGCCGCTACTTCTGCCCTACAACGGCTCTCTGGAACACCGTTTACTAGATACGTTGTTCTGTCTGACTCTCATTACATGCTTCGGGAAGTCCAAAATTGAAGATTGCGGTTTGAGTGGATGTCTTCTATTGAAGTTTCCCACTTCTAGAAGCTTACATTGGTCTACTGTCCTGAACATGCTGACGTGTGCGGCAATGATAGAGCGGTAGTACTTGCATCAAGAGCATTGATTGCCTGGGAGTTGAGGATGGATAGAGGGGATGTTCTTCGGTCTCTACAACACTATCACTGTCTCTGTTAGATGAAGACACTCAAATAGATGTTGAATTTATCCAACCATATTAATATATTATGTTACTCACCTGTGACTCACTCTCTCTCTCTCTCTCTCTCTCTCTCTCTCTCCTCTCTGCTCGCGATCCCACTCACCTGTGATTGATTATTATGTCCCTCACTTGTGAATGATTATTATGTCATTCACGTGTGATTGATTATTATCCCACTCACCTGTGATTGATTATTATCCCACTCACCTGTGATTGATTATTATCCCACTCACCTGTGATTGATTATTATGTCACTCACGTGTGATTGATTATTATCCCACTCACCTGTGATTGATTATTATCCCACTCACCTGTGAATGATTATTATGTCACTCACGTGTGATTGATTATTATCAATGTAACAATATGTTAAATATAGATATCAGATGTATGCACATATTCAGTTGTAGTTGTCTTTATAGCAATGATTGATACAGATTGATTGTTTGATTGATTGATTGATAGAAGCATCATCATTGCACTTCAGTGATTAATCATGCGTTCTCCGATCTCTTTCTTACACAGCAAGATTTCAGCTGCAGAGCTCGAACTCCGTAGCACTAGTGATGTAATTTTGAAGATGGTAAAGATATTTTTGTAGGAATTTTATTTTTTATCTTTTCTAATAAATTGTGCACGGACAGCGACTTTCCAGCCTATACATAATGAAAAAGTATCTAACGATCAAAAAAGCTCACAATTATCAAAACATGTTTGAATGAATACTATATCAGTTGTTATACGTGCATGACTGTACTGATGTAACGAGATACAACTTGTAGCATTTCTTGCCCTTCTGCGGCGGAGTCGACTAGTTGAAAATGTGCTGCAGAATAAACATATCATGTGATATATTTCAGACATTATTCATTTAATGTTTCTTTAATGTTCTAATTAATTATTGTCCAGTTCTTCTTGTTACAGCATAGTTACAACCTGTTTTCCTGTTTTTATTTTAGGCAGCAGTAATGTCTGCGAACTATGAGACAGACCACGATTTTTATTTTTCATCAACTTTAAGGAAGAGTTCAGCATATGCGGCTGTCAACTGTGCAAACGAAAGCTTGATTTGTAAAATGCAAGATGTGGACACATATCCTACGTACAAACTCTACACAAAGGGGATACCTGTGGGCACTCTCAGAGACAAACATTCCGCAGATTTTAAATTATTAAAGTCTTATGTAGACTTATGTCCTGTTGTCGGTGAGAATAGACGTCCGCAGCCTAAGTGTAAGAAGATTTCATGAGATTAATTCTTGACCAAGTCCATGCTCTAGCTAACATTCACAGCTACACATGTGTTACCTATTTCTACACCATTAATACACATATTGACATGACATATTAATAGATGTGTTCAATGGGAACAAAGCAATCACATTTCAAATTTGGTTTTCCATGGTCGCCACAATAAATCACACTAACATGTCAATCTGTCAGTCAATGAGAAACAATGACTTATGAACTGTTTCTGACTATCTGGTCGCAATCTCCAGGTGTGTCCATAGACACAAGTTCTCATTTATACATTATCGAAGCCAGGACCAACAACTCTAGCTAATGCAAGCATAACAGATGACAACATGTGCAGCATATCCGACCTGACAATTAAATAGAATAAAATACAAATAAAACAATGAAAGTCGTAACAGGTGGTGTCAGTTTGTTCATTACAAAGCAGATACAAGGTATATGTGTGTATGTTTTGTGTCTTATGTTCACATATATATAAATATTTAAATATTAACTTCCCATCATGCGAGAGCCGCTGTAGCTTAGTTGTTAGTGAACTCGCTTCGCAAGGCTGGTGGCGCCAGCTCCCGCAATGCGCGTGGAACTTTTCACGACCACGACGGCTCTCAGGTCGACCCAGCATCAACTGGGTACCAGACATGCTCTGGGAAAGTAAAGGAGGCCGGCGTGATGCTAACCACATCACCTATCGTGTGCCGACGGTCAATGAATAATACAGGCCTAACACTGTATTGCCCTATATACCACAAGGTATGAAAGGGTTCCTTTACTTTTTTTTTTACTTTTTCCCATCATGCAACAGTCATCAATAATTTTCTTTCAATCTGGTATTTCTTGAACAAAGCAGTTTATTTCTTGAACAAAGCAGTTTATTTCTTGAACAAAGCAGTTTATTTCTTGAACAAAGCAGTTTATTTCTTGAACAAAGCAGTTTATTTCTTGAACAAAGCAGTTTATTTCTTGAACAAAGAAGTTTATTTCTTGAACAAAGCAGTTTATTTCTTGAACAAAGCTGTTTATTTCTTGAACAAAGCTGTTTATTTCGCTCCAGTTCTTTTCTACATTCCCTCTTTTTCTTGTTCACAGTTTATCTTGGCTCCATGCGGGTTTTGTTCGGGCTCGACATCACGGTGTTCCCATCACTGAATCTTCGAACAAACTAATCTCAATCACACTGAATCTTCGACCAAACTAATCTCAATCAAACTGAATCTTCAAACAAACTAATCTCAATCACACTGAATCTTCAAACAAACTAATCTCAATCACACTGAATCTTCAAACAAACTAATCTCAATCACACTGAATCTTCAAACAAACTAATCTCAATCACACTGAATCTTCAAACAAACTAATCTCAATCACACTGAATCTTCAAACAAACTAATCTCAATCACACTGAATCTTCGACCAAACTAATCTCAATCAAACTGAATCTTCAAACAAACTAATCTCAATCACACTGAATCTTCAAACAAACTAATCTCAATCACACTGAATCTTCAAACAAACTAATCTCAATCACACTGAATCTTCAAACAAACTAATCTCAATCACACTGAATCTTCAAACAAACTAATCTCAATCACACTGAATCTTCAAACAAACTAATCTCAATCACAAAATGATGGAAGTCAGTTTAGCAGACGGTCATGTAGTGACGGGGTCAGCAATGGAAGTAAAGAATAGTACCACTGCAAACCTACAAAGCATGTCGTAAGAGGTGTCTGATGTGGGACCTAGGGAAGCTACTCTAATAAATAAAAAGCGTCGCAAATATAGAATGTGCTTACCTACTTGTAGGCGCATAACTGGCACAACATACAATCGCTCTTAGGCTTGGATCACATACAAATCTCAAAGATTGGTTAACAAGTGAACAATATGGAGCGTTAGAAGAAGAAGTAGTAAAGGCTCTGTCGGTTTTGTCCATTCATTCAGTCACTCCTTCCTTCTGTTACTTCTTATTGTTTGTTTAGCAGTCTGCATTGCTATTGGTCTGTCATGTTGTTGACTATTTGCTCATGTCTTTGTAAGGTTTGGATGGGAATAGTTGATATCTAATACCTAGAGTCGTACAACATTAGATACATCATCTGTGTTCATATTTTGTCACGTGTTAGTGGAGAGACATTATGTACAAGCCTGTCAGCACTTTTGTTATCCTGAGCTACAGACGTGCAACTGTGTTTATATACTCACTTGTGTGGGACGTCTGGCCAAGGGGGACGTCTGGCCAAGTGGGACTTTTGCCAAAGTGTGGCGTCTGACCAAGTAGGACGTCTTGCCAAGTGGAACGTCTGGTCAAGTGGGGTGTCTGGCAAAGTGGGACGTCTGGCCAAGTGGGACGTCTGCCAAAGTGTGGCGTCTGGCCAAGTGGGACGTCTGGCCAAGTGGAACGTCTGGCCAAGTGGGGCGTCTGACCAAGTGGGACGTCTGGCCAAGTTGGGCGTCTGGCCAAGTGGGACGTCTGGCCAAGTGGGACGTCTGGCCAAGGGTGACGTCTGGCCAAGTGGGACGTCTGGCCAAGTGGGCGTCTGATCAAGTGGGGCGTCTGGCCAATTGGGACGTCTTGCCAAGTAGTGCGTTTGGTCAAGTGGGACGTCTGGCCAATTGGGACGTCTGGCGAAGTGGGACGTCTGCAAAAGTGGGGAGTCTGGTCAAGTGGGACGTTTGACCAAGTGGGACGTCTGGCCAAGTGGGACGTCTGGCCAAGGGTGACGTCTGGCCAAGTGGGACGTCTGGCCAAGTGGGGCGTCTGATCAAGTGGGGCGTCTGGCCAATTGGGACGTCTTGCCAAGTGGGACGTCTGGTCAAGTGGGACGTCTGACCAAGTGGGACGTCTGGCCAAGTGGGGTTAGAGTGCATTACCGTGCGGGAGACAAGGGTTCAATCTACGTTAAGGCCAAGGATGTATTTTATGTCTGGGGCATAAAGAAAAATCCTAACCTGAACAGTTTGGTGGTGATTGCACTAGCTATACGGCCACATTAAATTTCACAGACTCATGCCCCCTGTCCCACACCGCCCTAAAAGCTGTAATACAACAGTCGTCATTATCAACATCATCATCAAGTAGCTTGTCTATTCCGGAACCTGGTTCCCATGACAACAGTCCTGAAATACCCCATTCTGTGCTACATGACCGGCGTCAGCAGCAGGTGCATAAGATAATCATAGGGCACTGTGTTGTATGCGTCTTCCAAGTCCACCATTGCTGCACATGTTTCAATACCTGCATGGAAACCTTCGAAGACATCATAGGCGAAGACCGCAGCGTTGCACCATGATTCTTTCCCAGATCTGTAACCTCCGAGAGTGGGTGGGAGGATATGGCGATTTTCAAGGTCCCATGTCAGTCGACGTGCCACGATTTTCTCAAGAAGCTTGCCTGTCGTGTTTTGCAGTGCAATAATTCTGTAGCCGGCTATCTGAGAGTGATCTTTGTTGGGCTTCGGCAATTGTAGTAGGTAGCTATGAAGCCACTCCTCCCTGATCTCACCGTCCTGGATGCTGACGTTGAATTCTTTTACCAATTCCTCAATGTCGTTTTTTGATAAATCAGTAATATCCTTGTATCGAATGCCATCAGGCCCTGGCGCAGTGCTTCCAGACGTTTTCAGTGTTGTCCTGATGACCTCCGCAGTTATATACAGCTCTTCATCCACCACAACAGCGCTGCAAAGCTCTTCTATGGCCTCCTGATCATCATCATCATCATCATCATAACCATCATCATCACCACCACCATCATCACTGCGTACAAGTCAATAAGTGCTCTGATCTCTTTCCTAATAAATCTAACAGCGTATAACGACTAATTGAACCCGTTCTGTTTTGGTCAATCTCGGGCCTCTAATTTAACGTTCGTGTCTGACCAGTTACAGTTTCAATCCCATCTTCTTCATTCAGAATAGCTGATGCAGATTTAGAAATCTTTTCAAAGCCATCTGTATAACCTGTGTCTTTTTTGGCATTGACGATATCCATTGACAATCCTTCCTTGACCGAATCTGTATCAGCCAGATGATATGTATGCTAAATGTCTTGTAATTCTGCATGCATATCTACACAAAGAAAGGTTATTGGTTATTGGTTATTAAATTGACGTCATTGCACTCTGGGCAGACCCATAGGTGCTTAGTCTCTCCCAACAGATATCGAAGAGAATGCATATTGATGGTTCCCGTGGCTCGCTGATTAAACACACCTCTCACTCTGCCTCTCAGGCATCCAGGTCGACTTGTACAACGGGTAACTCCAAACTGCCTAAATCGCCTGATCGATTGAACATCGATTTTAGTGTCCTCATTCAACAAACACTCGCGAAGAGACCGAAGAATATACCCCTTATCCATCGTCAACTCTCCAACAATCGATGCTGTTGATGCAAGCCTGTCCGCTCTCTCATTACCGTAAACACCCGCATGCCAGGACAGTATATCCACGTAAGCCTCTGGAGGTTAGAAACTTCTATAAACTACACCCATTCATACCGAAACCAAAGTAGAAGTAGTTGTCATGTATGCCCCAATCAATTGTTAGTGTCATCCACCAACATGCAGTCGTAAGAAGACGACGATCATCCACTTTATCCATCTTCAACTCCCGGACAATCAATTCTGGTGATGCAAAGATCTCCGCATACGCACATGCCTAGGACAATAAATCCACGTTAGCCTCAGGAGGTTAGAAACTTCTATAAACTACACCCATTCATACCAAAACTTGCCCTTCTGGATCTTGTGAAGCATCAACTGAGAGTCAGATAAAACAACGACCCCAGTAAATGAAGTCCCAGAGATCCAATGGAGGACAGTAGTAACGGCCTCAACCTCCATCCTCAAAGTAGAAGTAGTTGTCCTGTATGCCCCTATCAATTGTTAGTGTCATCCACCAACATGCAGTCGTAAAAATACGACGATCATCCACTTTATCCATCTTCAACTCCCGGACAATCCATGCTGGTGATGCAAAGATCTCTGCATACGCACATGCCTAGGACAATAAATCCACGTTAGCTTCTGGAAGTTAGAAACTTCTATAGACGACATCCACTCAAACCTCTTTGTCAGGAGCACATTAGTAATCTCTACCTGGGCTCATTTGTAAGTCTAAACAGCATCCAAGTGAAGATTTGAGTTGCCGGAAAAGAACAGCACAACATGTATATGAGTAGGCTCATCAATCAACATACAACTTATTATTCCACGTGGGCTCAACGTATTACATTCCTATGCTTCTAAGTTCTTTCTCTTCCCATGCCTTGTAATCTATATGGGTATATGTTGCATGTATTCAAGTTATATATTTACTCGATTTTTCATTGTTTCTCTTCCGTTCTATTTCTAGTTTTTATGTTTGTTTTTGTGTTACATTTATTTCGTTATTCGTTTTTATTCCCAGATTTTTATTAGAAACGTTTGTATTTGGTCGTCCATTTGTTTTTTTTAATTTGTCACTCCTGTTGTTCGTTTGCTTGATAAAGGCCTTGTTGGTCGAAACGTTGCTGTATTTTGTTTTTGTAATTTGTAAAACTACAGTACTTTGTGATTACGTGTTTTGCCAATCAAATAGTTTTACTGCAGTCTCATATATTTTGTGAACATCCAACTGGTACGGTTAGTCGCTGGACGCTGTTGGAAATATTGCGAAGGAGATCGACGCACCTATGGACATGTCTGGATTGAAAGGAAAATATTTCAAATTTAAAATGAAACAGCTTCCAAACTCACAAATTTCGTATTTGTTTAGTCCTTTCACAGAGCATAAAAACTAGGAAAATTAAATATTTCGGACACATGAAACGACATGAGTGCCTAGAGAAATTAATTTTGGAAAGAATGGTGCCTGGAAGAAGAACGAGAGGAAGACCTAGACGACGATTGGTGCAGGATGTCATTGACGATCTGAGAATGACTGTTGCTGACGTCGGCCAACTTGCACAGAACAGAGAGTTTTTCATGAATGCCTGTCATGAGAGGCAAATTTCGTCAGAGACACGCTGCTTAATGATGATCATGATGATAGTCCGTTCACATGCACCGTCTCCGCACACAACAGAACTTTAAAGATCTTGAACAAGCGCGTCATGTACATACGCGTTACCGGATGTTGAGTAACGTGTACATTTCAACAAATTGTCAGGTCGGACAACATCGCTATCCTTGCCACAGTTTCTTTTAAACTAGATGTCAACATTCAATATCAACTGTCATCTGAATAGAACTAGTAATACTGTCTACAACATCGTTAGAATTCACAGTTAAACAAACACTAAACACTGAGTGAGAATGGGGAGTGACAGTAAACTGGAAGAAACTATCTATGAAACCATTGACGAGACTGTATCGCCACCTGTTTCCGAAAGTAAACCTGTTATTATTGATCCCTTCTTGGATACAGACTGTATATCTGGATTAACTAACAAAACATTCAATGACTTTATTCAGCACAAAGATGCAACTCTTGTTATGTTTTATTATCTCGGTACTAACTCTTCTCCTACCACCGAGGAAAAATGGTGCAAGAAACAGTTTGTGACGGTAATCTTGATAGTGTTTCTTAATACCATCACAATATGTTGGATATTGTTGCTGTTGCGGTTGTTGTTATTGTTGTTATTGTTGTTGCTGTTGCTGTTATTGTTGTTGTTGTTATTGTTGTTGCTGTCTGTTATTGTGTGTTGTTGTTGTGTTGCTGTTGTTGTTAGTTGTTGTTGTTGTTGTTGTTGTTGCTGTTGTTGTTGTTGTTGTTGTTGTTGCTGTTGTTGTTGTTGTGTGGAAGATGAAAAGCAGAGTTGTTTCATTTTTCCTTTATCGATATAAAATGTGTACAAAGTGAATATCATCACTTCCATTGTATCATTTACTTGATAAAGACCTTTTGGTCGAAACGCTGCTGTGTATTATTATTGTTGTATTTTGTAAAACTACAGTACTTTGTTTTCACGCGTTTCGTCATTGATTTTTCTATCGGGAGTTATTGTTAAAATCACGACAAATATGCACATGTCCTTGTCATACAAAATCACGACAAGTATGCACATGTCCTTGTCATTGACAGAATCGGATCGCGGAACATATTAACTGCTTTGAAATGATGTATCCAATATTCTAAAGATCAGAAATCGAGAGCATCAGGTGTGTTCTCTGAGTATTGCAACTAGACTCTGTTTCTCTGAGTATTGCAACTAGACTCTGTTTCTCTGAGTATTGCAACTAGGCTCTGTTTCTCTGAGTATTGCAACTAGATTCTGTTTTTCTGTGCATTGCAACTAGACTTTGTATGTGTGCAAATAACGTTCATCTCTGTTTCTCTGTGCATTATAACTAGGCTCTGTATGTTTGCAGAGAACGTGCATCTCTGTTTCTCTGTACGTGTCAACATAGATCTGAAAATGTTTAGATTATTGTTCAGTTTGCTTTTCTATGAGAATAATGCATCTCTCATCCTAAACGTGAACTCTCATTGTTCAGTTTACTTTTCTATGACAATAATGCATCTCTCATCCTAAACGTGAACTCTCCAAAAGTGCAAATTTCAGATAGTATATATTCTAATTGTTGTTAATTTCACAAACTAATGGTGGAACACGAGAACCAAGCGTGGCATGTCGTGGATGGCACCGGCTGAGAGAACAATTAGCTAGATTACTACAATTACGATCCTACTAATAGGAGAAGAATGGATTCCAATAGATGCCAGATGGTCAACGATAGTAACGTTATCCTTACTCTTGGAAGAGAATATAGAGATTGGGGCAACATGAAAGTTGATCTCGCGGTTAAACATCTGATAGAAGATAATGCTAGTGATGATGATGTTGTTTTTAGAGATGGGTCTGTGCATCGTAGTGAGACGTCAGGCTGGGGTTTCTTGGCTAGCACACATGGTAGGGTTGTTGAAGATTGAAATAGAGCATACAGGACAACTACTTCCAGTATGAGGTTGAAGGTTTGCGACGCTACTTATGCCCTACAACGGCTCTCTGGAACACCGTTTACTAGAGCCGTTGTTGTGTCTGACTCTCATTGCATGCTTCGGGAAGTCCAAAATTGAAGATTGCGGTTTGAGTGGATGTCTTCTATTGAAGTTTCCCACTTCTAGAAGCTTACATTGGTCTACTGTCCTGAACATGCTGACGTGTGCGGCAATGATAGAGCGGTAATACTTGCATCAAGAGCATTGATTGCCTGGGAGTTGAGGATGGATAGAGGGAATGTTCTTCGGTCTCTACAACACTATCACTGTCTCTGTTAGATGAAGACACTCAAATAGATGTTGAATTTATTCAGCCATATTAATGTATTATGTTACTCACCTGTGACTCTCTCTCTCTCTCTCTCTCTCGCGATCCCACTCACCTGTCATTGATTATTACGTCACTCACGTGTGATTGATTATTATGTCACTCACCTGTGATTGATTATTACGTCACTCACGTGTGATTGATTATTATGTCACTCACCTGTGATTGATTATTATCCCACTCACCTGTGATTGATTATTATCAATGTAACAATACGTTAAATATAGGTATCAGATGTATGCACATATTCAGTTGTAGTTGTCTTTATAGCAATGATTTATACAGATTGATTGAATGATTGATTGATTGATAGAGGCATCATCATTGCACTTCAGTGATTAATCATGCGTGCTCTGATCTCTTTCTTACACAGCAAGATTTCAGCTGCAGAGCACTTACTCCGTAGCACTAGTGATGTAATTTTGAAGATGGGGAAGATATTTTTGTAGGAATTTCATGTTTTATCTTTTCTAATAAATTGTGCACGGACAGCGACTTTCCAGCCTATACATAATGAAAAAGAATCTAACGATCAATAAAGCTCACAATTAATTATCAAAACATGTTTGAATGAATACTATATCAGTTGTTATACGCGCATGACTGTACTGATGTAACGAGATACAACTTGTAGCATATATATCAGTTGTTATACGTGCATGACTGTACTGATGTAACGAGATACAACTTGTAGCATTTCTTGCCCTTCTGCGGCGGAGTCGACTAGTTGATAATGTGCTGCAGAATAAACATATCATGTGATATATTTCAGACATTATTCATTTAATGTTTCTTTAATGTTCTAATTAATTATTGTCCAACTCTTCTTGTTACAGCATAGTTACAACCTGTTTTCCTCTTTTTATTTTAGGCAGCGGTATCAACTTTAAGGAAGAATTCAGCATATGCGGCCGTCAACTGTGCAAACGAAAGCTTGATTTGTAAAATCCAAGATGTGGACACATATCCTACGTACAAACTCTACACAAAGGGGATAACTGTGGGCAGTATCAGAGACAAACATTCCGCAGATTTTAATTTATTGAAGTCTTATGTAGACTTGTGTCCTGTCGTTGGTAAGAAAAGACGACCGGAGCCTAAGTGTAAGAAGATTTCATGAGATTAATTCTTGACCAAGTCCATGCTCTAGCTAACATTCATAGCTACACATGTGTTACCTATTTCTACACCATTAATACACATATTGACATGACATATTAATAGATGTGTTCAATGGGAACAAAACAATCACATTTCAAATTTGGTTTTCCATGGTCGCTACAATAAATCACACTAACATGTCAATCTGTCAGTCAATGAGAAACAATGACTTATGAACTGTTTCTGACTGTCTGGTCACAATCTCCAGTTGTGTCCATAGACACAGGTTCTCATTTATACATTATCGAAGCCAGGATCAACAACTCTAACTAATGCAAGCATAACAGATGACAACATGTGCAGCATATCCGTCCTGACAACTAAATAGAATAAAATACAAATAAAACAATGAAAGTCGTAACAGGTGGTGTCAGTTTGTTCATTACAAAGCAGATACAAGGTATATGTGTCTAAGTTTTGTGTCTTATGTTCACATATATATATAAATATTTAAATATTAACTTTCCATCATGCGAGAGTCATCAATAATTTTCTTTCAATCAGATATTTCTTGAACAAAGCAGTTTATTTCTTGAACAAGCAGTTTATTTTTTGAACAAAGCAGTTTATTTCGCTCCAGTTCTTTCCTACATCCCCTCTTTTTCTTGTTCACAATTTGTCTTGTTTCCATGCGGGTGTTGTTCGGGCTCCGCATCACGGTGTTTTCACCTCAATGTTCTCAGTTTGTCTTGGTGCCATTCGTTTTTTGTTCGGGCTCGACATCACGGCGTTTACACCTCAATCTTTGACTGTTCTTCCAGTTTCTGGTTGAAAAAATATGCCAAAGTTTTTGTAGCTATCTTTTATGTTACAGTTGATTGCCACTAAAACGCAAAATCATTCATCCTGCCAGGTAGAGGGATGTCTTTCTTCGTTTGATTGTTAATTCTTTAATCAGTTTGGCGTGGATTAACCTACCATCAACATTTCTACCTGCGACATAGCTCTCCAGGTTGCCGGGATACTCATGTCCTCTCCAGGTTGCTGGGATACTCATGTCCTCTCCAGGTTGCCGGGATACGCATGTCCTCTCCAGGTTGCCGGGATACTCATGTCCTCTCCAGGTTGCTGGGATACTCATGTCCTCTCCAGGTTGCTGGGATACTCATGTCCTCTCCAGGTTGCTGGGATACTCATGTCCTCTCCAGGTTGCTGGGATACTCATGTCCTCTCCAGGTTGCCGGGATACTCATGTCCTCTCCAGGTTTCTGGGATACTCATGTCCTCTCCAGGTTGCTGGGATACTTATGTCCTCTCCAGGTTGCTGGGATACTCATGTCCTCTCCAGGTTGCTGGGATACTCATGTCCTCTCCAGGTTGCTGGGATACTCATGTCCTCTCCAGGTTGCTGGGATACTCATGTCCTCTCCAGGTTGCTGGGATACTCATGTCCTCTCCAGGTTGCCGGGATACTCATGTCCTCTCCAGGTTGCTGGGATACTCATGTCCTCTCCAGGTTGCTGGGATACTTATGTCCTCTCCAGGTTGCTGGGATACTCATGTCCTCTCCAGGTTGCTAGGATACTCATGTCCTCTCCAGGTTGCTGGGATACTCATGTCCTCTCCAGGTTGCTGGGATACTCATGTCCTCTCCAGGTTGCTGGGATACTTATGTCATCTCCAGGTTGCTGGGATACTCATGTCCTCTCCAGGTTGCTGGGATACTCATGTCCTCTCCAGGTTGCTGGGATACTCATATCCTCTCCAGGTTGCTGGGATACTCATTTCCTCTCAGTAACAAAAAAGGTGACAATACTGCTGGGGGCGATGATTAATTAGCAATAAAGAAATATCTGACAAGTGAGAAATAGTTGACAGAATGAACACGTTGTGAGATATATATTTGTGATCAAGTTAACTAATTCATTGAAACAGACATCACTGAATCTTCGAACAAACTAATCTCAATCAAACTGAATCTTCAAACAAACTAATCTCAATCACACTGAATCTTCGACCAAACTAATCTCAATCAAACTGAATCTTCAAACAAACTAATCTCAATCACACTGAATCTTCAAACAAACTAATCTCAATCACACTGAATCTTCGACCAAACTAATCTCAATCAAACTGAATCTTCAAACAAACTAATCTCAATCACACTGAATCTTCAAACAAACTAATCTCAATCACACTGAATCTTCGACCAAACTAATCTCAATCACACTGAATCTTCAAACAAACTAATCTCAATCACACTGAATCTTCAAACAAACTAATCTCAATCACACTGAATCTTCAAACAAACTAATCTCAATCAAACTGAATCTTCAAACAAACTAATCTCAATCACACTGAATCTTCAAACAAACTAATCTCAATCACACTGAATCTTCAAACAAACTAATCTCAATCACACTGAATCTTCAAACAAACTAATCTCAATCACACTGAATCTTCAAACAAACTAATCTCAATCACACTGAATCTTCAAACAAACTAATCTCAATCACACTGAATCTTCAAACAAACTAATCTCAATCACACTGAATCTTCAAACAAACTAATCTCAATCACACTGAATCTTCAAACAAACTAATCTCAATCACACTGAATCTTCAAACAAACTAATCTCAATCACAAAATGATGGAAGTCAGTTTAGCAGACGGCTGTGTGGTACCGGGGTCCACAATGGAAGTAAAGAATAGTACCACTGCAAACCTACAAACAGAACAAGATCAGCAAAGGCCGCAGCACAAGAAACATACACAAAAGCCAACAGGGAGGTGAAGAGAAGTATAAAAGCAGATAAAAGAAAGTATATAGATGACCTGGCAAGAGAAGCAGAAGAGGCAGCAGCTAAGGGTAACCTGAAAGATTTATACGATAACACAAGGAAATTGACAGGGAAATACCAACAAATAAATAAACCAATTAAGGACAAGGCTGGAAGATTACTCGGCAATGCTCAAGAACAGATGCAGAGGTGGGCAGAAAATTTCAAAGACCCTTTAAATAGGCCAGTTCCCCTAGGCCAACCGGACATAGATCCAGCCGCAAAAGATCTAACAATCGACTGTAGCAAGCCAAACAAAGCGGAAACAAAGAAGGCCATTCTCCAACTACGAAATGGTAAAGCTACAGGCCCAGATGGTATACCTGCAGAGGCCATAAAAGCAAATGCTGACATCTCAACAGACATGCTACATGGCTTGTTGGGAAAAATTTGGGAGAGGGAAGAAATACCAAAAGACTGGAGAGAGGGCTATATAGTCAAACTACCTAAAAGGGTGATCTCCAAGAAGGCTCGAACTATAGAGGAATAATGCTCCTGTCTGTACCAGGCAAAATACTAAGTCGAATCATCCTAGAGAGACTCAAGGAAACTACAGATGCAGTACTAAGGGATGAACAAGCAGGATTTAGGCAAAACAGATCCTGCACAGATCAAATATCGACGCTACGTATCATCGTGGAGCAGAGCATCGAGTGGAACTCATCCCTCTACATAAACTTTGTGGACTATGAAAAGGCATTCGATAGCCTAGACAGGAAAACACTCTGGAAACTTCTACGACACTATGGCGTCCCCAGAAGCTAACCAATTTAATAAAGAAAATGTATGAGGAGACTACGGCTAGAGTACTGCATGAAGGAAAACTGACAGCTAACCAACCTAATAAAGAAAATGTATGAGGAGACAACAGCTAGAGTACTGCATGAAGGAAAACTGACAGAGGCCTTTGAAATAAAGACTGGTGTGCGACAGGGCTGCCTTTATCGCCCTTCCTTTTCCTGCTGGCTATTGACTGGATAATGAGATCAACAACTGTCAGGGGAAGAAATGGAATACAATGGACCATGATGAGTCAATCGGAGGATCTGGATTTTGCAGATGATCTATCACTCCTCTCTCACAACCATCAGCAGATGCAAGAGAAAATAACAAAACTAGAAACAGTCTCACAGCAACTAGGCCTGACTATTCATGGGAGAAAACAAAGATCATGAGATTAAATGCTGGTTCCAGAGACCCAATCTTATTGAGAGGATCACCACTAAAAGAGGTGGACACATTTACATATCTGGGAAGTGTCGTCAACATTCAAGGTGGCACAGATGAAGATGTTAAGGTTAGAATACAAAAGGCAAGATCAGCATTTGCCATTCTGAAGAACATATGGAGTTCAAGAATGATTATGAATAAAACTAAGATAATGATATTTAACTCAAATGTCAAGTCTGTCCTTCTGTATGGAGCAGAGACATGGAGAACAACTAAAAGGAACACCAAAAAGTTGCAGACATTCATCAATAGATGCCTACGCAGGATACTCCATCTGAGATGGTACGACAGGACCACAAGCAGAGAACTGTGGGATAGGGCAGGACAACGGCAGGTGGAACAAGAGATAATGAGCAGAAGGTGGAGATGGATAGGACACACACTGAGGAAACCCCTGACAGCATCGTGAGACAGGTTCTCCGATGGAACCCCCAGGGCAATAGAAGTAAGGAAGACCCAGAAACACCTGGAGACGGGAGTTAGAGATGGAATGCAAGAGGATGGTGAGAGAGTGGCGAGATCTGGAAAGGATGGCCTTGGATAGGCGGGGCTTGGAAGGCCTTGGTTGCGGACCTATGCTTCCCTAGGGGCGAAGGGTGAAGAAGAAGAAACCTACAAAGCATGTCGTAAGAGGTGTCTGATGTGAGACCTAGGGGGGAAGCTACTCTAATAAATAAAAAGCGTCGCAAAAATAGTATGTGCTAACCTACTTGTAGGCGCATAACTGGCACAACGTACAATCGCTCTTAGGTTTGGATCATATACAAATCTCAAAGATTGATTAACAAGTGAACAATATGGAGCGTTAGAAGAAGTAGTAGTAAAGGCTCTGTCGGTTTTGTCCATTCATTCAGTCACTCCTTCCTTCTGTTACTTCTTATTGTTTGTTTAGCAGTCTGTATTGCTATTGGTCTGTCATGTTGTTGACTATTTGCTCATGTCTTTGTAAGGTTTGGATGGGAATAGTTGATATCTCATACCTAGAGGCGTACAACATTAGATACATCATCTGTGTTCATATTTTGTCACGTGTTAGTGGAGAAACATTATGTACAAGCCTGTCAGTACTTTTGTTATCCTGAGCTACAGACGTGCAACTGTGTTTATATACTCACTTGTGTGGGACGTCTGGCCAAGTAGGGCGTCTGGCCAAGTGGGGCGTCTGGCCAAATAGGGCGTCTGGCCAAGTGGGGCGTCTGGCCAAGTGGGGAGTCTGGTCAAGGGGGGCGTCTGGCCAAGTGGGGCGTCTGGCCAAGTAGGGCGTCTGGCCAAGTGGGGCGTCTGGCCAAGTGGGGAGTCTGGCCAAGTGGGGAGTCTGGCCAAGTGGGGAGTCTGGCCAAGTGGGACGTCTGGCCAAGTGGGGCGTCTGGCCAATGGGATTAGAGTGCACTACCGTGCGGAAGACAAGGGTTCAATCTACGGTAAGGCCAAGGAGGTTTTTTATGTCTGGGGCATAAAGAAAAATCCTAACCTGAACAGTTTAGCGGTGATTGCACTAGCTATGCGGCCACATTAAATTGCACAGACTCATGTCCCCCCTCTGTTCTACACCGCCCTAAAAGCTGTAATACAACAGTCGTCATTATCAACATCATCATCAAGTAGCTTGTCTATTCCGGAACCGGGTTCCCATGACAACAGTCCTGAAATACCCTATTCTGTGCTACATGACCGGCGTCAGTAGCAGAGATTCTCAGATCGTCAATGACATCTTGCACCTATCGTCCTCTAGGTCTTTCTCTCATTCTTCTTCCAGGTACCCTTCCCTCCAAATTATCTTCTCTAGGCACTCAGGTTGTTTGATGTGTCGGAAATTTTCAATTTTCCTTGATATTAAGCTCTTTAATAGCAATCTCCTTCTAATATCAAGCTGTTACACAACAGAAGCATTTGCTATTTTCTCTGTCTATGATTAAGTATTCTTCTGGCAAAATCACATAATCACATAATCACATAATCACAAAATCACATAATCACAAAATCACATAATTACATAATCACATAATCACAAAATCACATAATTACATAATCACATAATTACAAAATCACATAATCACAAAGTACTGTAGTTTTACAAATTACAAAAACTGACAAAAAAATTAATTTGCAAATTACAAAAAACTGACAACATTTGCACTAATTACAACAAATATTTGTAATTTGTAAAACTACAGTACTTTGTGATTACGTGTTTTGCCAATCAAATAGTTTTACTGCAGTCTCATATATATATTGTGAGTATTCTTCTGTAGCATTTGCATTAAACACAGTTAAATACTTACACAGCTAAGGTTGTGTCCTCTCACCACTACTCATTATTGCATATATGGATAAAATAACTCAAGAGTCAAATTCAGATAATGATGAAATAAATGAACTACTGTTTGCAGATGATCAGTGCCTGATACATCAAAATGAACAAGATCTACAACATCATATTGACACTTTGAACAAAAATTGTGTAAAATGACATGAAAATCAACAACACTAAAACAGAAATAATGAATATGGGAAGAACATATAATAAACTAGACATCCATGTCAATGGCACTAAAATAAACCAAGTGAAAGAATTCAAATACTTAGGAAGCATATTCACAGAAGACGGAAAACTGGATAGAGAGATAAGAGGCTAGAGTACAAAAGCAAATGCTGTAACCTACCAGCTAGCCCCATTGTTAAGGCACCCAAAAATTTCACAGGCAGCTAAGAAACAAATGATCAACAGCATTTTATACCTACTTTGTGTTACCAGAGCCAAACATGGACATTGAGCAAAGCGCAGTCACAAAAATAACTACATGTGAAATGTGTTGCCTGAGAAAAGTTACCAACAACACAAGAAAAGACAGAATCACCAACATCAGCATAAGAAAGAAAGTTGGCACAGAACCGTGCTTGAATTACATAGATAAACAAAGAATGAAGTGGTTTGGCCACTTAATAAGAATGCATCCAAACTCCACAGTATATAGAGTCTTCTACAACAGAACATCGGGAAAGAAAGCAAGAGGAAGACCACGGAAAAGATGGTTAGATGGGGTCGCAGAATCCTGTGAAAGAGCAAAGATAACAATCACACAAGCCACCAGAACAGCGCAAGACAAAACAGAAAACCACGACACTGGGCAACAACCCGGTAGCAGTGTGACGTCAAAATAAAGAAGAAGAAGAAGAAATACTGACTTGTTTGCACAGCTTTAAAGTTCGCACACAAAAGCACCTCATTTGTTTTCAAGAGTGGAATCACATATACAAATATCCCGGATGTAGAGTACAATGTGTCTTTGAACGAGTAGTCAGGTAGAGCAACGGATGTTACATTGTTGCAGTTGCACTGTGCAGGATATACAATATATCAAAATTAAAATGATCGACTCAGTCTGAATATCACCAGTATTGATTACCATCTTTTCCTAACCTTCATTCATTTCTATACTGTCTCCATTCCTAAACTGATAGTTAAACAGTAATGAAACCGATCAGACTGTTTGCTGACCAGATTGGACCCAGAATTCCTTATCGTGAGCAGCCAACACAAGAGTCGAAATCGCCTGAACAAGAGATATGTTACGGCAGGCGAATTCCAGATTCGCCATTTGTGATGAAATTACCATGGGCACAACAACCTGGCGGGACTACACAACAACAGCCACCACTATTACCACCACCACCATTACCACCACGTAAGCCACTGATGGATTTTGACAAGACAAAGCAGGGGATAAAAAACGAACTTCCCGAACTGCCACCACCGAGAATACCGGCACGAAGAGACATATCGACATTATCAACACAAAATGTGGATCTAAATGCTACCTTGAAAATAGACCCTCCTCCACCAGTGCCAGGCAGATCTACTCAGGCATCAAGCAGAAACCAGTCTTCTGGGAGATTTTTGAGTAATGTTTCTTGTTCTTCCACGGAGTCCGAGGTGTCAAGCTGCGAAGATGAATCACTACCACCCGATAAATATATTAAATCCAAGAAGGTCTCATCGCTAGATGGCTACACATTTAAGGACTTTCTCAAACGTAAAGATGCTGCTTTAGTTATGTTTTACGATAAGGAGGCAACTACATACAACAAAAATAAGTGGATCAGAAAGCAATTTGTTAAGGTATGTCAAATATTTGTTTCATTTTGATAATATCATCATCATCATGTGCTGCTGATCTAAGACAAGAAACAATAAACTAATACAAAAGTCAAATATAGTTGTCCTGAATATAAGATATGATTTGAAATTCTGTTAGAATAGAATGTGATTCCTTATGTTAGGACGGTTATATGGCAAATATAATAGTATGTGATTCCTTATGTTAGGACGGCTATATGGCTAATATAATAGTATGTGATTCCTTATGTTAGAACGGTTATATGGCAAATATAATAGTATGTGATTCCTTATGTTAGGACGGTTATATGACAAATATAATAGTATGTGATTCCTTATGTTAGGACGGCTATATGGCTAATATAATAGTATGTGATTCCTTATGTTAGGACGGTTATATGACAAATATAATAGTATGTGATTCCTTATGTTAGAACGGTTATATGGCAAATATAATAGTATGTGATTCCTTATGTTAGGACGGTTATATGACAAATATAATAGTATGTGATTCCTTATGTTAGAACGGTTATATGGCAAATATAATAGTATGTGATTCCTTATGTTAGGACGGTTATATGGCAAATATAATAGTATGTGATTCCTTATGTTAGGACGGTTATATGGCAAATATAATAGTATGTGATTCCTTATGTTAGGACGGTTATATGACAAATATAATAGTATGTGATTCCTTATGTTAGAACGGTTATATGTCAAATATAATAGTATGTGATTCCTTATGTTAGGACGGTTATATGGCAAATATAATAGTATGTGATTCCTTATGTTAGGACGGTTATATGACAAATATAATAGTATGTGATTCCTTATGTTAGGACGGTTATATGACAAATATAATAGTATGTGATTCCTTATGTTAGGACGGTTATATGGCAAATATAATAGTATGTGATTCCTTATGTTAGGACGGTTATATGACAAATATAATAGTATGTGATTCCTTATGTTAGAACGGTTATATGGCAAATATAATAGTATGTGATTCCTTATGTTAGGACGGTTATATGGCAAATATAATAGTATGTGATTCCTTATGTTAGGACGGTTATATGGCTAATATAATAGTATGTGATTCCTTATGTTAGGACAACTATATGACTATGTAGTTAGCCCTTGTCTTGCGGGTCGAAGGTTGTGTATTTGAATCTGGACAGCGCCGTTCTGTTCACGAGTGCATGTTTTCCAGAGAGTCCTAGGATTGTTGCTGTAGCTGCGGAACTCGTGCGCTGTGCAATCCCTTCGGCAGGTGGTGTGCCGTTTCTGCAGAGAGGGACTCGGCCAAATAGGGTGCAATCAGGTGCAATAAAGTTCCCTTCTTCAAGCTTAAAACTCTGTCATGTTTTATTCCATTGATATCATTAGCTGTCTAGATTAAATGTACAATCAATCAAGTGTCACGACTGTTGATATAGGCAATCACGTCTCTCCACATCTCTCTCTCTCTCTCCTCGGTGCATTTAATTATTTCTCAGGTCGATCGTTTGTACAACCACGATGTCAGACCATCCAACACATTTTACCTCTCTCTTCCACAATCTCTCCTTCCCTGAATATTTTACCTGTAGTCACCAAATGTTCTAAACTTTCTCTTCTCATTATATGCCCGAAGAACCTTGATTGTCGGATTCTTATTCTTTTGATAAGGTTTCTTTGTGTGCAGGCCTGATTTAAAACCTCCTCATTGGTTTTCTTTGCTGTTCATGGAGTTTTCAACATTCTTCTGTAAAACCACATCTCTGTGGCTTCCAATGATCGTATTGATTGTTTATTCATTGTCCATGATTCGTTGCCATACATAAGTATTGGTTCAATATAGCACTGGAGTATTCGTTTTCGCAATGTCATTGGTAGTGAGTTCACGCATAGTGTGTTCTTCATTTTCATAAAAGCTGCTTTCGTTTGAGCTATTCTACTCCTAATCTATGTTGTACATCTTCCATCTGATGTTAGGAATGTTCCCAGATACTTGAATCGATGGACTTGTTTCAGTGTTGTGTTATTTATTTTGATATTACATGTTGGTGTTTTTTGTTTCTTGGAGACAAACCATAACCTCTGTTTTCTTTATATTCATGCCTAATCCTTTCTTTTCACTTTCTCTCACTAGTATGTCTATCAAGTCTTGTAGATCTTGTTCATTTGTAGTCATGAGAATTGTGTCATCAGCGTGTCTTAGATTGTTCATATTTGATAAAACGCTATAAGCTTTATTGTCAGTGCACACTATTATCAGTGCACACACTATTATCAGTGCACACACTATTATCAGTGCACACACTATTATCAGTGCACACACTATTATCAGTGCACGCACTATTATCAGTGCACACTATTGTCAGTACACACACTATTGTCAGTGCACACACTATTATCAGTGCACACACTATTATCAGTGCACACACTATTGTCAGTGCACACACTATTGTCAATGTATTGAAATCTACGAGTCTATGTGTTACTAAATGAATACTGACATTTCTTAGCGTTTAACATGAGTTCCACTTTGATACAAGTTTGTCTGTCCATGTTTGTCTGTCCATGTTTGTCTGTACATGTTTGTCTGTGCAAGTTTGTCTGTCCATGTTTGTCTGTCCATGTTTGTCTGTACAAGTTTGTCTGTCCATGTTTGTCGGTACATGTTTGTCTGTACAAATTTGTCTGTCCATGTGTGTCTGTCCATGTTTGTCTGTCCATGTTTGTCTGTACATGTTTGTCTGTGCATGTTTATCTGTCCATGTTTGTCTGTACATGTTTGTCTGTACATGTTTGTTTGTACATGTTTATCTGTCCATGTTTGTTTGTACATGTTTGTTTGTACATGTTTGTCTGTGCATGTTTGTTTGTACATGTTTGTATGTACATGTTTGTCTGTGCATATTTGTCTGTGCATGTTTGTTTGTACATGTTTGTTTGTACATGTTTGTCTGTACATGTTTGTATGTACATGTTTGTTTGTACATGTTTGTTTGTACATGTTTGTCTGTACATGTGTGTATGTACATGTTTGTTTGTACATGTTTGTTTGTACATGTTTGTCTGTGCATGTTTGTCTGTACATGTTTGTCTGTACATGTTTGTCTGTGCATGTTTGTTTGTACATGTTTGTCTGTACATGTTTGTCTGTACATGTTTATTTGTACATGTTTGTCTGTACATGTCTGTTTGTACATGTTTGTCTGTACATGTTTGTCTGTACATATTTGTTTGTACATGTTTGTTTGTACATGTTTGTTTGTACATGTTTGCTTGTACATGTTTGTCTGTACATGTTTGTCTGTGCATGTTTGTCTGTGCAAGTTTGTCTGTGCAAGTTTGTCTGTGCAAGTTTGTCTGTGCAAGTTTGTCTGTGCAAGTTTGTCTGTGCATGTTTGCCTGTGCAAGTTTGTCTGTGCAAGTTTGTCTGTGCAAGTATGTCTTTGCAAGTTGTGTTGTTCGTTTATAAACTAAGTCTTCTTTGTTTAAAAATACGTAAAGATAAAATTGTTTTGAGATTATGAGAGAAATGATTTTTGGGAATTTCCCCTTGTTCTCGTCAGCTTTATTAGTTGTTATAATTGAACGGAATATTTCAATCAGATATATAATACTTTACACAGTCATGTAATACTTTATTCAGTCATGTAATACTTTACACAGTCATGTAATACTTTACTCAGTCATGTAATACTTTACTCAGTCATGTAATACTTTACTCAATCATGTAATACTTTACTCAGTCATGTAATACTTTACTCAGTCATGTAATACTTTACTCAGTCATGTAATACTTTATTCAGTCATGTAATACTTTACACAGTCATGTAATACTTTACTCAGTCATGTAATACTTTACTCAGTCATGTAATACTTTACTCACTCATGTAATACTTTACCCAGTCATGTAATACTTTACCCAGTCATGTAATACTTTACTCAGTCATGTAATACTTTATTCAGTCATGTAATACTTTACCCAGTCCTGTAATACTTTACTCAGTCATGTAATACTTTACCCAGTCGTGTATTACTTTACTCAGTCATGTAATACTTTAGTCAGTCATGTATTACTTTACCCAGTCATGTAATACTTTACTCAGTCATGTAATACTTTATTCAGTCATGTAATACTTTACTCAGTCATGTAATACTTTACTCAGTCATGTAATACTTTACCCAGTCGTGTATTACTTTACCCAGTCATGTAATACTTTACTCAGTCATGTAATACTTTACTCAGTCATGTAATACTTTACTCAGTCATTTATTACTTTACCCAGTCATGTAATACTTTACTCAGTCATGTAATACTTCACTCAATCATGTAATAATTTATTCAATCATGATATTATTGTTTGCGTTTTTCTTGCAGGCAGCACGAAACACTGACAGACCAAATTCAGCCTTTGCCGCAGTCAACTGTACACAGAACCCTCTGTTATGTGAGAAAGAAGCAGTTAATTCTTTCCCAATTTGCAAGATCTACACAAAAGGCATCACAGTTGGAACAATCAGGGACATGTTTTCTGCTGATCATATATTCTTGAAGAGATTCATCGATGCATGCCCACTCCCCGACCCATTTACATACCCGGGGCGTAGCTGTGAGAGAATTTTATAACGTTATGTATGCCCAAATAATCATATTTACTCAAATAAGAAAGTATTGCCCAACAGTAAGTATCAATCTATCTGGACACAACTCTACACAACCAATAGGAAAATAGTGTAAACAAAACAGATGATCTTCAAACAGAACCAACAAAGTCAACATCTGACTCACATAATCACTATCAAAGAATGAAAACTTACGTATCAACTAAATGATCTTCATCACTGCTTAAACCCTGACACTTCTACCTTACTCACAGTATTGACCATTCATAATGAACATACTGCATAAATATTGTTTTCATATGTTATTGTGTACGTCATCACCATTGTTCTAGCTATACTAAGTTCTGAAGAGAAGAAACATATACCTGTAACAGCTAACAGTATGAGAACTAATCAGTTAACCAGACAAAGAACAGAGTTTGTAACTACCTGAGAATTGTAAATAATCTACAAGAGAAACAGAATTAAAAAAATGAAAAATGTTATTCAACAACGTTATTTATTATTGTAATAGTGTATACAATATTTGTGTTGTGTTGCTATTGTTGTTGTTATATCTGTGTCAATGTAAGCTGGTGGAATGGTTTATCTATGTCAGTGGCATAATGGGTTCAAGTCATTCTAACATTAACTACACAAATAATTCAAATGACAAGAGATAGAGTTTGTGTATGTTTCTGTATCTTCATCAGATCTATTAGTGGTATGTGATGATAGTTTTATTAAACTGAGACTGTGCACCTATGTGGAGCGGTTATAAGCTGAGAAGGATGTGGTCTAAGACTCTTAACAGATTTGGGATCATTATATTGAATAGGTGGCGTCTGCGGCTTAGTGGTTAGTGACTCGGTCTATTAACCCCGACGTTCTGAGTTCGAATCACGCTGCGGACAGTTTGGTTGCAAATTGTTTGCGTGGATTTTAACAAAGGACGATGGCACCACCCGTTCAGAAAGCAATGGCAAACTACTGAACATAATAATGCCTAGAAAAATCAAAACAAGTAATCACAAAGTACTGTAGTTTTACAAATTACAAAAACAATGACAAAATACAGCAACGTTTCGATCAACAAGGTCTTTATCAAGCAAACGAACAACAGGAGTGACAAATTTAAAAACAAATGGACGACCAAATACAAACGTTTATAATGAAAATCTCATTGTGTACATTCTGTAGTGTACATTATGTTGTGTACATTTTGTTGTGTACGTTATATTGTGTACGTTCTGTTGTGTACATTCTGTTATGTACATTATGTAGTGTACATTCTGTTGTATATTGCAAACAATAATGAAGGATATTGAAGTCATAACAAAATCTAATGCACAATATTCTATGTGTTAACTCGCTCATGGAAGGAGAGGGCGGGGGAAGGGGGAGGGGGCAACTGTAACATTTAACAAGCTCCGGGATTTCATTCAAATGAAAACAGGTCAAACCAGACATCGACTACTTTCAACAGACCACAGTACATTGACAGCTTGCAAGAAAAACATCCAGCACTAACCGTTTAGATATGAACATAAACATAGCCAAAACTGAGGTCATGAATATAGGAAGGAAACATAATACACTAAACATCAAAACCAATGGCAATACAATAGAGCAAGTACAGGAATTCAAGTACCTAGGAAGTGTATTTACAGAGGATGGAAGACTTGACAGAGAGATAGAAACTAGAGTCCAGAAAGCAAATGCAATAACCTACCAACTAGCGCCACTACTTAGACATCCAAACATCTCACTGACAGCTAAACAACAGTTGATCAATATCATCTTCATACCCACCCTATGTTACCAATGCCAAACATAGACAATGAATAAGAAACATACACAGAAAATAACAACATGTGAAATGAGATGTCTCCGCAAAGTCACCAACAACACAAGAATCGACAGAGTAACGAATACCAGCATCAGAGAAAAGGTTGGAACAAGACCGTGCTTGAATTATATAGCGAAACAGAGAATGAAGTGGTTTGGCCACTTAGTAAGAATGCGAACAGACTAAACTGCCTATGAAGCTTTCCACAACAGAATATCAGGAAGGAAGGCGAGAGGAAGACCGAGAAAAAGGTGGATAGATAACGTAGTTGAATTCTGCTAGGAGACTAAGAAAACCATCACACAAGTCACCAGAGAAGAGCAAGACAAACACATAAAACCACGACACTGGGTTAACAACCCGGTAACAGTGTGCTGACAAGGGTTAACAACCCGGTAACAGTGTGCTGACAAGGGTTAACAACCCGGTAACAGTGTACTGACACTGGGTTAACAACCCGGTAACAGTGTGCTGACAAAAGATAGAAGAAAGATTAACCGTATAGAATTGTCTATTAAGCGTTGGTTACTTCAAATGCACAAAATGTTACATAAGAGTTTCTCTCTATCATGGGGAGAGAAAAGAACACATACTCGTAAATCTATCCAGAAAGAACTCCAAAGACTGTTTATATATCACAATAAGAATGATCAAAATGGCAGAAAAAGAACGACCGAGAAAGAGAGAGAAACGACCATTAATTAAAACAAGTCAAAGACTTTACATTCGTAGAAGAGCATTATATCTTCAACAGTGAGACTGGAAAGAATTCAGAATGAGGCTATGCGCATCATTCTGGGATGCATCAAAGATACACCAGGAGTGTCAATGCGATTCCTTCTTGACCTCCCAACTATTGCTAACAGAATTGAAACTTGGAGGGTTTGATCATATCTAAGAATCAATGCAAACAAGGAACATCCTCTCCATGAAGAACTCATTAAGGAGAAAGGGTGTAGACTCAAGAGAGGCAGATCATGGCTGGCAGAGGCAGTCAGGCAGATGATACGCTTAGGAAAATATGTCATCCTTCCGGAATTGAAATAGGAGAGGAATGGATTGCTGTGCCACATCAATTTCAAACTGCTTTCACAGTTATTACATCTATTAAGAAAAACTGTGTACAAAATAATCTATCACTGCTAAACGTGGAGGTGGAGGCTCTCTTTAATGACATCATCAATGACACAGATGTGGTTATTTACACCGATGGTTCAGTCATTCGCCAACAACGCTGTGCATGGGCTTTATCAGCACGCTCAGGGGGAAAATAATAAGAGAGGCCAGTGGGGTCTACGCAGCAACCACAAGTAGTTTGGCAATGCAGGTTCGGGCGGTTACAGAGGCGGTGAACTGGTTGGTATCTCACAACTACTCTCGTGTTTTCATACTCAGTGACTTCATGAGCATGATTCGTAAAGTTGAATCAGGTATGGTGAGACACAACTGAGTGGAGGTACTGGTACAGACAATGATCAGAGAAATCACCTTCATTTTTGTCCCTGGGCACGCAGGAGTTAGGGGTAATGAACGAGCTGATAGATTGGCTGGCTTGGCTACAATATCAGAAGGAGCTGCCATGGATCGAAATGACATTCTTCACGCATTGAGAGAGTCTTTCCGAACAGAGGAGTTTCAGGGATGTGAATCCCACTCGCTGACCAGATTGAAATAGATGGGTGTCAATATTGGTGCAGCCCGAAAAGAACGACATACTAAATATGCAAAGAGATTGATTAATCAACATCGAACTGGCGTGTTGGGTCGATGGACGCTGCTGGATTTGCTGAGGCGGAGATCGGAGCACCTATGGACATGTCCGGAGTGCTATGATGATAGTTCTCATATAACTGATTATATCTTCAAACTGAAGAATAACTTATGAAATCCAACTGTATACAATAAAGCAAATCAAATCATAGGGTAAATGACACCAATTTTGGAATGCAAATATGTCATCACGAGCACTGACAAAACAATTTATAACACAACATTTCTCTTTCTTCCGACAATATACTAACAATGCCAAACCTGGACGCTGACATCAATGGAAAAAAGAAAACTAGTCACGACAGAGATGAACGGTCTATGCAGAATGTTGGAAGAATCAAGAGAGACCAGTTTAGAAATGAAGACATCAGGGAAAAAATGGTACAACATCAATACCGTACTTCATCAAGAAACAACCAATTTAAAAATTAAATAGTACGGCCATATACACAGATTAGCAACAGACAGTGCACCTCAATAGTACTCCGATACAGTTTATACATACCATAATACCGTCCCCACAAAATATATACCACAGAAATAAGAGAAGCCGTGAAAAACACTATTTATGTATTAATGTGCACGCACACACAAGGCCGTTCTAGAAATCTCTTCTTATCCTGACGTTGTGAGGCAAAACAGGATTATAGAACAGAGAGAAAAAGCACACACCACTTACTCTGAAGGTTAGAAAACTAACCATTTAGAAGAACACAAATTGTAAGCGTTGTTGCACACCGGTCTTGCACACTATAGAGCACACAACAGCACATCAGTGAATGTGAAACTAACGTGTCTACGTACATCAAGTACCCGGATATACGTCTACTAAGAACATTGTAGCATCAATGCAGGTAGGACAACGGATGTCCGTTGGTAAAGTTCCATGTACAGCTGATGACAAACGTCTAATTAAACTAACAAATCTAAGAACAGCCAGTAGATCATATCGTCGTCTAGCAACATTTCAGTGTTACCTATATTTATAACTTACCCATATATTTAACTATATATATATAACTGTCAGAATAAGTTTGATAATCAAACAACAAAACAGTCAACAATGACTCAACATTAACAACTAAAGTAAAGTTCATCAAAGTCAGAGTCATACCTCATCAATATCGAGACTAAAAGAAACAAAAAGATTATAAAAAGTATCCCTGTGTTTGTGTGCATTTACCAGCACAAACCATACCTTCATAAAACTACACACCTGAAGATAACAGATATTTAGAAATGGCAAATAAAACCAGGCATTCAAACATCGGACAAACTTCCAGAAGTCAAACAAATGGTACACAGAAAAAGGAACTTATTTATGCTGAACTTGACTTTCCCAAAACTAATCAAGGAAACAAGGTCCCACAATGTTCACGTGAGAAAATAGAATATGCTGTCATTTGTAACAAAAATAAGTATCAAATGCAAAAAGGCAATCTAACTGTTGGATCAGATGAGCCAATCTATGGTAATACAAACTCTATTAGACGACAGAATAAAGAAAGTGGCAACTTAGATCGTTCTCTTATTTATAGTAAAATTTCACACGACACAAAAGTTGTTCCAACTTCACCAAATCAAGACAACCCATATGACCTACTATGGCGAGGTAGTCCAACTACACCTAACAATAAATCTCAGGGAAACTCATCTAGAATCAATACAGCTCAGAGTACACGTCCATCACATGACACACGAGATGTTCAAACTTCACAATATCAAGAAAATCCATATAATGAACCATGGGAAGGTCTTCCAACTACACCTAACAACAAATCTCAGAGAAACTCATCTAGAATCAATACAGCTCAGAGTACACGTCCATCACATGACACACGAGATGTTCAAACTTCACAATATCAAGAAAACCCATATAATGAACCATGGGAAGGTCTTCCAACTACACCTAACAACAAATTTCAGGGCAACGTTTCTAGAATAAATAGCACTCAGAGTACACGTCCATCACACGACACACGAGATGTTCAAACTTCACAATATCAAGAAAACCCATATAATGAACCATGGGGAAGTCTTCCAACTACACCTAACAACAAATTTCCGGGCAACTTTTCTAGAATAAATAGCACTCAGAGCACACGTCCATCACACGACACACGTGATGTCAAAACTTCACCAAATCAAGAAAACCCATATAACGAGCCATGGGGAAGTCTTCCAACTTCACCTAACAACAAATTTCCGGGCAACGTTTCTAGAATAAATAGCACTCAGAGTACACGTCTATCACACGACACAACAGATGTCAAAACTTCACCAAATCAAGATAGCCCATATAACGAAACACGGGGAAGTAATTCAACTACACCTGGCAGCAAATATAGGTATAATGCTACTCGGAGTACGTGTATATCAGGTATATCATATGATGACCCAACTGCAGAATTATCAGACAAAACATTTAATATAACTTCGAATACCAGCACATCTTATCTTAACGATTCTAGATTGAGTCAAGCTCAGAGTACGAGTCAAGCAAATGAAACATCGAGTCAAGCTCAGAGTACGAGTCAAGCAAATGCAACATTCACGAATATTTCAAATGTTATTACAACCGAACTGCCAAGACCCAAAAAATTTGATGATGAAATGAAAAGCGTAACAGGAGACAGTGAAAACCAGCAAATACCTATTTTACATAGATGGACATTTTATAATCTCCTGAAAGGCAAAGATGTAGCTCTAGTTTTATTTTACCAGGATATGTCAAGCAAAAGCAAGATGAACAAATGGTCCATGAAACAGTTCACGAAGGTAATCTACAGTTTGTTGTTTCTTAATTGCATTTCTTTATTTTATACGTTTTATCAAACCTGCAAGCACTTTCTCCATGCCTCTCTATCCTGGACGACTCGTTCAATCTCTACTATTGAATCTTATCTTATCTTAACCACATTTGCCGTGAAGAGACGTGGGGAGAGTTAGTTTTCTATCTTGTACCAGGTGTGTTGCGCTTGACGTTGTCAGTCCATGCTTTCGCAGGGATTCTGAGATGGTATCTATTCATCGTGTTCTTGGCATGCCTCGTGCTCTGCGCCCTGAGTGTCGATTATTATAGGCACGTGATGGTAGTAAATGTGGTTCCATTCTCATTAGATGACCGAACCACTTGATTCTTTGCTTCTCGATGTACTGTATGCATGGTATAGTACCAACGATGCTTCTGATATTCTCGTTTATCACTCTATCTGTAACGTTGACAGCTTTTCGTAGACATCTCATTTCACATGTTGTAATCTTTCTTTCTTGTGTCTTAGTCAAGGGCCATGTTTGGCACTGAGAGCAGAGAGTTAGAATAAATATGCAGTTTATCAGTTGTCGTTTGACTGCCATGTTAATGCTTGTATGTTTTAATAGTGGTGATAGTTGGTATGTCACTGCATTTGCCTTCTGGCATCTAGTCTCGATTTCTCTGCCCATCTTTCCATCTGCTGTGAATATACTCCCGAGATATTTGAATTCTGGAGTCTGTTATATTTTGACATTATTCACGTGTATATTTAGTTGACCCGTTGACCTGTTGACCTATTGAATAGAGTTCGATATTTCTTGCTTCTCTCAGTACAACTTGTTTCAGGGTTTTCCTAGTGCTTCCTTTCTTTATTGAAACCTTTCTCTCCCACTTGAATGCAGGATTTGTGATTCTTTAATCATTTCTTCTCAAAGTATGCTCAACATATCTCCATCTTTTCTTTCTTATAACAGCTGCTTCTAGTGGTTAACTAGACATTTCTCTGATTTCATCACTTCTCCTGAATTCATCTCATTTTATGTTCATTATTGTTCGCAGACATTTAATTTCAAATTCAATCAACTTACTTTCTATATCTTTAGTCATTTTCCAACTCTCGCTAGCATATGTTAGGATTGATACAACATTTGAATTGAAAATATATAATTTAGTTTTAATACTGTATAATTGCAGTTCCATATTTTATTTAGACTTTTAAAAGCTGATGTTGCTTTTCCAATTCCTAGAATACTTTGTTTGTCAATATCTTCTGTGTATTCAAAATTTGTCAAAAAGGTAAACTGTTCTGTTATTTCCATCATTTTGTATTCCACTGTGATATTATCATATGTTTTACTTAATGTTTGTCTTGTGAGAGCTTACCTGCAGTATTATAACGTGTGAAGCAAGGTCATCTCATTACACAGTACAACATGACAGAGACAGGCACACATGTTCATACACACCACGGCACGCAGTCATATCACATACACACATACACAGCCACCACACGCGCACACACAAACACACACAGATACACACACAGACACACACATGTTCATACACACGGCACACGGTCATAGCACAAACACACACACATAGACACACGCACACACACAGACACACGCACACACACACACCGACACACGCACACACACACACACAGACACACACAGACACACACACACAGAGACACACACACAGAGACACACACGCAGATACACATACACAAATACTGGCAAACTAGGCTAAAGTTCTAAGCTAGCAAAAGACACAGGTGTTTAATATTGCTGACAGAGACATGATATATATAGAAAATAAGTAGCCTTATGAAACCCTCAGCTGCTGCTACGTCCAAATTATAGCTCACTAGACACTAGATCTTCCTCTTCTTCTTCTTTGCGTTCGTTCTTTACAACCAATTTTAATCACTCTGTGTGATATGTTTGATCTTTGCCAAGAACATGTATACGTTGCACATTGGTTTGGTAGGCCCTAAACGCATTGACTTTTACACATTTACAACATGTTTATCCGATTTCAACCAAACCTCCTTAGGCGCCTCTTACGACATGCGTGGCAGGTTATAGTGGTTCTATTCATGACACCCCAAATTTGGGCACCTGTAACCACTCGGGCGCGAGACACTATATCAAGATATATATTAAAGACAAAAATAATATACACCACATATCGTGGGTGAACTGGTTCGCAATGACCACTCTCTCCGTTTAGTATTGCCATACACAGTTAAACCACATTAAACGAAATGATTTTACACTTATTTTAGCAAAAATAGAGTTATGACTACTATCGCATGTTAACTGTAGTTGGTATATTCTCATCAATCTTCGTCCATCTCGAAGGCACAGAAGGCAAAAACATAAACGTTCCACTCAATTTGATTTTGCGCTTTACTTGATATCTCAAGCTTAGTAGAAGACTATAGGAATTGGCAAGCAGTAACTAAATGATATCTCAAGCCTAGTAGAAGACTATAGAGATTGACAAGCAGTAACTAAATGATATCTCAAGCTTAGTAGAAGACTATAGGAATTGGCAAGCAGTAACTAAATGATATCTCAAGCCTAGTAGAAGACTATAGAGATTGACAAGCAGTAACTAAATGATATCTCAAGCTTAGTAGAAGACTATAGGAATTGACAAGCAGTAACTAAATGATATCTCAAGCTTAGTAGAAGACTATAGGAATTGACAAGCAGTAACTAAATGATATCTCAAGCTTAGTAGAAGACTATAGGAATTGACAAGCAGTAACTAAATGATATCTCAAGCTTAGTAGAAGACTATAGGAATTGACAAGCAGTAACTAAATGATATCTCAAGCTTAGTAGAAGACTATAGGAATTGACAAGCAGTAACTAAATGATATCTCAAGCTTAGTAGAAGACTATAGGAATTGACAAGCAGTAACTAAATGATATATCAAGTCTAGTAGAAGACTATAGAGATTGACAAGCAGTAACTAAATGATATCTCAAGCTTAGTAGAAGACTATAGGAATTGACAAGCAGTAACTAAATGATATCTCAATGTGGTAAAAACAAAAATAAGGACAACAGATCAAACGAACATGACAAAGACATTTTTATCGACGGAGAGAAAGTAGAAAATGTGAACAGTTTTGAATATCTTGGTTCACTACTAACAACAGATGGAAATGTGAACAGTTGTGAATATCTTGGTTCACTGCTAACAACTGATGGAAATGTGAACAGTTTTGAATATCTTGGTTCACTGCTAACAACAGATGGAAATGTGAACAGTTGTGAATATCTTGGTTCACTGCTAACAACTGATGGAAATGTGAACAGTTTTGAATATCTTGGTTCACTGCTAACAACAGATGGAAATGTGAACAGTTGTGAATATCTTGGTTCACTGCTAACAACTGATGGAAATGTGAACAGTTGTGAATATCTTGGTTCACTACTAACAACAGATGGAAATGTGAACAGTTGTGAATATCTTGGTTCACTGCTAACAACAGATGGAAATGTGAACAGTTGTGAATATCTTGGTTCACTACTAACAACAGATGGAAATGTGAACAGTTGTGAATATCTTGGTTCACTGCTAACAACAGATGGAAATGTGAACAGTTGTGAATATCTTGGTTCACTGCTAACAACTGATGGAAATGTGAACAGTTTTGAATATCTTGGTTCACTACTAACAACAGATGAAAATGTGAACAGTTTTGAATATCTTGGTTCACTACTAACAACAGATGGAAATGTGAACAGTTTTGAATATTTTGGTGCACTGCTAACAACAGATGAAAATGGAATGAAGGAAATTAAAAGAAGAACAAACATGGCATTACAAAAAATTAAACAACTACAAACCGTATGGAACGGAACTGATAGGAAAACAAAGATCAGAATACTAAGAGCATGTATATTCCCAGTGGCAACGTATGGGTGTGAAACATGGACATTTAATAAAGCATTGGAGAAACATATATGTGTTTTTGAATATAAGTGTTACAGAAGTGTCCTTCGTATATCTTGGAGAGAGAAGAGAATAAATAGATCTATCCAGAAAGAACTCAAAATCAAAGAAAACTGGCTGATGCTACAAATAAGAAAGAGAAAATTGAGATATTTTGAACATATAAAAAGACATGAAGGACTGGAGAAGACCATCATGGAAGGAGGCATACCAGCAACGAGAAGAAGAGGAAGACCACGGAGAAGATGGATTCAGGATGTAACTGATGGTTTGAACATGATGGCTGCAGAGGCAGGACATCTGGCCTATGAGAGAGAGAGAAATTCCGAAGGACTGTTGGGGTGGCAAAATTCTACTCAGGACAAGCTATTTGATGATGATGAACTAAACGTTACTCTAATACATTCTATTTCTTGTGTTCTCTAGTAACGAATACAAACAAGGAAAGAAAACCAGTTACTTGATCAGTTACTTGATCAGTTACTTGATCAGTTACTTTCTCTCCTGACACTATATTGCAAGCTCGTCTTCATGAGCAGATTGCTTTTCTTCTGTCAATGTGTTTGAAGCTGGGATGTTTTTTATGTGAGAGTGTTATGGCCGGTTCTCACTCGCTATAAGCGCATCCATTACTTAGCCATATAGACGATCTGATTTCATAAACCTGCTGTAGAATAAATCAGACATGTATGGTCTCCTGATATATCTCTTTTATTTCACAGGCTAAAAAAAATACAGTGCGAAAGGATTCATTATTCGCTTCTGTGGACTGTAACCAGGACCCTATTCTTTGTGATAATGAAGGAATAGATACATACCCGATGTTCAAGCTCTACACGAGAGGTGTGACTGCTGGCACGTTTAGAGATCTACAATCTACAGATCATACACTGTTGAGGCGTTTTGTTGAGACTTGTCCGGTGTTGGACGAGAATAAGCGTCCTCAGTGTGCTAAACCAAAGAAGTAACGAAATACACATGACACACTGGACATGACATACTGGACATGACACACTGGACATGACATACTGCACATGACATACTGGACACGACATACTGAAAACAGGGAGCTTTCATCGAAACAGACAGGTTTGTTAAATAATTTAATTAACACATGTCAGTTTCTGAAATATCACAGAGGTACACCAAACAGCTCTAAGTAAATCTCATCTCTAGCTGCATGTTGGAGACACACATTCCTAAATCAAAGCTGATAAATCTCATCTCTAGCTGCATGTTGGAGACACACATTCCTAAATCAAAGATGATAAATCTCATCTCTAGCTGCATGTTGGAGACACACATTCCTAAATCAAAGCTGATAAATCTCATCTCTAGCTGCATGTTGGAGACACACATTCCTAAATGAAAGATGATAAATCTCATCTCTAGCTGCATGTTGGAGACACACATTCCTAAATCAAAGCTGATAAATCTCATCTCTAGCTGCATGTTGGAGACACACATTCCTAAATCAAAGCTGATAAATCTCATCTCTAGCTGCATGTTGGAGACACACATTCCTAAATCAAAGATGATAAATCTCATCTCTAGCTGCATGTTGGAGACACACATTCCTAACTCAAAGATGATAAATCTCATCTCTAGCTGCATGTTGGAGACACACATTCCTAAATCAAAGCTGATAAATCTCATCTCTAGCTGCATGTTGGAGACACACATTCCTAAATCAAAGCTGATAAATCTCATCTCTAGCTGCATGTTGGAGACACACATTCCTAAATGAAAGATGATAAATCTCATCTCTAGCTGCATGTTGGAGACACACATTCCTAACTCAAAGATGATAAATCTCATCTCTAGCTGCATGTTGGAGACACACATTCCTAAATGAAAGATGATAAATCTCATCTCTAGCTGCATGTTGGAGACACACATTCCTAAATGAAAGATGATAAATCTCATCTCTAGCTGCATGTTGGAGACACACATTCCTAAATGAAAGATGATAAATCTCATCTCTAGCTGCATGTTGGAGACACACATTCCTAAATGAAAGATGATAAATCTCATCTCTAGCTGCATGTTGGAGACACACATTCCTAAATGAAAGATGATAAATCTCATCTCTAGCTGCATGTTGGAGACACACATTCCTAAATGAAAGATGATAAATCAGATGTGTATGGAACAAACTAAACTAAAAATCAGTGTCAGATGAACATTACAATAACAAATCTGACATATCGACAAACATTCTTGATCACACAGAACAAATTAGAATAGAACATTTCTTACTTTGTTCTGTTTTTGACTTACCATGTGATCAGAATGTCCGTTTATTTGTTGTTCTGTCAGTGGAACACTGTGTACCTACCTGCAACCACCACCCTTCCCACACCACCCCACTCCATCCCCACCCCCGGTTCTTAGAGAAAAAAATTATTAACAAACAAAATTACGTTAGTACACAAAAGAATACGAACTTTGTAGAAGAAATAGAAGTAAAATACGTAGAGAACATTAACATTGTAGAAGAAAGTAGAAGTAAAATACGTGAGAACATTAACATTGTAGAAGGTAGAAGTAAAATACGTAGAGAACATTAACATTGTAGAAGAAAGTAGAAGTAAAATACGTAGAGAACATTAACATTGTAGAAGAAGGTAGAAGTAAAATACGTAGAGAACATTAACATTGTAGAATGTAGAAGTAAAATACGTAGAGAACATTAACAATGTGAAGAAGGTAGAAGTAAAATACGTAGAGAACATTAACATTGTAGAAGAAAGTAGAAGTAACATACGTAGAGAACATTAACATTGTAGAAGAAAGTAGAAGTAAAATACGTAGAGAACATTAACATTATAGAAGGTATAAGTAAAATACGTAGAGAACATTAACATTGAAGAAGGTAGAAGTAAAATACGTAGAGAACATTAACATTGTAGAAGGTAGAAGTAAAATACGTAGAGAACATTAACATTGTAGAAGGTAGAAGTAAAATACATAGAGAACATTAACAATGTAGAAGAAGGTAGAAGTAAAATACGTAGAAAACATTAACATTGTAGAAGGTAGAAGTAAAATACGTAGAGAACATTAACATTGTAGAAGAAAGTAGAAGTAAAATACGTAGAGAACATTAACATTGAAGAAGGTAGAAGTAAAATACGTAGAGAACATTAACATTGTAGAAGAAGGTAGAAGTAAAATACGTAGAGAACATTAACATTGTAGAAGAAGGTAGAAGTAAAATACATAGAGAACATTAACAATGTAGTAGAAGGTAGAAGTAAAATACGTAGAGAACATTAACATTGTAGAAGGTAGAAGTAAAATACGTAGAGAACATTAACATTGTAGAAGGTAGAAGTAAAATACGTAGAGAACATTAACATTGTAGAAGGTAGAAGTAAAATACGTAGAGAACATTAACATTGTAGAAGAAGGTAGAAGTAAAATACGTAGAGAACATTAACATTGTAGAAGGTAGAAGTAAAATACGTAGAGAACATTAACAATGTAGAAGAAAGTAGAAGTAAAATACGTAGAGAACATTAACATTGTAGAAGGTAGAAGTAAAATACGTAGAGAACATTAACATTGTAGAAGGTAGAAGTAAAATACGTAGAGAACATTAACATTGTAGAAGAAGGTAGAAGTAAAATACGTAGAGAACATTAACATTGTAGAAGGTAGAAGTAAAATACGTAGAGAACATCAACATTGTAGAAGAAAGTAGAAGTAAAATACGTAGAGAACATTAACATTGAAGGTAGAAGTAAAATACGTAGAGAACATTAACATTGTAGAAGAAGGTAGAAGTAAAATACGTAGAGAACATTAACATTGTAGAAGAAGGTAGAAGTAAAATACGTAGAGAACATTAACATTGTAGAAGGTAGAAGTAAAATACGTAGAGAACATTAACATTGTAGAAGAAGGTAGAAGTAAAATACGTAGAGAACATTAACATTGTAGAAGGTAGAAGTAAAATACGTAGAGAACATTAACATTGTAGAAGAGTTAGAAGTAAAATACGTAGAGAACATTAACATTGTAAAAGTAGAAGTAAAATACGAGAGAACATTAACATTGTAGAAGGTAGAAGTAAAATACGTAGAGAACATTAACATTGTAGAAGGTAGAAGTAAAATACATAGAGAACATTAACAATGTAGAAGAAGGTAGAAGTAAAATACGTAGAAAACATTAACATTGTAGAAGGTAGAAGTAAAATACGTAGAGAACATTAACATTGTAGAAGAAAGTAGAAGTAAAATACGTAGAGAACATTAACATTGTAGAAGGTAGAAGTAAAATACGTAGAGAACATTAACATTGTAAGAAGGTAGAAGTAAAATACGTAGAGAACATTAACATTGTAGAAGAAGGTAGAAGTAAAATACATAGAGAACATTAACAATGTAGTAGAAGGTAGAAGTAAAATACGTAGAGAACATTAACATTGTAGAAGGTAGAAGTAAAATACGTAGAGAACATTAACATTGTAGAAGGTAGAAGTAAAATACGTAGAGAACATTAACATTGTAGAAGGTATAAGTAAAATACGTAGAGAACATTAACATTGTAGAAGAAGGTAGAAGTAAAATACGTAGAGAACATTAACATTGTAGAAGGTAGAAGTAAAATACGTAGAGAACATTAACAATGTAGAAGAAAGTAGAAGTAAAATACGTAGAGAACATTAACATTGTAGAAGGTAGAAGTAAAATACGTAGAGAACATTAACATTGTAGAAGGTAGAAGTAAAATACGTAGAGAACATTAACATTGTAGAAGAAGGTAGAAGTAAAATACGTAGAGAACATTAACATTGTAGAAGGTAGAAGTAAAATACGTAGAGAACATTAACATTGTAGAAGAAGGTAGAAGTAAAATACGTAGAGAACATTAACATTGTAGAAGGTAGAAGTAAAATACGTAGAGAACATCAACATTGTAGAAGAAGGTAGAAGTAAAATACGTAGAGAACATTAACATTGTAGAAGGTAGAAGTAAAATACGTAGAGAACATTAACATTGTAGAAGAAGGTAGAAGTAAAATACGTAGAGAACATTAACATTGTAGAAGGTAGAAGTAAAATACGTAGAGAACATTAACATTGTAGAAGAAGGTAGAAGTAAAATACGTAGAGAACATTAACATTGTAGAAGGTAGAAGTAAAATACGTAGAGAACATTAACATTGTAGAAGAAGGTAGAAGTAAAATACGTAGAGAACATTAACATTGTAGAAGGTAGAAGTAAAATACGTAGAGAACATTAACATTGTAGAAGGTGAAGTAAAATACGTAGAGAACATTAACATTGTAGAAGAAGGTAGAAGTAAAATACGTAGAGAACATTAACATTGTAGAAGGTAGAAGTAAAATACGTAGAGAACATTAACATTGTAGAAGAAGGTAGAAGTAAAATACGTAGAGAATATTAACATTATAGAAGGTAGAAGTAAAATACGTAGAGAACATTAACATTGTAGAAGGTAGAAGTAAAATACGTAGAGAACATTAACATTGTAGAAGAAGGTAGAAGTAAAATACGTAGAGAACATTAACATTGTAGAAGGCAGAAGTAAAATACGTAGAGAACATTAACATTCGAGAAGGCAGAAGTAAAACACGTAGAGAACATTAACATTGTAGAAGGTAGAAGTAAAATACGTAGAGAACATTAATATTGTAGAAGAAAGTAGAAGTAAAATACGTAGAGAACATTAACATTGTAGAAGGTAGAAGTAAAATACGTAGAAAACATTAACATTGTAGAAGGTAGAAGTAAAATACGTAGAGAACATTAACATTGTAGAAGAAGGTAGAAGTAAAATACGTAGAGAACATTAACATTGTAGAAGGTAGAAGTAAAATACGTAGAGAACATTAACATTGTAGAAGAAGGTAGAAGTAAAATACTTAGAGAACATTAACATTGTAGAAGAAGGTAGAAGTAAAATACGTAGAGAACATTAACATTGAAGGTAGAAGTAAAATACGTAGAGAACATTAACATTGTAGAAGGTAGAAGTAAAATACATAGAGAACATTAACATTGTAGAAGGTAGAAGTAAAATACGTAAAGAACATTAACATTGTAGAAGGTAGAAGTAAAATACGTAGAGAACATTAACATTGAAGAAGAAGGAGAAGTAAAATACGTAGAGAACATTAACATTGTAGAAGGTAGAAGTAAAATACGTAGAGAACATTAACATTGTAGAAGAAGGTAGAAGTAAAATACGTAGAGAACATTAATATTGTAGAGGTAGAAGTAAAATACGTAGAGAACATTAACATTGTAGAAGAAGGTAGAAGTAAAATACGTAGAGAACATTAACAATGTAGAAGGTAGAAGTAAAATACGTAGAGAATATTAACATTGTAGAAGAAGGTAGAAGTAAAATACGTAGAGAACATTAACATTGAAGGTAGAAGTAAAATACGTAGAGAACATTAACAATGTAGAAGGTAGAAGTAAAATACGTAGAGAACATTAACATTGAAGGTAGAAGTAAAATACGTAGAGAACATTAACATTGTAGAAGGTAGAAGTAAAATACGTAGAGAACATTAACATTGAAGGTAGAAGTAAAATACGTAGAGAACATTAACATTGTAGAAGACGGTAGAAGTAAAATACGTAGAGAACATTAACATTGTAGAAGGTAGAAGTAAAATACGTAGAGAACATTAACATTGTAGAAGAAGGTAGAAGTAATATACGTAGAGAACATTAACATTGTAGAAGAAGGTAGAAGTAAAATACGTATAGAACATTAACATTGTAGAAGAAGGTAGAAGTAATATATGAGAGAACATTAACATTGTAGACGGTAGAAGTAAAATACGTAGAGAACATTAACATTGTAGAAGGTAGAAGTAAAATACGTAGAGAATATTAACATTGTAGAAGGTAGAAGTAAAATACGTAGAGAACATTAACATTGTAGAAGGTAGAAGTAAAATACGTAGAGAACATTAATATTGTAGAAGGTAGAAGTAAAATACGTAGAGAACATTAACATTGTAGAAGAAGGTAGAAGTAAAATACGTAGAGAACATTAACATTGAAGCAGAAGTAAAATACGTAGAGAACATTAACATTGTAGAAGGTAGAAGTAAAATACGTAGAGAACATTAATATTGTAGAAGGTAGAAGTAAAATACGTAGAGAACATTAACATTGTAGAAGAAGGTAGAAGTAAAATACGTAGAGAACATTAACATTGTAGAAGGTAGAAGTAAAATACGTAGAGAACATTAACATTGTAGAAGGTAGAAGTAAAATACGTAGAGAACATTAACATTGTAGAAGGTAGAAGTAAAATACGTAGAGAACATTAACATTGTAGAAGGTAGAAGTAAAATACGTAGAGAACATTAATATTGTAGAAGGTAGAAGTAAAATACGTAGAGAACATTAACATTGTAGAAGAAGGTAGAAGTAAAATACGTAGAGAACATTAACATTGAAGGAAGAAGTAAAATACGTAGAGAACATTAACATTGTAGAAAGTAGAAGTAAAATACGTAGAGAACATTAACATTGTAGAAGAAGGTAGAAGTAAAATACGTAGAGAACATTAACATTGTAGAAGGTAGAAGTAAAATACGTAGAGAACATTAACATTGTAGAAGGTAGAAGTAAAATACGTAGAGAACATTAACATTGTAGAAGAAGGTAGAAGTAAAATACGTAGAGAACATTAACATTGAAGGTAGAAGTAAAATACGTAGAGAACATTAAAATTGTAGAAGGTAGAAGTAAAATACGTAGAGAACATTAATATTGTAGAAGGTAGAAGTAAAATACGTAGAGAACATTAACATTCTAGAAGGTAGAAGTAAAATACGTAGAGAACATTAACATTGTAGAAGAAGGTAGAAGTAAAATACGTAGAAAACATTAACATTGTAGAAGAAGGTAGAAGTAAAATACGTAGAGAACATTAACATTGTAGAAGAAGGTAGAAGTAAAATACGTAGAGAACATTAACATTGTAGAAGAAAGTAGAAGTAAAATACGTAGATAACATTAACATTGTAGAAGGTAGAAGTAAAATACGTAGAGAACATTAACATTGTAGAAGAAGGTAGAAGTAAAATACGTAGAGAACATTAATATTGTAGAAGGTAGAAGTAAAATACGTAGAGAACATTAACATTCTAGAAGGTAGAAGTAAAATACGTAGAGAACATTAACATTGTAGAAGGAAGAAGTAAAATACGTAGAGAACATTAACATTGTAGAAGGTAGAAGTAAAATACGTAGAGAACATTAACATTGTAGAAGGTAGAAGTAAAATACGTAGAGAACATTAACATTGTAGAAGAAGGTAGAAGTAAAATACGTAGAGAACATTAACATTGAAGGTAGAAGTAAAATACGTAGAGAACATTAATATTGTAGAAGGTAGAAGTAAAATACGTAGAGAACATTAATATTGTAGAAGAAAGTAGAAGTAAAATACGTAGAGAACATTAACATTCTAGAAGGTAGAAGTAAAATACGTAGAGAACATTAACATTGTAGAAGGTAGAAGTAAAATACGTAGAGAACATTAACATTGTAGAAGGTAGAAGTAAAATACGTAGAGAACATTAACATTGTAGAAGGTAGAAGTAAAATACGTAGAGAACATTAACATTCTAGAAGGTAGAAGTAAAATACGTAGAGAACATTAACATTGAAGAAGGTAGAAGTAAAATACGTAGAGAACATTAACATTGTAGAAGACGGTAGAAGTAAAATACGTAGAGAACATTAACATTGTAGAAGAAGGTAGAAGTAAAATACGTAGAGAACATTAACATTGTAGAAAGTAGAAGTAAAATACGTAGAGAACATTAACATTGTAGAAGGTAGAAGTAAAATACGTAGAGAACATTAACATTGTAGAAGGTAGAAGTAAAATACGTAGAGAACATTAACATTGAAGGTAGAAGTAAAATACGTAGAGAACATTAACAATGTAGAAGGTAGAAGTAAAATACGTAGAGAACATTAACATTGAAGGTAGAAGTAAAATACGTAGAGAACATTAACAATGTAGAAGGTAGAAGTAAAATACGTAGAGAACATTAACATTGAAGGTAGAAGTAAAATACGTAGAGAACATTAACATTGAAGAAGGTAGAAGTAAAATACGTAGATAACATTAACATTGTTGAAGAAAGTAGAAGTAAAATACGTAGAGAACATTAACATTGTAGAAGAAGTAAAGTAAAATACGTAGAGAACATTAACATTGTAGAAGGTAGAAGTAAAATACGTAGAGAACATTAACATTGTAGAAGAAAGTAGAAGTAAAATACGTAGAGAACATTAACATTGATGAAGGTAGAACTAAAATACGTAGAGAACATTAACATTGTAGAAGGTAGAAGTAAAATACGTAGAGAACATTAACAATGTGAAGGTGAAGTAAAATACATAGAGAACATTAACAATGTAGAAGAAGGTAGAAGTAAAATACGTAGAGAACATTAACATTGTAGAAGAAAGTAGAAGTAACATACGTAGAGAACATTAACATTGTAGAAGAAAGTAGAAGTAAAATACGTAGAGAACATTAACATTGTAGAAGGTAGAAGTAACATACGTAGAGAACATTAACATTGTAGAAGAAAGTAGAAGTAAAATACGTAGAGAACATTAACATTGTAGAAGGTAGAAGTAAAATACGTAGAGAACATTAACATTGTAGAAGAAAGTAGAAGTAAAATACGTAGATAACATTAACATTGTAGAAGGTAGAAGTAAAATACGTAGAGAACATTAACATTGTAGAAGAAGGTAGAAGTAAAATACGTAGAGAACATTAATATTGTAGAAGGTAGAAGTAAAATACGTAGAGAACATTAACATTCTAGAAGGTAGAAGTAAAATACGTAGAGAACATTAACATTGTAGAAGAGGTAGAAGTAAAATACGTGAGAACATTAACATTGTAGAAGGTAGAAGTAAAATACGTAGAGAACATTAACATTGTAGAAGGTAGAAGTAAAATACGTAGAGAACATTAACATTGTAGAAAGTAGAAGTAAAATACGTAGAGAACATTAACATTGAAGGTAGAAGTAAAATACGTAGAGAACATTAATATTGTAGAAGGTAGAAGTAAAATACGTAGAGAACATTAATATTGTAGAAGAAAGTAGAAGTAAAATACGTAGAGAACATTAACATTCTAGAAGGTAGAAGTAAAATACGTAGAGAACATTAACATTGTAGAAGGTAGAAGTAAAATACGTAGAGAACATTAACATTGTAGAAGGTAGAAGTAAAATACTGTAGAGAACATTAACATTGTAGAAGGTAGAAGTAAAATACGTAGAGAACATTAACATTCTAGAAGGTAGAAGTAAAATACGTAGAGAACATTAACATTGTAGAAGAAGGTAGAAGTAAAATACGTAGAGAACATTAACATTGTAGAAGACGGTAGAAGTAAAATACGTAGAGAACATTAACATTGTAGAAGAAGGTAGAAGTAAAATACGTAGAGAACATTAACATTGTAGAAGAAAGTAGAAGTAAAATACGTAGAGAACATTAACATTGTAGAAGGTAGAAGTAAAATACGTAGAGAACATTAACATTGTAGAAGGTAGAAGTAAAATACGTAGAGAACATTAACATTGAAGGTAGAAGTAAAATACGTAGAGAACATTAACAATGTAGAAGGTAGAAGTAAAATACGTAGAGAACATTAACATTGAAGGTAGAAGTAAAATACGTAGAGAACATTAACAATGTAGAAGGTAGAAGTAAAATACGTAGAGAACATTAACATTGAAGGTAGAAGTAAAATACGTAGAGAACATTAACATTGAAGAAGAAGGTAGAAGTAAAATACGTAGATAACATTAACATTGTTGAAGAAAGTAGAAGTAAAATACGTAGAGAACATTAACATTGTAGAAGAAAGTAGAAGTAAAATACGTAGAGAACATTAACATTGTAGAAGGTAGAAGTAAAATACGTAGAGAACATTAACATTGTAGAAGAAAGTAGAAGTAAAATACGTAGAGAACATTAACATTGATGAAGGTAGAACTAAAATACGTAGAGAACATTAACATTGTAGAAGGTAGAAGTAAAATACGTAGAGAACATTAACAATGTAGAAGGTAGAAGTAAAATACATAGAGAACATTAACAATGTAGAAGAAGGTAGAAGTAAAATACGTAGAGAACATTAACATTGTAGAAGAAAGTAGAAGTAACATACGTAGAGAACATTAACATTGTAGAAGAAAGTAGAAGTAAAATACGTAGAGAACATTAACATTGTAGAAGGTAGAAGTAACATACGTAGAGAACATTAACATTGTAGAAGGTAGAAGTAAAATACGTAGAGAACATTAACATTGTAGAAGGTAGAAGTAAAATACGTAGAGAACATTAACATTGTAGAAGAATGTAGAAGTAAAATACGTAGAGAACATTAACATTGTAGAGGGTAGAAGTAAAATACGTAGTGAACATTAACATTGTAGAAGAAGGTAGAAGTAAAATACGTAGAGAACATTAACATTGTAGAAGAAGGTAGAAGTAAAATACGTAGAGAACATTAACATTGTAGAAGAAGGTAGAAGTAAAATACGTAGAGAACATTAACATTGTAGAAGAAGGTAGAAGTAAAATACGTAGAGAACATTAACATTGTAGAAGGTAGAAGTAAAATACGTAGAGAACATTAACATTGTAGAAGAAAGTAGAAGTAAAATACATAGAGAACATTAACAATGTAGTAGAAGGTAGAAGTAAAATACGTAGAGAATATTAATATTGTAGAAGAAAGTAGAAGTAAAATACGTAGAGAACATTAATATTGTAGAAGGTAGAAGTAAAATACGTACAGAACATTAACATTATAGAAGGTAGAAGTAAAATACGTAGAGGATATTAATATTGTAGAAGAAAGTAGAAGTAAAATACGTAGAGAATATTAACATTGTAGAAGGTAGAAGTAAAATACGTAGAGAATATTAACATTGAAAAACTTCAATTAGTTACAAAAAAATTCATTATGAACAAATGCCAAATAAGGTGGCCATGTTTAATGATTATAAAAGTAAATAAAAACATTGTACAAATCAATTTTGTCTTGTTGACATTGTTTTCATTGATATTTACATATTGGTTATTGATTACTAAACTGACGTCATTGGTTTCCGGGCAGACCCTTATATGCTCAGTTTGGGTGATTGTTATTGTTTCCCATGTATCATTTCTGCTATGGCATATAACCATCTATTTCGTGGTCTTCCTCTCTTACCTCATTCTTTCCTCATGTTCTGTTGTAGAAGACTCTGTATACTTTGGAGTTTGGGTGCATTCTTATTAAGTGGTCAAGCCACTTCTTTCCTCATGTTCTGCTGTTGAAGACTCTGTATACTTTGGAGTTTGGGTGCATTCTTATTAAGTGGTCAAGCCACTTCTTTCCTCATGTTCTGTTGTAGAAGACTCTGTATACTTTGGAGTTTGGGTGCATTCTTATTAAGTGGTCAAGCCACTTCTTTCCTCATGTTCTGTTGTAGAAGACTCTGTATACTTTGGAGTTTGGGTGCATTCTTATTAAGTGGTCAAGCCACTTCTTTCCTCATGTTCTGTTGTAGAAGACTCTGTATACTTTGGAGTTTGGGTGCATTCTTATTAAGTGGTCAAGCCACTTCTTTCCTCATGTTCTGTTGTTGAAGACTCTGTATACTTTGGAGTTTGGGTGCATTCTTATTAAGTGGTCACGCCACTTCTTTCCTCATGTTCTGTTGTAGAAGACTCTGTATACTTTGGAGTTTGGGTGCATTCTTATTAAGTGGTCAAGCCACTTCATTCTTCGTTTCTCAATGTAATTCAAGCAAGGTTCTGTGCCAACTTTCTTTCTTATACTGATATTGGTGACTCTTGTCTTTTCTGGTGTCGTTTGGAACTTATCGCAGGCAGCGCATTTCACATGTCGTTATTGTTTGTGACTGCGTAATTTTGTAAAGTGTAAGAGAATAAAAAAGAATTAATCTTCAATGGGAAGAGACATACTGTTTTGAAGTCCCATTGCAGCCTGGCATGACATGCAGTTATAACGGCATACGATCTGCACTTGTCTTGTAGTCATATTGCAGCCTGACATGACATGCAATTATGACCACAGACAATCTGCACTTCTCTTGTAGTTGTCAAAGGGTAAATATCATGGCAGTTGTCTCTGAACCCACATTGTGACTCTGGGAAAACACGCTCTGCCAGTTCCTGTAGTCATTTTGAAAGGACCAGTTCTAAGATCTTGTCTGTGACGTTTAAAAGGGTGATGCCTCTGTAGTTGTTACAGTCCCCCTTATCCCCTATGTTTTTATAGACAAGAGACTGATACATAAACACACATACACACAAACACACACACACACACACACACACAAACAACAATGGGTCAGTGTGTAGTAAACATTATAAACTAAATGATATGATACTTTTACTCTGAGAGTTTTGTGAATTAACGTCTTTGTTGTTTATGCTTTTAGAAACAACAATCTGAACATAATTGCACAGTTCAGATTGACTGTAACAACAATCTGAACATAATTGCACAGTTCAGATTGACTGTAACAACATTCTGAACATAATTGCACAGTTCAGATTGACTGTAACAACATTCTGAACATAATTGCACAGTTCAGATTGACTGTAACAACAATCTGAACATAATTGCACAGTTCAGATTGACTGTAACAACATTCTGAACATAATTGCACAGTTCAGATTGACTGTAACAACATTCTGAACATAATTGCACAGTTCAGATTGACTGTAACAACATTCTGAACATAATTGCACAGTTCAGATTGACTGTAACAACAATCTGAACATAATTGCACAGTTCAGATTGACTGAAACAACATTCTGAACATAATTGCACAGTTCAGATTGACTGAAACAACATTCTGAACATAATTGTACAGTTCAGATTGACTGTAGTTTCTAGGGACATCACATTTGATGGAATATGTTGAGTTTGCATTTATCTCTAACCAACATTGCATATTATCTAACGAGATGAATGTGTACGTTGGTTATACAATGTTACGTTACGTATCTGTGTTACTATCTGTTAGTTACTACCTGTGTTACGTACATGTGTTACGTACATGTCTTACTACCTGTGTTACTACCTGTGTTACTACCTGTGTTACTACCTGTGTTACTACCTGTATTACTACCTATGTTACTACCTGTGTTACTACCTGTGTTACTGCCTGTGTTAGGTGAGTGGATCATTTGTGAAAACAAAGAAAAGTAGCCTATATTGGAACTAGCAGAACTGGAAGCCTGATGGAAAGAATGAGAAGTATCAGCGAGTCACGGGAACCATCAGTATTCATACCCTTCGAATTTGATATGTGCTGAAGGAAACTAAGCACCAATGGATCAGTCCAGAGTGCTCTGACGCCAGTAACAAATAACCAATAAAATTCATGAGATCTGTTCCATTTCAGTTTCAGTTTCAGTTGGGAATATCTTCATTGCACTCCGGACATGTCCATAGGTGCTCCGATCTCCTTCGCAATATCTCTAACAGCGTCCAGCGACTGACCGTACCAGTTCGATTTTGATTGATGAGCCTACTCACGTACCTGCTATGCTGTTCTTTTCTTGCTACTCCAATCTTCAAACCCAGATCCTGCAATCTAGTAGTTGACGTGGATTGGTTTAAATGAAAATCTTCTTTGCGGCCACACTCTATGAGGGCGTTCAAAATATCAACTCTATCCATTGGCTGGCCCTCTGATATGGTGGCAGAGCCAGCCAGCCTCTCTGCTCTGTCAGTGCCAACGACACCCATGTGCCCCGGAACGAATATAAGTGTGATTCTACAAATTGTTGACGATTGTAGTGATTCAGTCCATTGCCTGCGCACCGAACAACCGGATCATACTCAATGAATCACTCAGAATGCACGCATGAGTGTAGCTTTGTGACTCCACCCAATGTAAAGGATTAGTCACTTCCAGTACCTCCATTGTCATACTGCTTGTTGTCATACGAAATGCAACGATAGCCTCATGGACCATTCTGCCACATGAGCTTGCAGAGAAGACCCACTCGGACTTTTCGTGACAAACTACCGATCCATTCGTGTAAATCACAAAGGCACTTTCATTGCAGTTTTCATCAATGATAGCTTTAACGTCTTCATCCAGCGCCACGGGATTCCTCTCTTTGCAACTTTTGTCAAATTTAATGATGGTTCCATACGCAGTGTCAAGGAGATTAGCAGTGATCTGTCGTCGTGGTGTGCAATATGCAAAATACAGTGTGCACAATAGATTTCAACACTAATTGCACACTTTCATATTGAACGGGTTCACTGCCAATGACGTTGTGAGTTTGTGTGTACATTTCATCCTTGGACACGACATCAGGCCACATACAGGCCATTTATATTATATAGTTCTTCGGTTCAACAGAAGCCATCAATGAACAATCTTGTTACAATCTGAGTAGAATCACTGTTTCCCGCTCCTCATTCGTAATTGTGTGAGTGAGATACGATCAACACTCTCTGTGTCTGATCCAAACATCTACAAAGTCGATAGTTATTGAAATCATGGCGTCCTCACAGCCTTTACCATGTGGAGTAGAAGACCCACTTCAAGCCTCTCCACCACAGTGGGTAAAAGAACCATTTTCTTCACCTGGACCTTGTGGAGAAAAAAAAAAGAAACCTGTTGACTGGTGCCCAGACCCTATCAAGAGTTCAGAGTTTGTGACAGAATTAAATGCTTGTACCTTTAATAAGTTCATCTCTAGTCATTGCCAGGCCGCCATCATGTTTTACTACACACGGCCTGACATGCCACACACCAACAATATGTACAAGAAGCAACTTATTACTGTAAGAAATAGTGTGGGAGAGTGTGTGTGAGTGTGGGGAGTGTGTGGAGAGTGTGGGAGAAAGTATGCGTAGATAGTGAGGCGAGGGAGACAGTATGATGGAGAGAACGGGTGTAGATAGTGCGTGGGAAATGAAACATCAGTCAATAACAATACATCAGTCTAAATACAATACATCAGTCAATGAACAAAACATCAATCGATAAACAATACATTAGTCATGATAAAATGCATCAGTCATGAAACAATACATCAGTCATGAAACAATACATCAGTCATGAAACACTACATCAGTCATGATACACTACATCAGTCATGAAATACTACATCAGTCATGCAACAATACATCAGTCATGATACACTACATCAGTCATGCAACAATACATCAGTCATGATACACTACATCAGTCATGATACACTACATCAGTCATGCAACAATACTGCAGTCATGAAATACTACATCAGTCATGATACACTACATCAGTCATGAAACATTACATTAGTCATGCAACAATACATCAGTCATGCAACAATACATCAGTCATGCAACAATACATCAGTCATGCAACAATACATCAGTCATGCAACAATACATCAGTCATGCAACAATACATGAATCAAACACATCATACATATATATTTTCTTCTTGTGTCGTCACACTGTTACCGGGTTGTTGTCCAGTGTCGTCACACTGTTACCGGGTTGTTGTCCAGTGTCGTCACACTGTTACCGGGTTGTTGTCCAGTGTCGTCACACTGTTACCGGGTTGTTGTCCAGTGTCGTCACACTGTTACCGGGTTGTTGTCCAGTGTCGTCACACTGCTACCGGGTTGTTGTTCAGTGTCGTCACACTGTTACCGGGTTGTTGTCCAGTGTCGTCACACTGTTACCGGGTTGTTGTCCAGTGTCGTCACACTGTTACCGGGTTGTTGTCCAGTGTCGTCACACTGTTACCGGGTTGTTGTCCAGTGTCGTGGTTTTCTGTTTTTGTCATGCGCTGTTCTGGTGGCTTGGGTGGTAGTTATTTTTGCTCTTTGACACGATTCTGCTATGTCATCTAACCTTCTTTTTCATGGTCTTCCTCTCGTCTTCTTTTCTGATGTTATGTTGTAGAAGACTGTATATACCTATATATAATATATAAATATATATATATGTCAGAAATAAATGTGAAGACCATGTCTTCAACAACATGCTACTACAACAAACAGGCAAGTTGTGTATATCAAGAAAGGAACACTGCGAATTCAACAAACATATAGACTAGGAATAAGTCAAACAGCTCTCTGCCAGTGTCAGCAGGCGGAACAAACACAGTTGCACGTCCTGCAAAACTGTCCTCTCCTGGGGGAGCTGAGAAGCAACATGTGAGCACATTCAGTCGACCTGAAAACTAAGCTTTGGGGAAACCTGACAGACCTGAAGCTGGCTGACCAGTTTGTGGTCCACAGTAAATTAAGCATCAACAAATACCAGCATCAGAGAAAAGGTTTGGAACAAGACCGTGCTTGAATTATATAGCGAAACAGAGAATGAAGTGGTTTTACCACTTTGTAAGAATGCGAACAGACCAAACTGCCTATGAAGCTTTCACAACAGAATATCAGGAAGGAAGGCGAGAAGAAGACCGAGGAAAAGGTGGATAGATAACATAGTTGAATTCTGCCAGGTTACTATAGTCTGTCCATTAATTCGTGAGCACGTTTGAAATTGATTTTCTCGAAAACTACCTGTTGGATCTCAGTGATTTTTGCATGCAGCCTTAGAATATCCATGACGCTAAAATAAAGCTAACCAGTAGTCCATAGATGCTACGGATTTTGCACATCGGCGAATTCCTTTGATCTTTTATGACAATTGCAAATACGGGGGCTCAAATTTTAGATTTTACAGTAATCCTAGAATTTGTCCATGTCAATTCTATTCATAGGTGTATCTCCATATTAACTTGATAGGTCAAGTAATTAAGTTTGTTGCCCTTTATGTGCAATCGTGAACTTGGATACAATATGCAACAGTTAGTCCTCCCTTCGGTCACCATTAGACCCCAGGGTGTCTTAACTTCACCACAAATTGTATGATGGTAGACGCATTTGGATATGGAAATGTATACGTTGCTATTTCTCAGTCTGTAATCAAAATATGATTTGTATCATCCCGAATCTGACGATTCCATGAGGTTGATAATTGTTACTGGCTGGACAAATTGTAATCCATCTCGGTGCCAGTACTCGTCTTCCTCTCGGAGCACATGTTCAACACACTTCTTCCAGAACTGCATGTCTATCATTGAGAGGACTCACGTGTCAGAACTTCAACATCACACATTTTAAACGTCCTGTTCTGTTCGGCAACTTGCCCTTTTACTTCAGCCCAGACAAGCTCTATCGGATTGAGGTGAGCATGATATGGAGGTAGTCGCAAAGACGCGTGGCCGTATTCCGCAATGATTTTGTCAATATGAAACACCTTTGTCTTATTTGTCATCCTCACCAGGTGCAACAACTCGGGTTTCAAATATGTTTCATCGAAGCTGACATTTTCCTTAGCAAACCAAGTCCTAGTTTGATCTTTTGTATTTGATGCAGTTGGTACTTTGTCTTCCGCTGATACTGCGTTGTGATAGGATGCATTATCCATTACCAAGCATGATGGTCTGTTTAGAATTGGAAGTAGATCTTTCTCCATCCAGTGCCTGAAAATATGTCCATTCATTTCTGTGTGGTAGTCCCTACCGTCGGTACTTTTTGATTGGAAAATAAGTCCAGCGTCATGGACAAGACCTTCTTCACTGCTTCCTGCATGTGTTAGTATAATACGCTGGCCTTTGCTGCTTGGTATTTTTCTTTTCTGTTCACCGTCTACTGATTGCCATTCTTTAGCATTGGTGTGGTGAGCATTGACCCAGGATTCGTCCAAATATACAATATCATAGCCTTGCCTCCGCCGCTCACGGATCTGCCTCAGGTATTTACTTCGGGCAGCAATTAAATGTGGCTTTTCACAAATAATATTCCTGCCGCCTATAGTTTTTCTGAAAGTGAAGCCGGCGGCTCTTACAATTTTCCATAGAGTACTTTTAGAAATGCCTATGCTGCAATCTGATTGCAGTTTTAATTGCAGTTTCCTGAGAGTAACAAGTTGATTTGTCGCAAACATTTTCAAGAGCTCCGTCTTATGACATCTATGTCAAAGTCGTCAATTGTTCTTTTCCTTCCTTGCTTGACATTAGTGCACTTTGTGTCCTGTTTAATCCATCGGGAAAAGGATTCTCTATTCAGACCAAGCGCCAGTTGCGTTCGTTTCTCAAGGTTATGAATATCGCAATATAGATGACCTCTCTTAGATTCCCTACGGAAGTGTTGGTATAGTAAAACTGTAACCTTCTGCATTGTTATAAATGTGCACTTCAGACTCATTATGAATGTGATATCAATGTCAGTTTTGATAAGCCAACAAATATGATACAATAGCTTCATACAAATAGCGAGATACACCTATAACTATACAACGGTATCCCAATTATAACGTCATATGCTTTCCGCTTTCAAAGTCGACTGGGTTAGGTGCACGGGAATTCGTGAAATTGTTGTTTACTCACGATATTTCAATGTTACCATAATGTATTTTAGAACAACGCGTCTGTGTACCGTAGATCTGTTACTATTGTGTACAATCCGGTGAGGTTGATTTTAATATAACCTGAAGAAGAAATATTTCAAACTACATCAAATTTTCTTGGAAAAAATATTTCTCTAGCGTCATGGATATTCTAAGGCTGCTTGCAAATAATCACTGAGATCCAACAGGTAGTTTTCGAGAAAATCAATTTCAAACGTGCTCACGAATTAATGGACAGACTATAAGAAAACCACCCCACAAGTCACCAGAGAAGAGCAAGACAAATACATAAAACCACGACACTGGGTTAACAACCCTGTAACAGTGTGCTGACAACACAAGTCACCAGAGAAGAGCAAGACAAATACATAAAACCACGACACTGGGTTAACAACCCGGTAACAGTGTGCTGATAACACAAGTCACCAGAGAAGCGCAGGACAGATACATAAAACCACGACACTGGATTAACAACCCGGTAACAGTGTGCTGACAAAAGTAGAAAAAGAGTAAATTAAGCGCATGACCAGAGACCGCTGAAGAAGAAGTAGAAGTATACCAAGAAAGAAGATACTTTCTTATTTCTATGTTGGTGATATCACAAGAAATATTGATAATCTTATTTCTATGTTGGTGATATCACAAGAAATATTGATAATCTTATTTCTAGGTTGGTGATATCACAAGAAATATTGATAATCTTATTTCTAGGTTGGTGATATCACAAGAAATATTGATAATCTTATTTCTAGGTTGGTGATATCACAAGAAATATTGATAATCTTATTTCTATGTTGGTGATATCACAAGAAATATTGATAATTTTATTTCTAGGTTGGTGATATCACAAGAAATATTGATAATCTTATTTCTAGGTTGCTGAAATGAAAAAAGATACCCATGCATACGGCGTTGTGGATTGTTCAGTTGAGAGAGAACTTTGCTCTAGGTTTGGAGTTACTACATTCCCTAGCTATAAACTGTTTACTGCTGGACAATCGACCTCTCCTGCTAGAGATCCGAACGGCTACTAATATTTCAATCTGCAGTCGGTGTTCTGATGCATCAACGGCACACTCTAATGAGACATATCAACACCATCAGGCTCGTCCATGATTCTTCCAGAACACTATCATCATGGATAACTCTGTGAGTGTATATGGGATGGCTTGGCTATGATCGAAGAGATATTATTTCATCAAACATCAGATCTCAACAAATATATGTTTTGGAAATGCTCACACACAGATATCAAAACATAAACATATGAAGATTCAAATACAGACATGAAATTCATATAACCTCATGAAAATTCACATACATACATGAAAATTCATAAACACACATAAAAATTCACATATACACATGAACATTCACTTACACGCAAGCATATTCACATAAACACATGAAAATTCACATACACACATGAAAATTCACATACACACATGAAGATTCACATACACACATGAAGATTCACATACACACATGAAGATTCACATACAGACATGAAGATTCACATACAGACACACACAAGAACACCTATAATGATAAAATAAGAACACAAATTATGTGTGTGTACTGAATAAATAGCAATATTATATATTCAACTCATGTGTTGTCTTCAGTGTGTACACAGTTATGAGTTCCATGATGTTTCTTGAGCAACTGTATCTAGTGTGTTGTGATTGCAACATGTTGCTAGTGAATGCAATATCTTTCTTCTTCTACATATATCCTTATAGCATTATCTAGTATGTTGTGTCTCTACCATTATCGTTATGTTATGCGATCGGCGTCAGGCACATTGGGCACTCCCATTCGTGCTATGCCCTCCGCTGCAGTAGCCATCATGAAGTAGTCAATTTGCTCACCGTACCCATGAGTTGATTAGCATATCTCTACCAGGAGGACTACACTGTTTCTCATATCCATACTTAATTTCTAATTCTCGTTCTATGGTGTCTGAGACTGGCCCATATCACATACATGAGATAATGAGAAAGCGGACAGGCTTGCATCAACAGCATCGATTGTTGGGGAGTTGAAGATGGATAAGGGGGGTATTCTTCGGTCTCTTCAAGACTGCCTGTTGGATGAAGACACTAAAATCGATATTGAGTCGATCAAACGATTTAGGCAAATTGGGGTTACCCGTTGTTCAAGTCGTTGTTCTGCCTGAGAGGCAGATAGGTGTGTTTAATCAGCAAGCGACAGGAACGATCAGTATGCATACTCTTCGATATCTGTTGGGGGAGACTGAGTACCTATGGGTCTGCCCGGTGTGCAATGAGGTCAGATTAGTAACCAATAACCAATAACATAAATGAGAGAGTACCGCATTGGTGACATCGGCTCTGTCCATATTTCTGCCCACTTAAATCGGGGCATTGTTTGAAAGAAACCCAATACGCTCGTTACCATGCACTTCAGCATGTCCAGGTGTGTACAGCCGTCATTTTCTTGAGTTGTGATCTCCGAATGCTTTCCACCAATTACACGCGCAGACTTCCATATTCAATCCTTTGAAGCTTATTCATATATAACAGATCAAGCGAAAGTAGTAGCAAACTAAGAGACAAGCGAAAGTAGTAGCAAACTAAGAGACAAGTGAAAGTAGTAGCAAACTAAGAGACAAGCGAAAGTAGTAGCAAACTAAGAGACAAGTGAAAGTAGTAGCAAACTAAGAGACAAGCGAAAGTAGTAGCAAACTAAAGAACAAAGCGAAAGTAGTAGCAAACTAAGAGACAAGCGAAAGTAGTAGCAAACTAAGAGACAAGCGAAAGTAGTAGCAAACTAAGAGACAAGTGAAAGTAGTAGCAAACTAAGAGACAAGTGAAAGTAGTAGCAAACTAAGAGACAAGTGAAAGTAGTAGGCAGTACACTAAGAGACAAGTGAAAGTAGAGCGAAATTGAAAGAGACAAGTGAAAGTAGTAGCAAACTAAGAGACAAGTGAAAGTAGTAGCAAACTAAGAGACAAGTGAAAGTAGTAGCAAACTAAGAGACAAGTGAAAGTAGTAGCAAACTAAGAGACAAGCGAAAGTAGTAGCAAACTAAGAGACAAGTGAAAGTAGTAGCAAACTAAGAGACAAGTGAAAGTAGTAGCAAACTAAGAGACAAGTGAAAGTAGTAGCAAACTAGACAAGAAGTGTAGCAACTAAGAGACAAGAGAAAGTAGTAGCAAACTAAGAGACAAGTGAAAGTAGTAGCAAACTAAGAGACAAGTGAAAGTAGTAGCAAACTAAGAGACAAGTGAAAGTAGTAGCAAACTAAGAGACAAGTGAAAGTAGTAGCAAACTAAGAGACAAGTGAAAGTAGTAGCAAACTAAGAGACAAGTGAAAGTAGTAGCAAACTAAGAGACAAGTGAATGTAGTAGCAAACTAAGAGACAAGTGAAAGTAGTAGCAAACTAAGAGACAAGTGAAAGTAGTAGCAAACTAAGAGACAAGCGAAAGTAGTAGCAAACTAAGAGACAAGTGAAAGTAGTAGCAAACTAAGAGACAAGTGAAAGTAGTAGCAAACTAAGAGACAAGCGAAAGTAGTAGCAAACTAAGAGACAAGTGAAAGTAGTAGCAAACTAAGAGACAAGTGAAAGTAGTAGCAAACTAAGAGACAAGTGAAAGTAGTAGCAAACTAAGAGACAAGTGAAAGTAGTAGCAAACTAAGAGACAAGTGAAAGTAGTAGCAAACTAAGAGACAAGTGAAAGTAGTAGCAAACTAAGAGACAAGTGAAAGTAGTAGCAAACTAAGAGACAAGTGAAAGTAGTAGCAAACTAAGAGACAAGTGAAAGTAGTAGCAAACTAAGAGACAAGTGAAAGTAGTAGCAAACTAAGAGACAAGCGAAAGTAGTAGCAAACTAAGAGACAAGCGAAAGTAGTAGCAAACTAAGAGAACTCAACATTATACAGGGTGTTCAAGATAAAAGCGGCCCGAGTGACAAATCAAAAGTTGCCAGTTACTTATTACTCTGTGTGTATTTACTATTTAAACCGGTTCTGACTAGCTCGTCCTACGTCACATTTGTTCATCGCCCCTTCCCGCACTACAATTACACAACTGAACCTTCTGATTTTCATAAACATATGCCAGATTAGCTCCCTTGACGACTATGCTTCCTTAACGACGAGGCTGCTTTTATCTTGAAAGCTCTGTACAAAACAGCGTTGAAGGTAACGACTTAGAATATATATGCATTGGAAGATCCTCGGATGATCAGTAGTCGATTTGCTCTGGACAATCTATTAATTTCTGTGTATGGTACCTTGCGACCACGTGGGCTCAACGTATTATATTCCTATGCTTCTTAGTACTTTCTCTTCTCATGCCTTGTAATCTATATGGGCATATGTTGCATGTATTCAAGTTATATATTAACTTGATTTTTCATTGTTTCTCTATTTTCTATTTCTAGTTTTTATGTGTGTTTTTGTGTTACATTTATTTCGTTATTTGTTTGAATTCCCAGATTTTTATTAGGAACGTTTAAATGTCACCGTACGTAGTCGTTCATATGTAGTGGGTTTTTTTTCTTCGTCACTTCTATTGTTCGTTTGTTTGATGAATGCCTTTTGGTCGAAACGTTGCTGTATATTGTAATTGTTTTTGTAGTTTCACATGTAGTTATGTTTTGAGTTTGTTCTTTGCTCATTGTCCATGTTTGGCTCTGGTAACACAGAGTAAGTATGAAAATACTGTTGATCAACTGTTGTTTAACTGTCAGTGAGATGCCTCCTTAACAATGGCACTAGCTGGTAAGTTACATCAAGCATATATCATCATCTAATATCTTGTCCTATAGCTTGTCTTATAGCTTGTCCTATAGCTTGTCTTATAGCTTGTCCTATAGTTTGTCCTATAGCTTGTCCTATAGCTTGTTCTATAGCTTGTCCTATAGTTTGTCCTATAGCTTGTCCTATAGCTTGTTCTATAGCTTGTCCTATAGCTTGTCTTATAGCTTGTCCTATAGCTTGTCTTATAGCTTACTTGTCCTATAAAGCTTGTCCTATAGCTTGTCCTATAGCTTGTCCTATAGCTTGTATTATAGCTTGTCCTATAGCTTGTCCTATAGCTTGTCCTATAGCTTGTCCTATAGCTTGTCCTATAGCTTGTCCTATAGCTTGTCCTATAGCTTGTCCTATAGCTTGTCTTATAGCTTGTCTTATAGCTTGTCCTATAGCTTGTCTTATAGCTTGTCCTATAGCTTGTCCTATAGCTTGTCATATAGCTTGTCCTATAGCTTGTCCTATAGCTTATCCTATAGCTTGTCCTATAGCTTGTCCTATAGCTTGTCATATAGCTTCTCCTATAGCTTATCCTATAGCTTATCCTATAGCTTATCCTATAGCTTGTCCTATAGCTTGTCCTATAGCTTGTCCTATAGCTTGTCCTATAGCTTATCATATAGCTTATCCTATAGCTTGTCCTATAGCTTGTCCTATAGCTTGTCCTATAGCTTGTCTTATAGCTTGTCTTATAGCTTGTCCTATAGCTTGTCTTATAGCTTGTCCTATAGCTTGTCCTATAGCTTGTCTTATAGCTTGTCATATAGCTTGTCCTATAGCTTGTCCTATAGCTTGTCCTATAGCTTGTCCTATAGCTTATCATATAGCTTATCCTATAGCTTGTCCTATAGCTTGTCCTATAGCTTGTCCTATAGCTTGTCTTATAGCTTGTCTTATAGCTTGTCCTATAGCTTGTCTTATAGCTTGTCCTATAGCTTGTCCTATAGCTTGTCTTATAGCTTGTCATATAGCTTGTCCTATAGCTTGTCCTATAGCTTATCCTATAGCTTGTCCTATAGCTTCTCCTATAGCTTATCCTATAGCTTATCCTATAGCTTATCATATAGCTTGTCCTATAGCTTGTCCTATAGCTTATCCTATAGCTTGTCCTATAGCTTATCCTATGCAGAACGTTGCCAACCTAACCCAATCTTCAGAATATCTCCATCCTGACCATGTGAGACTAAACTGGATTAGAGAAAAGTTAAAAAAAACAAAAAAGAAGATGAATGTTAGGAATATTTAGTTATCTTCTTAAAACGTAATCTATCACTGCTTTATTTCCTGACAGTGCCCATACTGGTCCATGATCTTAGCCATTACCTCTATTACAGATATCCTTTGTCTATCGTCTTTAGTTTTGGGACCATATTCATCGACATATATATCTATGCTGACGTACGCACATATATTTCATATCTGGTTGCAGATGCACTAATCACACACCGCACACAACAGCACTTTATAATGTTGAACATATGCAGCATACGTGTGACGTTCCCCGGATGATGTTGCATTCTCATAACCACCGGATGATGTTGTAGTTTACGTCGTAAAACATGTCGTAGGGTCCGACAAACCACTTTCCTAATGCTGCAGTTTCATTAAAAACCTTCACAATAGCCTAGCCCACAATCTATCTAATGTTGTGAGTATAACCATCCTCTACCAGCTTTACTCTGTCGATATTTGCTGTCTGAGATTATAATATTTCAATAGAAATCTGAGAATAGAAGCAGTCATGGAATCGGTTAATCAACAAAGCTGCAAGACAGCCGTTAATTGTTCACCTGCACAAGCACCACTAATACCGCCAAGATCACCACTTCAGAAATCACAAGCACCACCAATACCGCCAAGATCACCCCTTCAGAAATCACGTGCACCACCAAGAAAACCAACTCAACAGGGGCTACATCCACCACCACTACCAGAGCGAAAGCCGCTTCATAATGTAAAATCATCAACAGTTCCAAAAAGAAACATGGAACACCCACTGCAGCAACCACCACCAGTACCACCACGAAAACATGAACAACAGCTACATCTACCTACAGTACCACCACGAAGACAAGGATCACAGCTACAACTGCCCCCACTACCACCACGAGCACATGAACAGCAGAAACAACCACCAGCATTACCGCCAAGAGCACCACTTCAACAAACACAACTACCAATAATACCACCAAGAGCACTACCACCAGATCAACAATACCAGCAGCAACTATCTCTGAAAGGACAAACACAACAACAATTTGACTCACCACAATCAATTTCTGAATTCGGAAAACCATGCGGTAATATTCGTCGTTTTAGTTTGCCAATGTCGTCCACACCGAAATATTCAGAAACAGATCCTTCACATCAACTCCATGCTTCGCCGCCGTCAGTTTCACCTATTTTACCACCAACAGGTACAATATCGTCAGGAGGTGCTCATAGAGAAAGTAAACTACCTATGTCAACATTGCCATCATCACAAGGTCACGATACACGCAGACTTAGCATGCCAATAATACTAACATCAAAAACACCTGTTTCCAAACATGAGAATAACCATCATCAAAGGATGACTGCAGATGCTAGTTTACAACAACCGGTAGCCATGTCACAGAAACAGTCTGCAGGAAATAGGATAATATCAAAATATATTGTAAACGGAAAACTAATGAAATGCTTTACACACAAAAACCCAAAAGAGGAAATGATGTTTGGCTATAGTAGCGCAGCTCCTGGTGACACATCACACAGATTTTAAGATATGTCTGAAAAAACAAGCACCATATGTACTTTAAAACATGTCTCTACCACTGATATGTTCTTTACCGCTGAGATGATATCTACCACTGATATGTTCTCTACCACTGATATGTTCTCTACCACTGATATGTTCTCTACCGCTGAGATGATATCTACCACTGAGGTGATCGTATAAAACTGTGATGATATCTGCCGCTGAGGTGATTACTAACACAGAAATCTCGACAACAAAGAAATCTAATACTATCTTCATCTACAGACATCCTTCGTTAACTTAATGTAACAGTAATCATATCTACTTGAGCCATACTCGTCAGCCAATAATACAAGTTACATAGTAAGAAAGAGAAGAATTCACAGACGAAACAAATGTCAAGGTAAGAGAGCGAGAAAGAGAGAGAGAGAAACATTTACAGAGAAAGAGAGAGAGAGAAACATTTACAGAGAAAGAGAGAGAGAAACATTTACAGAGAGAAGAGAGAGAGAAACATTTACAGAGAAGAGAGAGAGAGAAACATTTACAGAGAAAGAGAAGAGAGAGAAACATTTACAGAGAAAGAGAGAGAAAACATTTACAGAGAAGAAGAGAGAGAGAAACATTTACAGAGAAAGAGAGAGAGAGAGAAACATTTACAGAGAAAGAGAGAGAGAGAGAAACATTTACAGAGAAAGAGAGAGAGAGAAACATTTACAGAGAAAGAGAGAGAGAGAAACATTTACAGAGAAAGAGAGAGAGAGAGAAACATTTACAGAGAAAGAGAGAGAGAGAGAAACATTTACAGAGAAAGAGCATATTCGGTTAACACAACACCCATATTCCTTACACTTTTTGTGTGTGTATGTTTAATTTTTATTTACTGTTGTATGTTGAATGTTTAATTACAGAGGTGGCGTCTGTGGCCTAGGGGTTAGTGACTCTGTCTATTAACCCCGACGTTCTGAGTTCGAATCACGGTGCGGACAGTTTGCTTGCAAATTGTTTCCGTTGATTTTAACAAAGGACGATGGCGCCACCCGTTCAGAAAGCAATGGCAAACTACTGAACGTATAAGTGGTGCCTAGAAAATCAACGACTTGTTTACTGTGGTTGATGGCTACGTCCTTTGGGATATGCCACGATTTTCATTTTCATGTTTAATTTTAGTTTTTTGATGTCCGTGTGTCCACGTTCACATAAAGTGTCCACGTTCACATAAAGTGTCCACGTTCACATAAAGTGTCCACGTTCACATAAAGTGTCCACGTTCACATAAAGTGTCCCCGTTCACATAAAGTGTCCCCGTTCACATAAAGTGTCCACGTTCACATAAAGTGGTTTTTTTATTTTATTTTTTCCGATCCAGAAGCACTTGAGCTTTTCAGCTCTTCGGCTCGGTGCCATAGACATCGTAACCCTTCGGTTCGGTGCCACGAACACCGTAAATCTGGGGAATCTGTGGCTTTTCTGCCATCCCGTGGAAGTGAACCCGCACACACAGAGGGATAGTCACCCGTAGTCCAACGCGCTACGAACACGCTGGGCAGACGGGCGACACACATAAAGTCATAGAGCAAGCAGTCTGAGTTAGACAACCAGATTTGTCGCAAATTACTTGTGTCAGCACAGACAGTGGTATATCGTACTTAATTCTTGATCGAACGTTGGTAGAGTGTGCACCATGTGTTCATAGACTGTTATCATAGACCTATCATCACATACACACAGATATTTTTTGTATATATATCATGTTTGTGTAGTAGTCATTCAGCTTTTGTAACAAAATCTTGTGTCATATAGACTAGTTGAGTCAAGATTTGCTGGGAAATTGCCAACAAATGCTGATGGTAGATATGTTGTATGATGTGAGTGCTATCTCTGATGATAGATAAACTATCTTGTATGATGTGAGTGCTATCTCTGATGGTAGATAAACTATCTTGTATGATGTGAGTGCTATCTCTCATGATAGATAAACTATCTTGTATGATGTGAGTGCTATCTCTGATGGTAGATAAACTATCTTGTATGATGTGAGTGCTATCTCTCATGATAGATAAACTATCTTGTATGATCTGAGTGCTATCTCTGATGGTAGATAAACTATCTTGTATGATGTGAGTGCTATCTCTGATGATAGATAAACTATCTTGTATGATCTGAGTGCTATCTCTGATGATAGTTCCCTGCATTGTTGTAACTTTTTATAACACTTGTTGATTATCTGCAGTATCAAATACTCCTTTAATTCAGTTTCTGTTAGTCTATCTACATCGAATCTCTTGTAAATATTGTTTTTCTGTTGCCCTATTTTTCTGTTGCCCTATTTTTCTGTTGCCCTGTTTTTATGATACCCTTTTTCCGTTGCCCTGTTTTCCCAAGTTGCAAGTTTGATGTCATCTGTGACTTGTGTTTTATGATTAGATTATTCATTGTGCTTGCTTGCGTGACTGTGTCCTTAAAATGTCGATTTATTAAATATCACAGCAGCCACCCCGAAGTTTTTTCCAAATCTGTTCTGGTCCGGTCTGACCACCTTAGATTTATATGTTTCCGTACATTGACCAGATGGTGGTCGCTGCCAACTTCTGAGTCTATCTTGACTGCAACACCTAACCGTGAGGTTCACCAGCATGAGATGCTATATTTGTCCATCTTCAAGTAGTGCATGTAAAACAAACCTTGTCAGTTTTATATAGATAGGAACAGACTGGAAAACCGCTGTCGACAACAATTCATTCCAAATAAAACAATGATTATATAAAGTATTACCATCGTTAAAAAAGATAGGACATTGTTGCCGGTGCTACGGTGTTTACGCACTGTCGTCGAGCTCTTCTTATGTAATATAATGGGACAGGAAAAAATGATTTTGTTCACCGAAGTGTAAGATTGTGGTAATATCAATCATTCAATGCAACAAAACTCAGTTTCTAAGTTTGTAATGGTGCAATAATATGGCCTCAGTTCATTCAGTCACTCCAGCACTTGATGCACCACAACATTACAATCAAGTAATCACCGTTTGGTCACACATACATACTGAGTTACACGATCAGACAATCATGCAGTCACACACATACTGAGTTACACGATCAGACAATCATGCAGTCACACACATACTGAGTTACACGATCAGACAATCATGCAGTCACACACATACTGAGTTACACGATCAGACAATCATGCAGTCACACACATACTGAGTTACATGATCAGACAATCATGCAGTCACACACATACTGAGTTACACGATCAGACAATCATGCAGTCACATACATACTGAGCTACACGATCAGACAATAAACCCCACACTTTATTAAATACAGAATCCATCATACTATAGTACTCGATCAGTTGTTTAAGCTACATAGCAGTCGATCATAAGTCGATCATAAGTCGATCATAAGTCGATCAATCCCTCACTCAACACACTTACATTACTAAATAATTCATTCATATTTCCCAAGTACTTTGAAGAATATAACAACTTGTTGAAGTACTGGACAACCCACTAAAGCACTCTGGCAATCACACACCCACTCAAGCATTCTGAAAATCAAACACACACTCAAGTACTATGACAATCACACACCCACTCAAGCATTCTGAAAATCAAACACACACTGGAGTACTCTGACAATCACACACACACTCAAGTACTCTTACAATCACACAATCCAATCAAGTACTCTGACAATCACACACACACACACACACACACACACACAAGTACTTAAGCAATAAACATATCACGTATCATATTATTATTGATAATTTGTTGTGTCCAGGCTACGACGACGGCAACCATCAGCATCATCTGTAAATTAAGTCTGTTGAACCCACAGACAACAGAGATCTATCCCCAGTCAACAAACTATCAAGTCTGGATCAACGCCATCACAACTTTACACTGTTGCATCAACACGTTTGAAACAATGATTAACCAAAAAAATGACAAACAAATATTTGTGAGAATGAAGTGAAGACAACAGAAGAACTAAATGAGACTCTATGTTTGTTATGAAGAAAATATCCAGTAATAAAGTAATAATTATGTCATTAATAAACATCATGTTAGTTTTTGATTTGTTTCTCTTACCTGCTTTCTCTCTTGCTTTATCTTTACCTCTAGCTCATTCTATCTTTTCTCTCTCTCTATTTATATATATATATATATATATATATATATATATAACTCTCTCTCTCTCTATATATATATATATATATATATATAACTCTCTCTCTCTATATATATATATATATATAACTCTCTCTCTCTCTATATATATATATATATATAACTCTCTCTCTCTCTATATATATATATATATATCTCTCTCTCTATATATATATATATATATATATATATATATATATATATATATCTCTATATATATATATCTCTCTCTCTATATATATATATATATATATAACTCTCTCTCTCTATATATATATATATATATATAACTCTCTCTCTCTATATATATATATATATATAACTCTCTCTCTCTCTATATATATATATATATATATATAACTCTCTCTCTCTATATATATATATATATATAACTCTCTCTTATATATATATATATATATATAACTCTCTCTCTCTATATATATATATATATATATATAACTCTCTCTCTCTATATATATATATATATATAACTCTCTCTCTCTCTATATATATATATATCTCTCTCTATATATATATATATATATATATATATATAAGGGCGCTCGTCATTAAGGGCCAGTGGGGCCCAGTCCCACAAAACATTTTGAACTTATTAACGTAATACTTATTAACGTAATACTTATTAACGTAATACTTATTAACGTAATACTTATTAACGTAATACTTATTAACGTAATACTTATTAACGTAATACTTATTAACGTAATACTTATTAACGTAATACTTATTAACGTAATACTTATTAACGTAATACTTATTAACGTAATACTTATTAACGTAATACTTATTAATCACGTTAGTAACGTGAACTTATTAATTTTATCAATTATTTGTTCATAATTATTACTTTCAACGTGATACTATTTAGCTTTGAAAGTTGATATATAACGCTAAAACATCATACACTATGAAATTCAGCATCTTTTCTCCATAATTAGTATACGCTCCTGGTTATTAAGGGCCAGTTAAGTCTCGTCCTCCCCCAAAAAAAAACAACCAAAAATGAGTAAGGTGTACTTATTATTTTATAACTTATTTCGTCATAAATATTACTTTTAACTTTGTACTGATTAGCTTTGAAAGTTGAATATATAACACTAAAATATAAATATTATATCAGAATAATATATAACATGTCATTTAAACAAAATATTATATAATACAGTCTGAATACAGTCACACATATTGCAGCGCACTATTTTTCGGTAGTTCATTTTAAAATGTGTCTAGCTACAATGTAACATTGCGACCTTTGACCTTTGACGTCTACCTGCAACGATAATTGTCAAAACAATTACGTCATTTTCATTCATCCTGTAGCTGATGTATTCGTACGCGTCAACTCATTACTTGATTAAATACCAATTGAATCACGAATTATATATATAACAATAGTACAACATTATAGTAAATAATAGAAATAAGTTACTAATTATCATAGAATAGTTTAAGTTAATCGCAAATTCCATCAATATACATTTGTCTACGACATTGTACTTTCACTTTTACTTTCATGTCGACCAGTCAGAGTTCACGAGATGCGAACGTACATGGGAACCTGGTTCAAGGGTCACGGATTTCGTGGATTTTGTGTTATGGTTTTTTTTTTAATGTGTTGTTTGAATTTGGAGCCCTTAAAAGGAGTGTATGAGGAACTGTGAGTTGTTGTGGGTTACTGTGAGGGTCAGAAGGTGATGGTATCAGCAATAATTGCTAGGAAGTAGTCCAAATTTCGGGATTTAATCCGGCGACGCCATATGAACTCACTCATGTATGAGTCCCAGAAATAGCGATGTGTTCCATTTTGCCTCTTGTTCCTTTCCTTAGCAGTTTTCCACAAGCGCTCAATGGTTTGGGTATGTGCACCTATGTTTTTGGATCAACAAAGTTAACTGAGTAGTTGACTGGTGGTTCAAGCCTGGAATACTGGCAACTGTTCTGTACGCTCGCCACTGGTCGGACATGACCGTTGTACCGGGACAATTGTACGCTCGCCACTGGTCGGACATGACCGTTGTACCGGGACAATTGTACGCTCGCCACTGGTCGGACATGACCGTTGTACCGGGACAATTGTACGCTCGCCACTGGTCAGACATGACCGTTGTACCGGGACGAATGTACGCTCGCCACTGGTCGGACATGACCGTTGTACCGGGACGAATGTACGCTCGCCACTGGTCGGACATGACCGTTGTACCGGTACGAATGTACGCTCGCCACTGGTCGGACATGACCGTTGTACCGGGACGAATGTACGCTCGCCACTGGTCGGACATGACCGTTGTACCGGGACGAATGTACGCTCGCCACTGGTCGGACATGACCGTTGTACCGGGACGAATGTGCGCTCGCCACTGGTCGGACATGACCGTTGTACCGGATAATGTGCGCCATAATGATAGGTAGAAGTGTTTCAGCTTTCCTATCAGGAACACATGCCATGAAACATTCACCTGTGTCACGGCAAGTACCACCGAACACCCTCTGTTGTGGCAAAACGTGACCGACATGATGTTTTCTTCTACTGAACAGGTTCTCATCAATTTCGACAATCTGGTCGGGGCCTCAAATGCTGTCAGGTGTCTGCATCAGTGTCAGTGCACACACCTCTCGTAGAATGTTCTTCCACTTAACAGTTGTTTTGCTGCTCATATGCAACTGTTCTTCCCAGAAATCTATTGTTGTCCACACTTGAGACCAGACGTACAGGAATAAAATGACATCCCTGTAAGTCAGATTTGATCCTTGCAACCATGTCTGACGGTGATGTTCTCTGTACAGGTAATGAGATAACATTTCCATCGGTCTTGTTTTGCTGTCAACGACAATGTCATATCATGGTTGTTTCAACAGTTTTCTGGAAGAATGTTAAAAAACAAGGCTACTATTCTTGTCATTAACAGCTGCTGAAAGAGATCAAATATCCATCGCCATCTTTACTAAAGTATCCAGTAAGCAGGGAATGACGGGATTTAATGACGGAATTGTCCGTCATTACAATAATAATGGGAACCCTCTGCGCTATATTTAGAACAACGCTCAAAAACAGTCTAAATTTAGAACCCCATTTTAACGGTGAGTCACAGCACAGCAAACTCTAGATAACTAGACCAGACAACTGAATGGGGATTCCCTGACTTAGATCAGAGAAGGGGACTGGAAAATATAGATGTTTGATATAACACTGCAAGCTTTTTGCAATTTTACTCAATTCTATGAGTCTATGGTTATTTATTGGTGAAACATATTCATAATATTGATATTCCTTATTGTTAAACTTAACTTGTTGCATAATATAACTTCGATTTAGCATTTTGTGTTGATTTTAAAATGAATTTGTTTATATACACCAATACTGGAATGCGAGGTCACGTGGTGTAGTTGCGATCTGATTTCCCAGAATTCTTACCAGAGTCCAAAGGCCTATAAGTTTATAGTTGGCTCTGGTTGAGTTGAGTGAAACACGTAACAACATTTTTAACAATAACAAAGTTACAAAGTACTAGAGATTTACAAAATACAACAACAATAACAAAGTTACAAAGTACTAGAGATTTACAAAATACAACAACAATAACAATACACGGTTTCTGTGTATGCCAAGCCACCCAATGGAAAACATATTGAAATTTCGAGCAATGGGCGGGTGAAAAGAAGCAGCTTTATTCATCAGGCCAAAAGACTGAATAGGCACACTTCAGTCCTACCAAAAGTTGGCATTCCCTTAAAGTCTGTACCAGAGCAAACCCCTTGGAGAGAGGAGACTGAACCAGAAGTATGTATCCAAACAGAAGTTAAAGGAATACTCGACAAGGATGAGCAGAACAGCATACAACGCCAGACAGTCACTCTCAGTTTACTTGATGAAGAATACCCACATGATCTCTGGGTCAGGGTATACACGGATGGGTCAGCAGAAAATGCAGTGAAGAATGGCGGAGCAGGAGTGTACATAGAATACCCAAACAACGCTAGAGATGCGATTAAAGTACCAACGGGGAAATTCTGTCACAACTATGATGCAGAAATTCAGGCAATCAAGGTGGCAACTGAAAAACTATTGAATACCAGACCCGATCCTCAACCTGTTATATTTTTGACAGATGCAAAATCAGTACTCCAAGTACTCCAGTCCAGAAAATTGCCAGGTCTACAGACCCTACTGTCTAAATTGTCCAAGCAGCGCAGGGTCATCTTGCAGTGGATACCTTCTCACTGTGGAATACCAGGAAATGAAACAGCAGACCGATTGGCAAAGGAAGGTGTTGCAGGAGAGCAACCGGATCTGCCAGTTACCTACCACCAAAAGAAAAGGATGATTAAATCAATGGGAAAGCCACAAATACCAACACAAGACGATTACTATAATATGAGCAGATTGGAACAAGTTGTCATTCTGCGCTTTAGAACACAATCGGCTCCGCAGCCACATGTATACAAAATTCAAGATTGGCAATGCAGCCATGTGTATATGTGTATAGGCACACCAGACTGCAGAGCACATACTTCAAGACTGCCCCGAATATGATACACTGAGGCAAACTCACTGGCCTAACGAAACAACACTCGAGAGAAAATGACACGGACCACTGTGTGAGCTACAAAAGACAGTGAAGTTTATACAAGAGACAACATTGAATGTATAGACAATATACATTATTCAAGCGAACGAAAGAAAGGAAGGATACAAGAGATAACATTGAATGTATAGACAATATTTCAAGCGAACGAAAGAAAGTAAGAATACAAGAGACAACATTGAATGTATAGACAATATTTCAAGCGAACGAAAGAAAGGAAGGAAGGACAAAAGAGTTATTTTAGTCAACAACTAGATATATCCAGAAAGAATTCAAAATTAAAGAAAACTTGCTGATGTTGCAAATAAGAATGAGAAAAAGTATTTTAGACATATAACGAGACACGACGGGCTTGATAATACCATCAAGGAAGGAGACATACCAGAAAATAGAAAGACCACGGAGAAGATGGATATCAAGATGTTACTGATAGTTTGAACATGACCGCTGCAGAGGCCGGACATCTGACCAATGAGAGAGAGAAATACAGAAAGACTGTTAAGGTGGCACAGTTCTGCTCAGAACAAGCTATGTCATGATGATGATGACGCCAGTGGTCTATAGTGGTGCACATATTTGCGATATTTCAACAATATTCTACAACTGACATTGGCGCACACATCAGCACATAATTATGTTGAACGTGTGCACTACGCATGCCAAACTCCGGAAATGTGTTGACTTTATGCTTTAGAACAAGTCGTCAGGCCGGACAACGACTGTCCTACTGTTGCAGTTCTACTAGTCAGTGGAAGCAACAATGTTTCTACCACTGTAAGTACAGTTTCTCTATACACTTTCATGTGTCGGTGTCTGCTGTTCACAATAACTACGGTTTCAACATAGAAAACTGACAAGAAAAAAAAAGGAAAGAAAAAATGACTCTTGTAATGCAATCGACTCAATTATTCATCAACCATCACTACCAGCAAGAAAACTACCACTTCAACAGCTACAAACATCAGCATTATCAGATAGAAAAATTAATTGAGTGAGAACAACAACCACCACTACAACCACCACAATCAGGACTACAACTACAGAAACGAGAAACAACAATAGATAATACCACTAGCACACAACAATAGCAAATAACTCATAATCGTTGTCATCAAATGGAGGTTGGCTATTTCTATAACGTGGAAACTACATTTCCAAGAAGTACATCTAAGAGAATCTACTCTCCTCAACATGCTACAGGTAACTTGACCACTATGCTCCCATACAGGAATTCTTCACAAAGTTATTATTCCGACAACAGAGAAGGTCAGTCTTCGTTTGGAGTACACGTAAAAGAAGACAAAATAAAATCGACGTATAATTGTGGAAAAGATGGTTCGCAACAAATAATTACACGAAATGTCTTGGGGCCAACTATCCTGCCTTGTGTGGGATCTACAATACAGTATAATTCTATGAATACAGCAGGTTCATCTACTTTCAAAGCAGCGATGGAGAAAGCAGTGAGGACTGCAACATATTCAGAGATATATTTCTCTGGACATCCTCGTGGAAGTCAAGCGTTACTGCCAGCTAATATGATTGATGTAGATTCAACAGATGCACATTATACCGAGGGTACATCGAGTGAATATTCGTTGGAAGCAACAATGCACAAATCCCCGGCAAGGGCGACAAACATGAAGGAAATATACTACTCTCGGAAACCTCGTGAAAGTCAAACTTCACTGACCAATACGTTGACCGATGTAGATTCTTTACATACATCTGTTTCCGAGACAGTACCAGGTATATCATCTCTAACAGTCGTGCCACATAAAAATACATCGAACCCACAGCAACCTATAATCTCAACCACTCAGGCTACTCCTAAAACGATATCCCAACAAAGTGAACTATCGTTAACACAGCCAACATATTCAACATACTCAACACCATTTCCAAGCAGAATTCGAATTGTTTCTAAGCCTACAATACTACCATTAGCATCTCCCACTACCAATATTTCTCACGGAAATTACTATCTACAATCACGTGTGAATCAAACACCACTACCCACTAAATTGATAACTGATGTGGACACGACACAAAGATACAATCCTGGGAGTCAAGCCCCACTACCCACTAAATTGACACCCGGTGTGCATGCGACACAAAGAAATAAACATGGGAAGACAAGAAGTAGGTCATCGGTAGAATCAATAATAGTGCCACCCAAAAAACCAGCATCCCATTTACAACTATCCTTCCTCTCACTCCCGCAGGTTACGCCTCTGACGACATCACAACTTTGGCAACTGTCGTTCAAACAACCATTATATGCAACACTATTATCAACAAAGTCTCGAAAGCCACATCGTGAACCTAAAGTTACCAAATCATTGTCACGAAATACACCCTTGTCACCAACACCATTGTCACGAAATACACCCTTGTCACCAACACCATTGTCACAAGAACGAAATGTTCATCGTCCTCTTTTGTGGACACAGACATCATCTTTAGATATGCCACTTCCATCATTGTCACAACGGGCACCTCTACCAACTGTATCATCACCACTGTTATCACAAAAGGCACCTCTACCAGTTGTATCATCACTAATATTGTCACAACGGAAACCTCTACCAGTTGTATCGTCTCCACAATTGTCACAAAGATCACCTCCACCTGTTGTATCATCACAACAATTGTCACAACAGACACCTCCATCAGTTATACAACCACCACCCTTTTTGCATTGGCCATCGTTTTCAGTGATATTACAGCACCGATTTTGGCAAAGATTGCCTAGTCTAGTCAAATCGTCACAACCACAACCGCAGAGACCACCTACTCCAGCTATGTCCGCGCAAACATTCTCGCAAAGACCACCTACTCCAACTAAGTCCGCACAAACATTCTCACAAAGACCACCAACTCCAACTATGTCCACAAAATCGCAAAGACTACCTACTCCAGCTATGTCCACACACACATTGTCGCATGGACCACCTACTCCAGCTAGGTCCACACACACATTGTCGCATGGACCACCTACTCCAGCTAGGTCCACACACACATTGTCGCAAGGACCACCTACTCCAGCTATGTCCACACACACATTGTCGCAAGGACCACCTACTCCAGCTAGGTCCACACACACATTGTCGCATGGACCACCTACTCCAGCTAGGTCCACACACACATTGTCGCATGGACCACCTACTCCAGCTAGGTCCACACACACATTGTCGCATGGACCACCTACTCCAGCTAGGTCCACACACACATTGTCGCATGGACCACCTACTCCAGCTAGGTCCACACACACATTGTCGCATGGACCACCTACTCCAGCTAGGTCCACACACACATTGTCGCATGGACCACCTACTCCAGCTAGGTCCACACACACATTGTCGCAAAGACCACCTCTTATAACTATTCCGCATCCCCCTTTGTTAACAACACCGCATGTCCTACATATGCCATCTTCACTGCGCACTCCAGAAACATTGAGTGCAGTGATACCATCAGCAACATTAGAACTTAAACGTCGATTTGTAACATCAGAAAAACAAGGAGGGCAGAATTATAAAAATGGAACACGAGTTAGTAGATTAGCAGAAAAGTTCCCAATGTTTCCGATTATACAGAGGAGCTACCGATCCCACTCGCAAATACCATGGAGGCATACAAGAGGACATACCACCGTCAACTGTCCACAGAGCTAGATAAACCATAATTAGTCTTTCAGATACGATCGTATCATATGTATTTTTGGAAATAGCAAATTCTAGAAGAGAAGGGTCCGTGTTTATTAATCGGAGATTATCTACAGTGTCACTAACACTAGTCGTATGAAAACAAGGCTACAAGATCGCACGAAACAATCATTTAATAATTTGTTGTTGATGGGAAACTGTGGCAGTCTCTAGTAATGTAATCATCACTTTAGCAAACTGGTAGATGCCATGAGCAGAATCCAGGTGTGAAGTTAGTCCTGGTGCCAACGGTTATTTTTGTACCAAATAAGTTAATTTGTACAACTGAGTCTTGATGGCGGATGTGTCTATGTGTCATCTTTGTGGCGTTGTCAATATAATCTATTTACTGACTCGATCTATGCAACAACTGACTCTGTTTACTGACTCGATCTATGCAACAACTGACTCTGTTTGCTGACTGTGTTAGTTTCAATAACCGACATGATGTGAACAAACATGGCTGGTTGATGTCGTCACAAGTTGCAATACTTGAACAGAAGTTGTCATGTTATGTTTGACAACATGTTTCTGACATGAAGACAGATGCTGATTCCGTCCAGAACATTTTCTTCAAGGTAAGAAGACATCAAGAGCAAAAGAGAGAGAGAGAGAGAGAGAGAGAGAAAGAGAGAGATATAAAGATAGAGAGAGATAGTAATATAGAGAGAACGAGTTGATCTCTCACACTCTGCGAGATCTGTGTGTTTGGCACCGAGAACGTGAGGGAGTCTTTGTAGCCAAGTGGTTACGCCCTTGCCTTGCGAGTCGAACATTATCCGGACCGCGCGGTTCTGTTCACAATTTATTTGTTGTCCAGAGATCCCCAGGAATGTTACCAGAGCTACGGAGTTCGTGCTTTGTGCAGACATCTCGGCAAATGACGAGTCATATCTGCGGAGAGGAAGAGAACCATATAGGGTAAAACCCGGTGAAATGAAGTCAAATCATTCGATTTCAAAATGCTTTTAAAAAAACCTGAGTGCATCAAACCTGAGTGCATCAAACGTGAGTGCATCAAACCTGAGTGCATCAAACCTGAGTGCATTAAACCTGAGTGCATCAAACCTGAGTGCATCAAACCTGAGTGCATCAAACCTGAGTGCATCAAACCTGAGTGCATCAAACCTGAGTGCATCAAACTTGAGTGCATCACAAGTAACGCTAGTTGGCTAGGACTTGTAGAACATGCACATATCACAGGAATAATTATGTAATGTAATAAATATTGATATGCTTGTTTGTATAAATACAGTATTCATTATATTGTTCTTTTCTGACTCTCAGTCTATGCTTTGGAATATTCAAAATGGCAGTTTGCGGTATAAGTGGATATCTTCTGTTGAGATATATCCTCTTCTTCTTCTTTGCGTTCGTTCTTTACGACCAATTTTAATCCCTTTTGTGATATGTTTGATCTTTGCCAAGAACGTGTATACGTTGCACATTGGTTTGGTAGGCCCTAAACGCATAGACTTCACACGTTTAGGACACATGCATCCGATTTCAACCAAACCTCCCTAGTCGCCTTTTACGACATGCATGGCAGGTAACAGTGGTTCTATTCTCTACACCTCAAATTTGGGCCCCGGTAACCACTCGGGCGTGTTGAGATACCACACTTCAAGAGGCTTGCGGTGATCTAGTATCCTTGGCATGGGGGTGTTTGAGGGGCAGTGAGAGAGCGGACCAGCTTGCATCAACAGAATCTATTATCGGGGAATTGAAGATGGCTAAGGGGCATGTTCTTCGGTCTCTTCTTCACTACCTGTTAGATGATGACACTATAATCGATGTTGAATATATCGAATGAGTTAATGAGTTACCCGTTCTAGAACTTGATTTCTGATGAGCAAAGAAAGCAGTGTGGTTAACAAGTAAGCACATGAACCACCATATGCATACCCTTCGGCATCTGTTTGCAGTAAACACATATCTGTTTGCAGGGAGTGTTGTGTTGCAGAAGACAGAGCACATATCTGTTTGCACAGAGTGTTATGACTTTGGGTGCAGTAACCAATAACCAATAACTCCATTCACTATTCTTGCACTGTGTTCGTTGTTAGCTTATTCAATCACTCACTGTCTTGTAACTTAACTCGAAGTCTCAACTACAGATTTAGTTACATCTAAACACATGATATTCATACATGTCATCCATCGTCCATCACTGATTGTTGATGGTTTCATGAATAAATCTTGTGTTTCCTACAGGTCTAACATGCCATGAAGATTACCAAACTGTTATATCTAGATTTGATGAAAGTGAAGAATATAACAGAGAATAGTCCGTCTCTAATATAATGTGCTAGAACACCACCAACAGCGTCCGTCATGTTACCAGATCACAACTAACAAGTAGGCACTGCGCATCACGTGACACAGAAGGGCCTGGTCGAGATAACAACTTAGATATATCAATTATGCAGTCAGGTTCTCATATATCTGCTCAACTATCCCCCTTTTCCTCCCCTATCCCTACTGACAACGCCTCTGTGTTCATTCAGCAAAGCTGGTATATGGAAGCGTTCTACACAAAACCCTTCACGAGTAAAAGAAAACATAATACAAAACTAAACTTATATATTTATATATACTTTCAACTTGAAGAACTTCCTGCAGCTTGAAGAACTTCCTGCTGCTTGAAGAATTAATTATCAGCTTGAAGAACTAACAGATATGCAAGTGAATGTGTTTCTGTTTATTTTTATTAAAAAACCCAAAATCAAGGCAGATTATGTCAACAAATCAACAAATACATATGTATAATTGTATCAAGAAGACAGATAAAGATGAAAGAAACACCAATATTGTCTAAGTGAAGTGTTATAATAACGATTTGGAGAAACATTGGGTTTTTTGTTATGTTCATTTAGATTTCATTTTTAAATCTGTTTTGCTGTTGTGACTTTTAGTATTATTGACAGGACTTCTTCTTCTTCTTCTTCTTCTTCTTTTGTCGTCACACTGCTACCGGGTTGTTGCCCAGTGTCGTCACACTGCTACCGGGTTGTTGCCCAGTGTCGTCACACTGCTACTGGGTTGTTGCCCAGTGTCGTCACACTGCTACCGGGTTGTTGCCCAGTGTCGTCACACTGCTACCGGGTTGTTGCCCAGTGTCGTCACACTGCTACCGGGTTGTTGTCCAGTGTCGTCACACTGCTACCGGGTTGTTGCCCAGTGTCGACATTAACAGGACTGGTACTTATAATTAGTCCATTAATTAAAAACTTGCAATGCTAAAATGGGATGCACATGTCTTAAACGTGTAAAAGTCACCTTGTTTAGGGACCTACCAAACCAATTTGCAAGGTATACACGTTCTTGGCAAAGATCAAACATATGACAAATAATGATTAAAATTGATTGTAAAGACCGAACGCAAAGAAGAAAACGAAGAAAGACTTGCATTGGCATCGTTCACGAGGCATGGGTTCTTCTCTCTGACAATGAACAATAGTTGGGGATGGCAAACTATTTCTGATTTTAGTTTAATTATTTTGAAAATTAATTATTTGAAAAAGTGTTCCCGAGTGGTTGCCGGGGCCCAAATTAGGGTGTAAAGAATGGAACCACTATTACCTGCCACGTATGTCATAAGAGGCGCCTAAGGAGGTTTGGCGTGGGCCTAGCTACCCCACACCGTAAAAAACAGTTGATGGCTACAGAACGGAGAGAGAACCGAGTAAACGCTGGCTGAAACCGGACACATCACCGAAGGATGAGCACCAGAGCTCCAAATGGTGCTGAAGATGTGACTTAAAATACACCAATGCTAAGGCTGCATGAATCAGATTTTCACATGAATAGAATTTATAGGAAAATCTGGTACATCGGTCTGGGCGGTGATCGCGAGAGAGAGAGAGAGAGAGAGAGAGAGAGAGAGAGAGAGAGAAAGTGTTACCTAATTAGATATTCTTCTATTTACAAACAATAACAACAATAACCAATCATCTTTTGTAATATCAATCAATCATGTGTCGTCTCCGCATTGAAGGTAATCTCTAATGACTCTATAACACGTTTTGTATGTTTTCCTGACGGCACACTGTACCAGACATTTGACTGTTCAACTACTGATGTTTGATACTCAATTGTATCTGTATTTTCTCATGTTCTTTTTCCTTCTATTTCCTCCTTCCAAGATGGTTGCTCAGCAACTGTGAGTCATCTCTCTTAGCGTAAGCACATTGTGTTCTTCTTCTTCTTCTTCTTCTTCTTCTTCTTTACGCCCTCTGTTAATTCTGGAGGAAAGTCATGACGCCTGGTATTGCGCTTCTGAATGATTTTTGCGTGGGCATATGTTGCCCTTTTACAGGCATTTCTCAACCATTTGGGCAGCCTCGCCGAACTCAGAGGTACTTGAAGATTAGATCCTTCAAGGTAGATCATTGCAGGAAACATGTTGTCCTTGTTACCCTTTCTGCGATAGAATTAGTTAGTGAAGGCAGAACGGATGACGCCTCTATCGGTTTTATTGCCTTTGGTGAGGTTGTTCCGTACACATCGTAAGATAAACACTTTTTAATGATCTTTTTGTGCCGTAAATTTGGGCTTAGATCTACGTCAGAGAGCTTAGCTTACTTTGCGACTGGGTTAGATCGCTCCGGTAAAGATCCGAGCGATCTCGACCCTTCTAGGGCTAGTCACAGGAATTGTCACCTTTCTTGTGTTCATTGCTCTTTTTCGATCATTTTTGCCGTATATATGGGCTTTTGATCTTCGCCAAAGAGTATGTCTACAATATGCGCTCTTTCTGACTATATGAGATCCTTCCGGATTTGGAACATTCTCAGTAATTGGAGACGCATGTGTTCTGTCAAACAAACGATCATATGTTGGCGGTAAGCAAAATGTCTGATCTGCCTAATGTTTATCTCCGTCAGCAGTTCTCTTTTCACTTTTTTTTTGGTTGTTGTTGTTGTTGTTGTTGTTGTTGTTGTTGTTGTTGTTGAAATACTAGTTTATTCGTTTTCTTCTCTTTCCATGACATTCATCTTATTTTTCTGTCTATCAACATCTCATAAGCTTCAATTCTTCTTTCCATCTGTTTGTTCGTTGTCCCTAGTCTTATTTTTCTGTCTATCAACATCTCATAAGCTTCAATTCTTCTCTCCATCTGTTTGTTCGTTGTCCCTAGTCTTATTCTTCTGTCTATCAACATCTCATAAGCTTCAATTCTTCTCTCCATCTGTTTGTTCGTTATCCCTATTTCTTCTTTATGCAGCAATATGTGAATATATGGAATACTTTTAGAGAAAGAAGATATAGTAGTCAAATTCTCATGGGTACTGTCAGCAAATAGACTTTGGGATGGCTGCTGCAACGGAGGACAGAGCACGAATGGGAATGCCCAATGTGCCATGACAACGATCTCATAACATAACATAACATAACATATCATAACATAACATAACATAACTTTAAGTGTCTTAACGTTTGTGTATGTTTCAGTTTGGAATAGCTCAATTGCTCTTCTGACATGTCTTTGGGTGCTCCGATCTCCTTCACAGTATCTCCAACAGCGGCCAGCAACTGACGGTACCAGTTCGATGTTGATTGGAGAACCTATTCCTATCCCTGTTGTGCTGATCTTTTCTGACCACTTCAATCTTTAATCCCAGCTCCTATATTCCAGAAATTAATGTGGATTTGTTTAGATCAAAGTTCTCATTGCGGCCACATTCTATGGGGGTGTTCAGAATGTCAACTCATCTGGGTTGTGCGTCTGCCTGCAAGCTGCGCCTCCTAGTTTTGAAAATAAACGGATGAGCGAGCCAGTATGAGAGCGCGTTTTCCCAGTGCTGATAACCAACTGAGTGCATATTCCCTAACGGCGACGAAGCGGACCAGGCTCCCAGCAAATAAGGGACAAAGTAACGTATGTTATTAAGACTCGCTCACTCGCGTGGTCTTGTGTGTGTGTGTCCGTTTATCGAAGTTGCCCAGTCATGATGTGATGCAGTCAGTCTAAAATTTTAAAAGCTCGACGATTGTCTCGTTGAAAAACCCGGCTCTTGCAACGAGCTTATGTGTCGGCAGGTAGAAATATAGAGTCGTTATTTGCTTGGCGAGGCGCAGTCTTTGTCGTTTCGCTTCAATTTCGCATTTTCGCCGGGGACGTCGAGATCCGCTTTGCACAGAGCGCTGTCTCCCTACCCCGAGCATTATCGGTCCAGTCACGTCCATGACAGCTATCTGGTTGATCCTGCCAGTAGTCATATGCTTGTCTCAAAGATTAAGCCATGCATGTCTAAGTTCACACTGTCTCACGGTGAAACCGCGAATGGCTCTATGAATCAGTCGAGGTTCCTTAGATGACACGATCCTACTTGGATAACTGGGGCAATTCTAGAGCTAATACATGCTTACCAAGCTCCGAACCTCGTGGAAAGAGCGTTTTTATTAGTTTAAAACCAATCGCCGTTACCCTTCGCGGGGTGCGGCGTCAACTGGTGACTCTGGATAACTTTGTGCTGATCGCAAGGCCTCATGTGCCGGCCACGCATCCTTCAAATGTCTGCCCTGTCAAATCTCGATGGTACGTGACATGCCTACCATGTTTGTAACGGGTTGCGGAGAATCAGGGTTCGATTCCGGAGAGGAAGCATGAGAAACAGCTACCACATCCAAGGAAGGCAGCAGACGCGCAGCTTACCCACTCCCGGCACGGGGAGGTAGTGACGAAAAATAACAATACCGTACTCTTTCGAGGCCCGTAATTGGAATGAGTACACTTTAAACCCTTTAACGAGAAACTATTGGAGGGCAAGTCTGGTGCCAGCAGCCGCGGTAATTTCAGCTCCTATAGTGTATATTAAAGTTGTTGCACTTAAAAACTCGCCGGTTCACTGTCTGTTGTCTCCTGCCCTACCGTCTGCCGGCTCTCTCCCGTGTGTGCTCTTCACTGAGCGTCCCGGGTGGCCGGCGTGTTTACTTTGAAAAAATAAGTGTTCAAAGCAGGCCTCAGCTTTGGCCAAGTTACCAACGTGAGATGGTAAACAATAGAGATTCCAGACATCCACGTGAGATGGTAAACTATAGATGTTCCATACATCAACGTGAGAATGTGAGATGGTAAACAATAGAGATTCCAGACATCAACGTGAAAACGTAAGATGGTAAACAATATCTATTGAACGATTTTACAAAATTGAGCCTTCAATGATAGCCAATTTGTCATTTGTTGTTGTTCTTCTTCTTTGTCGTCACACTGCTACCGGGTTGTTGCCCAGTGTCGTCACACTGCTACCGGGTTGTTGCCCAGTGTCGTGGTTTTCTTTTTTTGTCTTGCGCTGTTCTGGTGGCTTGTGGATTGTTATCTTTGCTCTTTCACAGGATTCTGCTACGCCATCCAACCATCTTTTATGTGGTCTTCCTCTTGCCTTCTTTCCCGATGTTCTGTTGTAGAAGACTCTGTATACTGTGGAGTTTGGATGCATTCTTATTAAGTGGCCAAACCACTTCATTCTTTGTTTCTCTATGTAATTCAAGCACGGTTTTGTGCCAACTTTCTTTCTTATGCTGATGTTAGTGATTCTGTCTTTTCTTGTGTTATTGGTAACTTTTAGCAGGCAACGCATTTCACATGTAGTTATTTTTTGTGACTGCGCTTTGCTTAATGTCCATGTTTGGCTCTGGTAACACAAAGTAGGTATAAAAATGCTGTTGATCATCTGTTGCTTAGCTGCCTGTGAAATTTTTGGGTGCCTTAACAATGGGGCTAGCTGGTAGGTTACAGCATTTGCTTTTTGTACTCTAGCCTCTATCTCTCTATCCAGTTTTCCGTCTTCTGTGAATATGCTTCCTAAGTATTTAAATTCTTTCACTTGGTTTATTTTAGTGCCATAATCAATTTTTCAAATATAAAATTGTAAACTTTCGGAAACTTCATGAAATATATTTGTGTTATGTGCACGACTGTGCTCTGTCTAGAACCACTTTCTGACCGTATGACGTCAGTTTTCGATTGCGACATATTGTCATTCTCAACACGTCTTCAGGCCGTTCAACGGCTGCTCAGACATAGCAGTTGCCTTAATATTCTCACAGAAAGTTCAACAATAATGGTCAAACTGAACTGAGTTCCAGCATCCCTCGCTAACTGTTCCTTCTCTGCAGTCATGACGGCCCGTTTCTCTCCATTTCGTCTACCACCACAACAGATGTCACAACCAGGCATTGAATTAAGTCAAGATAAACAGAGTACACACCCATTATTTTACCATAGTTCGTCACTACAAAACATAACTGACTACCACCCAGATTTGTTCTGTCCACCACAAAGAACATCACTGAATTATACACGTTTATCTGGCAGTACACATGTTGATCAAACACAGACTAAGGTATTGTCTACATTAAGTAATCTACCATTTTCTACTTTATATTTACTTTCACAAGCTTTCCGACAATCAGCACTCGATGGCGAACGTTTCTCTCATAATTCACGTCATATTGGTTTTGTACAATTATTAGCTGGTGGTCCACCACCACCACCTCCACCTCCACTACCAGAAGGTTTCGGGAAACAAGGTGATAGATATAAGTCAAAAGCAGGTGTGCAACAATCAAACACTGAGACGACACAAGGTTCCAGAATTCTAACATGTACAGGTAAACCTTACGCAAACAAAAAGCAGGAGAGCATTGCACTAATGGTACAGAACGCGCTTGCTGGAAAAGTAGGCAAACCTCTTGACTTCTCCAATGAGCCTGAATCAAATATATCTGCAGTAGGCAGACTTCCTGCAGCTTCTAAATCTCCAGTAGGAACACGCCAGTCAGGAGCAAGAGGTAGTCCTCCACCTATCATGCCTAAACCAGGAATGAATAACACCATTTTAAAAGGTCCCCAGCAACTGCTTCCAAGAGCATCAGAAACACCTTCACCCCGAAATGAGAAATATTCTAATACAATTTCATCCAATAACGACACAAGTCATCTATCTTTCGTGACCATCTCTAAAGAAGCACGAATGGAAGCCACGAGAAAGCTAGAAGCTTGTTTACTTAGTAGAATGAAAGGAGCTGGTTCGACAGGCAGGTTAGATAAATCTACTACTAGTAAGACATGTGATGTTGCTCGTACTAGCAGTCATTCAAACAAAATAGATACATCAAGTATTCCAGTACTTCCACAACACGAACGAGAGGCTGCTAAAAAATTATTATCGGATATGTTAAGTAGAAATAGCAAACCACAAGCTTCAGTTCCTCCATCTCTTCGATCTTCATCAGCAGTACGTGCAATAGGAGGTAACGGTGTACGTTCTGCTGGTCATACATCACCACATATTACATCAGTAGAAGATTATGGTATTGCTTCCTCTCCCCCTCTACAACCAGGTTTTAGACCAGCTGGAGCTAGAGGTATTTCTTTCCTCTCCTCTACCGCCAGGTTTTAAACCAGCAGGAGCTGGGGGTATTCCTACACCTCCCCCTCTACAACCAGGCTTTAGACCAGCTGGAGCTGGAGGTATTCCTTTCGCTCTCCCTCTACCGCCAGGTTTTAAACCACCAGGCCTTGGACAAGTAGGGATTGCGGGTATTCCTCCACATCCACAGCTATCACCAGGTATGTGGCCAACAAGATCTGGTATTCCTCCCACTCCAAAATCACCCCATAGCAGTCCTCTCGGTCCTCCTGTAGCAGATGATTTCCAAAAATTGGACAGTACAAGACCCCAACCATCATCGCCATCAGCAGAGCAACGTCCAATAGATCCACGTTTGCAAGAAGATGGAGAAACGTCATCGTGTGTACCTGATGTCAGACCTGGTACTGACAATTTTGTCAAATCAAAGAAAGTGTACAGACTAAACCCAATAACATTCAAGTCATTTTTGAAAACAAAAGATGTGTCGCTGGTCATGTTCTATAGCGAGAACATGCATGCTAAAGAAAAGAAAGACAAGTATTCAGCGAAACAGTTTGCTAAGGTAAGTGATTGTGATCAAAGTAAAGTCAGCGAAACAGTTTGCTAAGGTAAGTGATTGTGATCAAAGTAAAGTCAGCGAAACAGTTTGCTAAGGTAAGTGATTGTGATCAAAGTAAAGTCAGCGAAACAGTTTGCTAAGGTAAGTGATTGTGATCAAAGTAAAGTCAGCGAAACAGTTTGCTAAGGTAAGGGATTGTGATCAAAGTAAATGTGCTTACTGTGTCTAACACGCATGTCAAACTTGTGTAGTCAACTTGTTTCTGGAAATATATACACACACCAGCGCACACAAGCATACAAACAGAAACACACAAGCATACATACACATACACGCGTGCACGCACATACACATACACGCGTGCACGCACATACAGTTCATACACATACACGCGTGCACGCACATACACATACACGCGTGCACGCACATACACATACAATGCGAATGCGGACACCAGTAGTAACATAAGATATGTATCATTATGGTCACTAGTATATAGGATACAGATATCTTACATGTATGATAACTAGTATACAAAGAACATATATATCTTACATATAGAGTCACTAGTATACAAAGAACATATATATCTTACATATAGAGTCACTAGTATACAAAGTACATATATCTTACATATAGAGTCACTAGTATACAAAGTACTGAGATATCTTACATATAGAGTCACTAGTATACAAAGTACTGAGATATCTTACATGTATGGTCACTATAGTCTGTTCAACAACTCATGTCCACAATCCAATACGAATTGTAGCAAAACCATCAATTTTACAGTAGCGAAACTGTGCACCCAATGTTAGAATTATACCGACACAAATGTCTGATGGAAGAAATTGCTATAGGAAACCTGGATATTGTAATATAACGGTTTCCTTTGATGTTGGCGATATATTTGGCTAGTCTAAAACGAAATTTTAGTTTTTACAGTAAACGCACCAATATGACATTTGATGTCAAATCTCATTCAAAGGCGTATCATACCAGCTCATACATGGGGGCCAATGTTGATACTTCCAATAGTATCATGAAATAAACAAGAAATGTAGACATAGTTGTATTATTGTTTTTAATAACTACATTACAGTTAAAGTTAGCTTCCATGTCATAATGCCATCCCCTTTCACGTCCAGGCTTGGGACTGAGTTAAAGTTAGCTGCCATGTCCTAATGATGCCATCCCCCTTTCACGTCCAGGCTTGGGACTTGCAATGGCGGAGCTCAAGTAGTAGCATGTCCCTTGCGGAATGTCGCATTCATTACAGCCCGCCTGAAAAACTCTGTCTCTTGCAGGTTCTCCTGCCTCTTCCAGCGTCATGTTCAAGGTTTCTTTGATATCATCTGTTACCATCTTCGTCTTGGTCGTCCCCTGTCTCGTTTTCCAGGAACCATGTCTTCCATTACCTTTCTCTCCAGACCACTGTGGCGTTAAATGTGGCCAAAATATTTCATCTTCCGTGACATGATATTATTTATGAGCCAATGCTCCTTGATATTCAGGTCTTGAAGGATGTCTTTGTTTCTTCTCTTCTCTGTCCAGGATGTTCTTAGAACGTTTTATTTTGCACCTTGTTATGGTGGAGCTACTGGAGATATTCTTTTCAAATTGCTACTTCTTCGTTTCAGTGTGCGTGTGTTAACATATGTGGTAGGGAGGTATCACTACTTCTTCGTTACAAAATGTGTGTGTTAACATATGTGGTAGGGAGGTATCACTATAATAAAATAGCTCTTTTCTCTGGTTCTTGTATACTGTAGTACACATGGCCCATATATGCCTCTTTACGGAAATGCGTGTATAGCATTAATGATACTTTTGCATTGTAACTTCAAACTCATTAGAAATGTTATATCAATGTCTGTTTTTGAGAAGTCAACAATATGACCTAATAGCCTCACTCACACTAATTTCAATATACGCCTTTAACTAAAAGTACATCTCCCACTATTGACGTCATTTGTTTACCATGTTCAAGCCCGAGTCTATTTAGTGCATGGAAAATGCAAGAATTGTTTAAAAAAACATGGATTTCGTCCTGAATGTTGCTATTTGTGTCATCAATGTATTAAATGTCTGTAAACATGAGTTTTCTTCAACCATGCCAACAAAGGCGTTAAATATATAGCACAAAGAAGGAAACTTCTAGATGGTATAATTGTTTGAATGGCAAAAATATTTTGTAGCGTCGGGAACATGTGTAGTTCACATGCAAGTTTTCAAGTTATTTCATCAAATGGTTACAAAGATACACATTTTTATCTGTGGGCATGACAAGTTGAACGGACTATAGTTGGGGCGGAAAGGAGGTTATTCCTTGCCATTTGTTACAATCAACAAGGGAGCTCGCCTTGCTATGTTTATGATCACTTCTATGTTCCATACGTCATATACTATTTCCATATTGCATATAGATATAAACAATGGTGGTAGTACATTAACTGTGAGTCATGGGTCTCTTTGAAATAATTCTACGTTTAAATGATCCTACATTGGTGCCTTGTTATTCCTCAGAGATTTAATGACTGTAATGATCTTATCTCGCCTATGTGTTTCTATGTCAATTTCTAGTTCCTCTATTGGTTCTGGTATGTCTGCAACTACTGTTGGTGGTGGTGTGTTTAACAATTCTTTACAATGTTCCGCCAAGAGCATTTGTTTCCCTTTCTGCTGTCAGTAGGTTCCGTGGTCATCATCACCCGTTATGGACGAGCATCAGGTTCCGGTGTAATACTTTATGGGCGTGTCTATCTTATAGTGTTTCCCACTTATAAATATTATAATTATATTACTACTTTACCACTTATAAATATTGTAATTATATTACTACTTTACAACTTATAAATGTTGTAATTGTTTTTTTAAAAAAGGTTTAAAAGCCGAAGGATTGACTTCATTGCACCGTATTCGGGTTCCCCATCTGGCTCGGTCCCTATCAGCAGAAATGGCACGCCACCTGCCGAGAGTATTGCACAAAGCACGAAATCAGTAGCCCTGGCAACAATCCTGGGTTCTCTGGAAAAAACTGTACTCGTGAACAGAAGCCCGCGGTCCGGATTCGAGCCCACGACCTTCCATTCGCACGACAAATGGCTTAACCACTCAGCCACAGAGATACCCTTCAAGGCAAGGGCTAACCACTCAGCCACAGAGAGACCCTTCAAGGCAAGGGCTAACCACTCAGCCACAGAGAGATCCCCTAGGTTGTAATTATATTACTCGTTTACCAATACATTAAATGTCTAAATGATCACTTCCTCCGTTGCAACCAATATTGCTAATGTCTGAAACACTTGTACTACAACTACTTCATTCTACCTTGCTTCCAAGAGATGGCCAATGAACAGTGTTGTGCTTTACCTGTTTGGTTGTAGTAGTTGAAGAAATGACATGAGATGACCTGAGATGACATGAGATGACATGAGATGAACGAAGGTTCATGAACAGCGTTGTGCTTTACCTGTTTGGTTGTAGTAGTTGAAAAGATGACATGAGATGACCTGAGATGACATGAGATGACATGAGATGAACGAAGGTTCATGAACAGCGTTGTGCTTTATCTGTTTGGTTGTAGTAGTTCAAGAGATGACATGAGATGAACGAAGGTTCACAGAATATTGTGATCAGAAAATGAAACACTGGTGTGATGTGTATATAATTTTATCTTCTACAGGCTGCTAATTCAACACTAAGAGGAAAGCACGCCTATGCTACCATTGATTGTTTTGACAACAAGGATTTCTGTTGCAGAGAGAATGTGACAACATTTCCATTTTTCCGAATTTATTCCTGCGAATGATTGTAGGCTCAATTGCAGATTTTCTCTCATTTGATCACAGAGCTATGAAAGCTTATGTTGAGAGGTCTCCCGTTCTACAAGCATCTGCAGGAAAAGTATTACCAAAATGGTAATTGTCTGACTTCCGCTGCAAGGGATGCTGTGATACTTAGTCTCAAATCTGTCCACAAGAAATATCTCATTTTCTGCTCTGAATTCCCCAGCAGCAACACGACAAAAAGCAAAATTGTTGCAACATGTAGAGCTATCTATTCAAAGATAATTTAATAATTATAGATAAATCTGAAATGAAATAATGCAACTACAGACAAATTAATCAATTGCAAGTCGAAGAAATGTAAGAACTTATAATAAACTAAACTAGAATACATTGTGTTTATATTCTATTTTCTAAACATTTCTTTTTGCTACTGTTTGTGTTCAACAACAACACAGTATTTGTTTATTATTTCATTTGTTTATTATTTCATTTGTTTATTATTTCATTTGTTTATTATTTCATTTGTTTATTATTTCATTTGTTTATTATTTCATTTGTTTATTATTTCATTTGTTTATTATTTCATTTGTTTATTATCTCATTTGTTTATTATTTCATTTGTTTATTGTTTCATTTATTTATTATTTCATTTGTTTATTATTTCATTTGTTTATGACTGCATCAGGGAAGATTTCATTGATGTTGGATGTAGTTGGAAGACACTAATAAGTTAGATATGTGTCGAACTGCTTGTTGGCAAACAGCTTGAGTATTCATTACATAAGTTAGATATGTGTCGAACCTGCTTGTTGGCAAACAGCTTGAGTATTCATTATACATGTCTGGATTTGTTTCAGTTTCCAAATATCTTCATTGCACTCCGGACATGACCATAGGTGCTCCGATCTTCTTCGCAATATCTCCAACAGCGTCCAGCGACTGACCGTACCAGTTCGATGTTGATTGATGAGCTTACTCATACATCTGTTATGCTGTTCTTTTCTGGTCACTCCAATCTTCAATTCAAGCTCTTGCAATCTTCAATCCCAGCTCTTGCAATCTTCAATCCCAGCTCTTGCAATCTAGCAGTTGACGTGCATTGGTTTACATGAATGTCCTCTTTGCGCCCACAAATTGAGGACGTTCAGAATGTCAGTTCTATCCAATGGCTGACCCCCTGATATGGATTATTCTTAATGAATCACTCAGAATGCACGCGTGAGTATGGTTATGTGATTCTAGACGGTATAGTGTCTTATTCAATGCCCGCACTTTCATTGTCATGCTACTTGTTGTCATACTAAATCCACCCCTGGCTTCCTTGACCTTTCCGTCGTATGAGCTTGCAGATATACTCATGCGGATTTTTGGTGACAAACCTTTTGATCCATCTGTGTCTGGAGTTGTTTGTGAAACAAACTTGAATCTACATCATGGACAGAGACGAGAACAAACAGATCTATCCAGAAAGAATTTAAAATCTAAGAAAACTGGCTGATGCTACAAATAAGACAGAAATATAAAAAAACACGAAGGTTTGGAGAAGACCATCATGGAAGGAGGCATACCGGCAAAGAGAAGAAGAGGAAGACCACGGAGAAGGTGGATTCAAGATGTAACTGATGGTTTGAAAATGACCGCTGCAGAGGTGGTACATCTGGCCTATGAGAGAGAGATAAATACTAAAGTATACAGTATTACAGCCGACTGGTATCTCTATCGACAAACATCGATTAAATCAAGTTAGAAACTCTACATACATAGGGAGCATTTGGTCAGCAAATGGAAGAATAACTAACGAAATTCAACATAGATGCAATAAATACAGGGTGTTCAACTTAAAAGCAGCCCGTGAATGGTGCTAATCTGGAATATATGTATGGAAATGAGAAGGTTCAGTTATGACGTAGTATAAGTCAAGGTTGTGTGACGGTGTGTAATTGTAGTGCGGAAGGGGCGATGAACAAATGTGACGTAGAACGAGCTAGTCAGAACCGGTTTAAATAGTAAATAAACACAACTCAATGTGTACCTGGCAACTTTCGAATTGTCAATGGGGCTGCAATTATCTTGAACACCCTGTAGAATCAAATCACCAGACAAATGGCACGAATGTTTATATGCAAACATGTCACCATGAATACTAAAAGAGTATTGTTAGTTAGTCTTTCCTCTTGGGCCTGTGGGCGGCGCATAGGGCAGAGGTCATAGTTCTCCATGTCTCGCGGTTCGTTGCTATCTGTTTTAGGTCTTTAATGTTTACTAGGCCCATCGTTGAGCCTTCTCTGGTGATGGTTCTACGCAGAGTCTCTCTTGGTCTTCCTCGTTTTCTTTTTCCCTCTGGTGTCCATATGAGGGATTGGTAAGGGAGTCTCTCATCCATTCTAAGTGTGTGGCCGATGTAGTTCCAGCGGCGCTTTCTTATAAAATTTGATAAAGAGTATTGTACAGCACAATTATTTGCTAGACATTATGCTATCAATGCCAATTCTACATAGTTTTACTGCAGTCTCCATCTATATTATGCTAGCAATGCCAAGCCTGGACGCTGACATCAAACGATAGAAAAAACTAGTCACGACAGAGATGAAGTGTCTACGCAGAATGCTGGGAGTAACAAGAAGAGACTGGTTTAAAAATGAAGACATCAGGAAAAAAGTGGGTACAACATCAGCTATAAACATCAGCAACAAAAAAATCAATAAAATGTTTCGGCCACTTAATCCGATTACCAACAGACAGTGCACCTCAAAGAACAATGCTACTTCGATATAATGCTACTTCGATACAATGCTACTTCGATACAATGCTACTTCGATATAATGCTACTCCGATACAATGCTACTCCGATATAATGCTACTCCGATACAATGCTACTCCGATATAATGCTACTTCGATACAATGCTACTCCGATATAATGCTACTTCGATACAATGCTACTCCGATACAATGCTACTTCGATATAATGCTACTCCGATACAATGCTACTCCGATACAATGCTACTCCGATACAATGCTACTCCGATACAATGCTACTCCGATACAATGCTACTTCGATATAATGCTACTTCGATACAATGCTACTCCGATACAATGCTACTTCGATACAATGCTACTCCGATACAATGCTACTCCGATATAATGGATACGAAGTAAATGTACTAAGAACTAAGAAATAATGACTAGTTATCAAGCCAATAAAAATGTGCGTTCTAGTAATCTCGTCTTATCCTGACCTTGTGAGGCACATCAGGATAAAAAAAAAAAGAAGAACAGATATATCAAAATGCTTTGCTAGAGATATAATGTGCTATACCGATATAATGTGCTATACTGATATAATGTGATATACTGATATAATGTGCTATACTGATATAATGTGCTATACCGATATGATGTGCTATACAGATATGATGTGATATACTGATATGATGTGCTATACCGATATAATGTGATATACCGATTATGCGCTATACTAATATGATGTGCTATACTGATATGATGTGCTATACCTATATAATGTATTATACCGATATGATGTGTTATACCGATATAATGTGCTATACCGATATAATGTGCTATACCGATATGGTGTGCTATACTAATATGATGTGCTATACTGATATGATGTGCTATACCTATATAATGTGCTATACCGATATGATGTGCTATACAGATATGATGTGCTATACCGATATGATGTGCTATACAGATATGATGTGCTATACCGATATGTTGTGCTATACAGATATGATGTGCTATACCGATATGATGTGTTATACCGATGTGATGTGCTATACCGATATGATGTTCTATACCGATATGATGTCCTATACCGATATGATGTGCTATACCGATATGATGTGCTATACCGATATGATGTGATATACCGATATGATGTGCTATACAGATATGATGTGCTATACTAATATGATGTGATATACCGATATAATGTGCTATACCGATATAATGTGCTATACCGATATGATGTGCTATACTAATATGATGTGCTATACTGATATGATGTGCTATACCTATATAATGTGCTATACCGATATGATGTGATATACAGACATGAGTGCTATACCGATATGTTGTGCTATACAGATATGATGTGCTATACCGATATGATGTACTATACAGATATGATGTGCTATACCGATATGATGTGCTATACCGATATGATGTGCTATACAGATATGATGTACTATACTAATATGATGTGCTATACTGATATGATGTACTATACAGATATGATGTGTTATACCGATATAATGTGATATACCGATATGATGTGCTATACAGATATGATGTGCTATACTAATATGATGTGATATACCGATATAATGTGCTATACCGATATAATGTGCTATACCGATATGATGTGCTATACTAATATGATGTGCTATACTGATATGATGGGCTATACCTATATAATGTGCTATACCGATATGATGTGATATACAGACATGATGTGCTATACCGATATGTTGTGCTATACAGATATGATGTGCTATACCGATATGATGTACTATACAGATATGATGTGCTATACCGATATGATGTGCTATACCGATATGATGTGCTATACAGATATGATGTACTATACTAATATGATGTGCTATACTGATATGATGTACTATACAGATATGATGTGTTATACCGATATAATGTGCTATACCGATATAATGTGCTATACCGATATGATGTGCTATACTAATATGATGTGATATACTGATATGATGTGCTATACCTATATAATGTGCTATACCGATATGATGTGCTATACCGATATGATGTGCTATACCGATATGATGTGCTATACCGATATGATGTGCTATACAGATATGATGTGCTATACCGATATGATGTGCTATACAGATATGATGTGCTATACTAATATGATGTGCTATACTGATATGATGTACTATACATATATGATGTGTTATACCGATATAATTTGCTATACCTGATATAATTGCTATACCGATATGATGTGCTATACTAATATGATGTGATATACTGATATGATGTGCTATACCTATATAATGTGCTATACCGATATGTTGTGCTATACAGATATGATGTGCTATACTGATATAATGTGCTATACCGATATGATGTGCTATACAGATATGATCTGATATACTGATATGATGTGATATACCGATATAATGTGCTATACCGATTATGCGCTATACTAATATGATGTGCTATACTGATATGATGTGCTATACCTATATAATGTATTATACCGATATGATGTGTTATACCGATATAATGTGATATACCGATATAATGTGCTATACCGATATGATGTGCTATACTAATATGATGTGCTATACTGATATGATGTGCTATACCTATATAATGTGCTATACCGATATGATGTGCTATACAGATATGATGTGCTATACCGATATGATGTGATATACAGATATGATGTGCTATACCGATATGTTGTGCTATACAGATATGATGTGCTATACCGATATGATGTGTTATACCGATATGATGTGCTATACCGATATGATGTGCTATACCGATATGATGTACTATACAGATACGATGTGCTATACCGATATGATGTGATATACCGATATGATGTGCTATACAGATATGATGTGCTATACTAATATGATGTGCTATACTGATATAATGTGCTATACCGATATAATGTGCTATACCGATATGATGTGATATACTAATATGATGTGCTATACTGATATGATGTCTATACCATATAATGTGCTATACCGATATGATGTGCTATACAGATATGATGTGCTATACCGATATGATGTGCTATACAGACATGATGTGCTATACCGATATGTTGTGCTATACAGATATGATGTGCTATACCGATATGATGTACTATACAGATATGATGTGCTATACCGATATGATGTGCTATACCGATATGATGTGCTATACAGATATGATGTACTATACTAATATGATGTGCTATACTGATATGATGTACTATACAGATATGATGTGTTATACCGATATAATGTGCTATACCGATATAATGTGCTATACCGATATGATGTGCTATACTAATATGATGTGATATACTGATATGATGTGCTATACCTATATAATGTGCTATACCGATATGATGTGCTATACATATATGATGTGCTATACCGATATAATGTGCTATACCGATATGATGTGCTATACTAATATGATGTGATATACTGATATGATATGCTATACCTATATAATGTGCTATACCGATATGATGTGCTATACAGATATGATGTGCTATACCGATATGATGTGCTATACAGATATGATGTGCTATACCGATATGATGTGCTATACAGATATGATGTGCTATACCGATATGATGTGCTATACCGATATGATGTGCTATACCGATATGGTGTGCTATACCGATATGATGTGCTATACCGATATGATGTGCTATACCGATATGATGTGCTATACAGATATGATGTGCTATACCGATATGATGTTCTATACCGATATGATGTGCTATACCGATATGATGTGCTATACAGATATGATGTGCTATACTGATATGATGTGCTATACTGATATGATGTGCTATACTGATAGGATGTGCTATACTGATATGATGTGCTATACTGATATGATGTGCTATACAGATATGATGTGCTATACAGATATAATGTGATATACCGATATAATGTGCTATACTGATATGATGTGCTATACTGATATAATGTGATATACTGATATGATGTGCTATACCGATATGATGTGCTATACCGATATGATGTGCTATACAGATATGGTTGGAGTCTTTGAAAAGGTCTCGGCTAATAAGAAGATTTGTATGTTTGTGGTAGCATGTCAAGAAGGGATAGAACATCATTAGTACAGCAGACAGATAGACTTGTATGCAATGCTTCTATTCTGAATGTCCTAGCAGACAGATAGACTTGTATGCAATGCTTCTATTCTGAATGTCCTAGCTGACAGATAGACTTGTATGCAATGCTTCTATTCTGAATGTCCTAGCAGACAGATAGACTTGTATGCAATGCTTCTATTCTGAATGTCCTAGCAGACAGATAGACTTGTATGCAATGCTTCTATTCTGAATGTCCTAGCGAACAGATAGACTTGTATGCAATGCTTTTATTCTGAATGTCCTAGCGAACAGATAGACTTGTATGCAATGCTTTTATTCTGAATGTCCTAGCGAACAGATAGACTTGTATGCAATGCTTCTATTCTGAATGTCCTAGCAGACAGATAGACTTGTATGCAATGCTTCTATTCTGAATGTCCTAGCAGACAGATAGACTTGTATGCAATGCTTCTATTCTGAATGTCCTAGCAGACAGATAGACTTGTATGCAATGCTTCTATTCTGAATGTCCTAGAGGACAGATAGACTTGTATGCAATGCTTCTATTCTGAATGTCCTAGCGAACAGATAGACTTGTATGCAATGCTTTTATTCTGAATGTCCTAGCGAACAGATAGACTTGTATGCAATGCTTTTATTCTGAATGTCCTAGCGAACAGATAGACTTGTATGCAATGCTTTTATTCTGAATGTCCTAGCAGACAGATAGACTTGTATGCAATGCTTCTATTCTGAATGTCCTAGCGGGCAGATAGACTTGTATGCAATGCTTCTATTCTGAATGTCCTAACAGACAGATAGACTTGTATGGAATGCTTTTATTCTGAATGTCCTAACAGACAGATAGACTTGTATGCAATGCTTTTATTCTGAATGTCCTAGCTGACAGATAGACTTGTATGCAATGCTTTTATTCTGAATGTCCTAGCTGACAGATAGACTTGTATGCAATGCTTTTATTCTGAATGTCCTAGCGAACAGATAGACTTGTATGCAATGCTTCTATTCTGAATGTCCTAACGGATATAAGGGATTTTAAACGATTTAAACAATGACCTTGAATCTACAACACTAAACATTCTACAAGAATGACAAATTAAACGGAATGCAGCCAGACAAAAGGGATATGTTGGAAATCAAAGAATAATAAACGGAATGTAGCCAAACAAAAATGATATGTTGGAAGTCAAAGACGAATAGTTAACTATAAAAACAGAGAGGCCCGCCTGCCCAGCGTGTTCGTAGCGCGTTGGACTGCGGGTGACTAGTCCTCTGTGAGAGCGGGTTCAATTCCACAGGCTGGCAGAAAAGCCACAGGTTCTCCAGATTCACGGTGTTCATGACACCGAACCGAAGGGTTACGATGTCCATGGCACCGAGCCGAAGAGCTGAAAGCTCAAGTGCTTCTGGATTGAAAAAAACAGAAAAAACCAGAAAGAACTGGTATGGTTAATTAATCGCTACCCACTGAAAGATATACTACGAAATAGATGGGAGCACTTATGGACTAATTTATTCAATGTACCGGGATGATCTGTGAACTACTGTAAACTAAACTTTACTGCAGATCTTTTCCTTGTACTGATAACATATTCAACAACAATTGTCCGCATCTTTAACTAACAAAGATATGTTCTCATTTTACCCTATCCATCTTCAACAACCTGGTCAATGGTGGCGCTGATACAAACAGCGGGCTCATTTCCACGAGCACCCCCGTGTGTCAATGACAGTCGATCCCAACACCCAAAGTTTGACGACTACCTAGATATACCCTATCATACTATACCCTGGGCTTCTGGACCTTTCAAATCAAATACTAAATGTTGTATACACAATGGTCGTAATAAACAGAGACTTGAAGAGCCATCAGAGGTTAACAGTAGAGCAGCTTAAGCCTCTATTCGTACACTGGATAGTATTAGTTGTTCTGTATGCCTCATACAATTCGGTTTGACAAGCCACCCAATAGTGCGGGCTAGCTAGATAACACCAACATGATTTCTTGCTGCATCCAACAGATACGTCATCATCATCATTACAGGCAAAGTTTATCACTACATCATACAACTCCATCAATATGTACACCATCATCATCATCATTCTATGCAAGGTTTATCACTACATCATACAACTCATTCAATATGTACTCCATCACCATCATCATTCCAAGCGAGGTGTATCACTACATCATACAGATCCATCAGTACGTACATCATCATCATCATCATCATCTGTATAATTTAAACTACTTAATATCTAGCTTTGCTTTCATAATGTTCAACGCTGATCGTTCGCTTCCAAGAGGACTGTTAACACTGTGGTCATCATACATCTCTGTCTCTTCTATCAAAACCCTTTCTTTCTTTTTTGGTAAGTGTGTGTGAGCTGTGGTCAACTTGACGATCTTTCTGTCCATTTGAGCAATTACTGATAATCGTTGCTATGTTGAACCACACCAAACTTTAGTTCGTCAAGTCGGCAGTGCCAGAGTTGTTTCAAATAGCATTATATAAGTCAAATACTGGAAATGGTTATGTGACAGATTTCCTCAGAGACCAGCAGAACAGACCAAGTCATTTTATTTAGCTTGCGTACCGGACACTGCAGACTCAACAGACATATATAGACTAGGAATATGTCTAGGAACCAGTCAAAATGCTTTCTGCCAGTGTCGACATGTGAAAAGACACCAGAGCCCGTCTAGAAGACTGTTCTCTCCTGGGTGATCTGAGAAGCACCATGTAGTCACACCCAGTCGACCTAAAAACTAAGATTTCAGGAAACCTGACAGACCTGGCGCCGACTGCCCAGTTTGTAGCTCACAGTAAACTATGCGCTTGTCCAGAGATTGATGAAGAAGAAGAAGGAATATCAATATATCACATTGCTGTTATTACTGTTGTTGTTGTTGTTGCTGTTGTTGCTGTTGTTGCTGTTGTTGTTGTTTTGTTGTTGTTGTTGTTGTTGTTGTTGTTGTTGTGGAGACCCTGAAACGAACTTTGCTGAGAGAGACAAGAAATATCGGACTCAGCTCCATGGAGGAGATTGAGCGAGTTGCCCTGGATAGAGCGGTATGGAGAAATTACTTGCAGGCCCTATGTAGCGTATAACAGTCTGAGTGGAGTTATTATTATATTATTATTGTTATATGGTTTTAGTTCTTAGTCTTTCCCGTTCACTCTCAGATGTCATTTGGAATATGCTCAAAGAAGTTGAGTTTTTGTATTTTAGTTTAGTCGTCAGATCATCATCACTTCACATTGAACCAATTAGTACATAAGTGCTCAGATCTCCTCCTCAATATGTCTCTCAGTTTAGTTTAGTCGTCAGATCACCTCCTCAGTCTCTCAGTTTGTGGTAACTAACGACACCAGTTCTTTGTTGGTTTACTATTCTGTTGTGGCTACTAGTATAGTGCTCTTGTCTAGCTACATCACACTTGACTTGAAATTATATTCAAATATGTCAACGGTACATATCACCATTTGTCGATGTCTGCACAAAACTTGTCAAAATATGAATCTTCTCTTGAGTATCCCACTCAGCACAGTTTTGCAACAAAATGTTTGAAAGTCATATTCTCATTGCCACACACATCCATCAGCATTTCTTATGTTGTAAAGATGGAGTAATCATATTGTTGCAAGGTTTAAACATCACAACTTGCTCTTGTCCATTCAGTTCTTCTTCTCGATCGTTCTTCTCGGCCATTTTGATCATTCTTTTTGTGATATATACACAGTTTTACACCAAGAAGACGGTGTGTGATATACACAGTCTTACACCAAGAAGGCGGTGTGATACGTAACATCTTCAGCCCAATTTGGAGCTCTGGTGCCTATCCTTCGAAAATGTGTCCGATTTCAGCCAACGTTTACTGGGTTCGCTCTCCGTCAGCCTTTGGCTGTCCCCAGCCGACCTTCAAGGCAGCCGGTTGTCCATTCAGTTGGTAATATGTATCGATTCATCTGAAAGTTGCCCTGACATTCTGCTTCTCAGTTCATGACATATTTATTTGGGACAAATATATTTCTTTATTCATAGTGTATGCTGTAGTTTTTTCCACCCATTTGCTTCCATTTTGGACCCCTGCAACACAAGATGACAACATCTAACAATCTAAGAGCCAACAGATTAATTTATCTCGATACCCCAGTAACTGCATTCTCTAGCAAGCGTAGAGAGAGAGAGAGAGAGAGAGAGAGAGAGAGAGAGAGATTCATATAGACTCTATAGATGTTTCGCTATTTAGTAAAGTTAAGTCAAGATTGCGCACCAATGTGTCTCACACTATTCAGCACTGGATAAGGTTGACCGTAACACATACCTGACGTCATCGATAGAAGTAAACCACACTGGAGCTTGTTTTTAAACCGGACAAAAGACTTTCGCGTTGGGATTGCGATTTCTTGTTGCTAACAACTGCTGGCCTCATGGTGTACATGTGAAAGCAGCTTCCACTGTCGGGTAACCCTGGAATGTCTGCAACTGTGAAAGATATCTTGTGTCCTGTATGAAATATAACTCTAACACTAAGTGTGATATTCTGTACAGCAATGCCGCTGCCACACAGAAACACTATTAGAGACACTTGGATCAACGTTGAACCTGAGGTAGGTGTAGTTGGAGACTTCTTTGATGGTTCAAGATATGTCTCCACGTTAGATAGACACAATTTCAAAGACTTTCTCAACAACAAGGATATGACTCTAGTGATGTTCTACGATCCTCGTGATGATGATGCCTATCACTCCAAGAAGCACTTGGCTATGGTAAGACATGATTATATCTTTGTTTTACACGAGGGGATGGTGTGTAGTGTGGACTGTTTTACACGGGGGGATGGTGTGTAGTGTGTACTGTTTACACGAGGGGATGGTGTGTAGTGTGGACTGTTTTACACGTTGGGATGGTGTGTAGTGTGGACTGTTTTACACGGGGAATGGTGTGTAGTGTGGACTGTTTTACACGAGGGGATGGTGTGTAGTGTGGACTGTTTTACCTGGGGAATGGTGTGTAGTTTGGGATTATTTTACACCGGAATGGTGTATAGAGGGGAATGTTTTACACGGGAATAGTTTGTCTATGTGACTGTTTGCTGAACTACGTGTATTGTGATCAACTATCGACTTCAACCAACATTTTCCTACCAACACTTTGTTACCAGTGCCAAACTTGGTCTCTTACAGCAACACATCACAGAAAGCTCACCACGTGTGAAATGAAATGCTTGAGGAAGGCAGTGGAGTCACCAGGAAAGATAGACTACGAAATGAGGACATCAGAAGCAGAGTGAGCATATCTACATGCACCGAATACATCGAAAGACAACAAATGCAGTGGTTTGGACATTTAATGAGAATGAAATACAACCAACCACCAATAACAGCATACAATAAAAAGAGATCGGGTACTAGAGCTAAGGGAAGACCAAGAAAAGATGGATAGACAATATCAAGACCACACTACATAAACACGGATACAACACAACAAGGGTGACTCATCTAGCCCTAGAACACAAATGAAAGCTCCCATCCCTACGCTTAACGGCAAGAGTGAACAGCCAACTACATCTTCCACCTGGGAATAGATAATAGACAAGCGTGAACAGCCAACTACATCTTCTACCTGGGAATAGATAATAGACAAGAGTGAACAGCCAACTACATCTTCTACCTGGGAATAGATAATAGACAAGAGTGAACAGCCAACTACATCTTCCAGCTGGGAATAGATAATAGACAAGAGTGAACAGCCAACTACATCTTCTACCTGGGAATAGATAATAGACAAGAGTGAACAACCAACTACATCTTCTACCTGGGAATACATAATTGACAAGAGTGAACAGCCAACTACATCTTCCACCTGGGAATAGATAATAGACAAGAGTGAACAACCAACTACATCTTCTACCTGGGAATACATAATTGACAAGAGTGAACAGCCAACTACATCTTCTACCTGGGAATAGATAATAGACAAGAGTGAACAACCAACTACATCTTCTACCTGGGAATAGATAATAGACAAGAGTGAACAGCCAACTACATCTTCTACCTGGGAATAGATAATAGACAAGCGTGAACAGCCAACTACATCTTCTACCTGGGAATAGATAATAGACAAGAGTGAACAGCCAACTACATCTTCTACCTGGGAATAGATAATAGACAAGAGTGAACAGCCAACTACATCTTCTACCTGGGAATAGATAATAGACAAGAGTGAACAGCCAACTACATCTTCCAGCTGGGAATAGATAATAGACAAGAGTGAACAGCCAACTACATCTTCTACCTGGGAATAGATAATAGACAAGAGTGAACAACCAACTACATCTTCTACCTGGGAATACATAATTGACAAGAGTGAACAGCCAACTACATCTTCCACCTGGGAATAGATAATAGACAAGAGTGAACAACCAACTACATCTTCTACCTGGGAATACATAATTGACAAGAGTGAACAGCCAACTACATCTTCTACCTGGGAATAGATAATAGACAAGAGTGAACAACCAACTACATCTTCTACCTGGGAATAGATAATAGACAAGAGTGAACAGCCAACTACATCTTCTACCTGGGAATAGATAATAGACAAGCGTGAACAGCCAACTACATCTTCTACCTGGGAATAGATAATAGACAAGAGTGAACAGCCAACTACATCTTCTACCTGGGAATAGATAATAGACAAGAGTGAACAGCCAACTACATCTTCTACCTGGGAATAGACAATAGACAAGATAACATCTTAACATATCTAATTATTTGACAAACTATTTCAGAATGTCAGTGTACAGTTTTCTATTAGATGGTCATGGTTAGCATGTTAGGTGAATGTACAATGACCTTGATCTGTGACTGGCATTAAGTTGCTACTGCTGATATAATGAATGCGTACACGCTGCGTCCTCACAGTCCCACGTTAGTTTGTAGAAACGACTGTGTCGAGTGCTAACTAAAGAGAATGATTAACGCTTACTATGTACATGTACATGTAACACAGAAATGTTGAAAGTAATAGAGAAGATATCATGAAAGTATAAAGACGCAGCAAGCACGACATGAGGAGGAAAAATTGATGAAATATAGACAGATATTAACAATGTCATCAAAACTCCTGTAGAAGACTGTCCAGTAGTAGCTATCATGACAAACTTCTGTAGAAGACTGTCCAGTAGTAGTTATCATCACAAACTTCTGTAGAAGACTGTCCAGTAGTAGCTATCATGACAAACTTCTGTAGAAGACTGTCCAGTAGTAGTTATCATCACAAACTTCTGTAGAAGACTGTCCAGTAGTAGCTATCATGACAAACTTCTGTAGAAGACTGTCCAGTAGTAGCTATCACCACAAACTCTTGTAGAAGACTGTCCAGTAGTAGCTATCATGACAAACTTCTGTAGAAGACTGTCCAGTAGTGGCTATCATGACAAACTTCTGTAGAAGACTGTCCAGTAGTAGCTATCATGACAAACTTCTGTAGAAGACTGTCCAGTAGTGGCTATCATGACAAACTCCTGTAGAAGACTGTCCAGTAGTAGCTATCATCACAAACTCTTGTAGAAGACTGTCCAGTAGTAGCTATCACCACAAACTCCTGTAGAAGACTGTCCAGTAGTAGCTATCATGACAAACTTCTGTAGAAGACTGTCCAGTAGTAGCTATCACCACAAGCTCTTGTAGAAGACTGTCCAGTAGTAGTTATCAACACAAACTTCTGTAGAAGACTGTCCAGTAGTGGCTATCATGACAAACTTCTGTAGAAGACTGTCCAGTAGTGGCTATCATGACAAACTTCTGTAGAAGACTGTCCAGTGGTAGTTATCACCACAAACTTCTGTAGAAGAATGTCCAGTAGTAGCTACCATCACAAACTCCTGTAGAAGACTGTCCAGTAGTAGCTATCACCACAAACTCCTGTAGAAGACTGTCCAGTAGTAGTTATCACCACAAACTTCTGTAGAAGAATGTCCAGTAGTAGCTATCATGACAAACTTCTGTAGAAGAATGTCCAGTAGTAGTTATCATGACAAACTCCTGTAGAAGACTGTCCAGTAGTAGTTATCATGACAACCTTCTGTAGAAGAATGTCCAGTAGTAGTTATCATGACAAACTTCTGTAGAAGAATGTCCAGTAATAGCTATCATGACAAACAAAAGATAATGTTGTAGCTTGAGAGAATTAGTGGTTTACATGTAGCATGTGACAGTCATTTGAAATCTGATATCATATATGTAGTAATGCAAACACGTCTTAGAAGAATTAACAGCTTCGATTATAAAAACTTATCAATAAACGAAACTTGTCAAATAAGTGAGAAGAGCATAGATGTCTGTCTAGAAATGATCTTGTTAGCATCGGTAATACATCTAAAGGTGCGACATGGAGGTAGCATCATCACTTACATTGCCATCCATCGTCTTCGTGGTCTTCCTTCTCTACTATTTGATTGGCTGACTCCTTACAAACATGCATATTCCCCGTGGCAAAAATGGATGCGAATCGTGGATCATAACACAAACATTAAAGAACAAAATTGAAGCTTTGGAAACAAGGTGTTACAGAAACATTCTTAGAACATCCTTTATATAAAATAGAAAAAACAAAGACATCCTACAAGACCTGCATATCAAGGAGCATTGGCACATAAATAACATCATGTCACGGAAGACATCCTACAAGACCTGCATATCAAGGAGCATAGGCACATAAATAACATCATGTCACGGAAGACATCCTACAAGACCTGCATATCAAGGAGCATAGGCTCATAAATAACACCATGTCCTGGAAGACATCCTACAAGACCTACATATCAAGGAGCATAGGCTCATAAATAACACCATGTCCTGGAAGACATCCTACAAGACCTACATATCAAGGAGCATAGGCTCATAAATAACACCATGTCCTGGAAGACATCCTACAAGACCTACATATCAAGGAGCATGAGCACATAAATAACACCATGTCCTGGAAGACATCCTACAAGACCTACATATCAAGGAGCATAGGCTCATAAATAACACCATGTCCTGGAAGACATCCTACAAGACCTACATATCAAGGAGCATAGGCTCATAAATAACACCATGTCCTGGAAGACATCCTACAAGACCTACATATCAAGGAGCATAGGCTCATAAATAACACCATGTCCTGGAAGACATCCTACAAGACCTACATATCAAGGAGCATAGGCTCATAAATAACACCATGTCCTGGAAGACATCCAACCACAAGACCTCATACCATGAAAATGCCCAAGGAGCATAGGCTCATAAATAACACCATGTCATGGAAGACATCCTACAAGACCTACATATCAAGGAGCATAGGCTCATAAATAACACCATGTCATGGAAGACATCCTACAAGACCTACATATCAAGGAGCATGAGCACATAAATAACACCATGTCCTGGAAGACATCCTACAAGACCTACATATCAAGGAGCATGAGCACATAAATAACATCATGTCATGGAAGACATCCTACAAGACCTACATATCAAGGAGCATGAGCACATAAATAACACCATGTCCTGGAAGACATCCTACAAGACCTACATATCAAGGAGCATAGGCACATAAATAACACCATGTCCTGGAAGACATCCTACAAGACCTGCATATCAAGGAGCATGAGCACATAAATAACACCATGTCATGGAAGACATCCTACAAGACCTACATATCAAGGAGCATAGGCTCATAAATAACACCATGTCATGGAAGACATCCTACAAGACCTACATATCAAGGAGCATGAGCACATAAATAACACCATGTCCTGGAAGACATCCTACAAGACCTACATATCAAGGAGCATGAGCACATAAATAACATCATGTCATGGAAGACATCCTACAAGACCTACATATCAAGGAGCATGAGCACATAAATAACACCATGTCCTGGAAGACATCCTACAAGACCTACATATCAAGGAGCATAGGCACATAAATAACACCATGTCCTGGAAGACATCCTACAAGACCTACATATCAAGGAGCATGAGCACATAAATAACACCATGTCCTGGAAGACATCCTACAAGACCTACATATCAAGGAGCATAGGCTCATAAATAACACCATGTCCTGGAAGACATCCTACAAGACCTACATATCAAGGAGCATAGGCTCATAAATAACACCATGTCCTGGAAGACATCCTACAAGACCTACATATCAAGGAGCATGAGCACATAAATAACACCATGTCCTGGAAGACATCCTACAAGACCTACATATCAAGGAGCATAGGCTCATAAATAACACCATGTCCTGGAAGACATCCTACAAGACCTACATATCAAGGAGCATAGGCTCATAAATAACACCATGTCCTGGAAGACATCCTACAAGACCTACATATCAAGGAGCATAGGCTCATAAATAACACCATGTCCTGGAAGACATCCTACAAGACCTACATATCAAGGAGCATAGGCTCATAAATAACACCATGTCCTGGAAGACATCCTACAAGACCTACATATCAAGGAGCATAGGCTCATAAATAACACCATGTCCTGGAAGACATCCTACAAGACCTACATATCAAGGAGCATAGGCTCATAAATAACACCATGTCCTGGAAGACATCCTACAAGACCTACATATCAAGGAGCATAGGCTCATAAATAACACCATGTCATGGAAGATGAAATATTTTGGCCACGTTAAACGTCACAGTGGTGTGTGTGTGTGTGTGGAGAGAACGATAATGGAAGGCATGGTTCCTGAAGAATCTCTCCAGAACCATTTGAGCTTAATTAACATCAAGGGTGAGGAGTACAACATTTGAGCTTAGTTAACATCAAGGGTGAGGAGTACAACATTTGAGCTTAATTAACATCAAGGGTGAGGAGTACAACATTTGAGCTTAGTTAACATCAAGGGTGAGGAGTACAACATTTGAGCTTAATTAACATCAAGGGTGAGGAGTACAACATTTGAGCTTAGTTAACATCAAGGGTGAGGAGTACAACATGAAAATAAATATAATAAAGACAGAGACAATGGCAATAAGTAGATAACCAGAAAGTCTTACAATAAAACAACGTAGACATAAAACAAACAATTGAGGCCAAATACTTAGGAGCAATTTTCACAGCAGATGGAAGTATCGATAGCGAAATCAGCAATCGTTGCACAAAAGCTAACCAAGTACTGGGACAGTTAACATCACTGTTGTCACATAAAGAGATACCGCTAACAATAAAGCAAATCTCATAAGAACGATGTTCAGGCCAACACTATGTTACCAGTGTCAAACATGGCCAATAACAGCAGCTAATGAGCGGAAAATCATAACGACGGAGATGAGGTGTCTTAGAAGAGCTGCAGGTGTGACAATAAGAGACAACATTAGAAATGAAGAAATCAGAAGGAGACTGGATGTGAAACCAGTCATGCAATTCATAAAATAACAACAGATTAATTGGTTTGGACACCTGACAAGAATGTTCTGGTATCGCCTACCACAGAGAGCCACACAGAAAAGTATAATGAGTACAAAGCAAGAGGAAGACCACGCAAAAGATGGAGCGACGGCATCAAGAACAACCCTACAAACATGAATATCAGCTTACAAAGTGCCTTAAAACAAGCACACAAGATCACTACGTTTCACCCCAACACTTCTAAAAAGAAGTAAATGGTGGAAGAGAAAAACAAGCACACACAAGATCACTACGTTTCACCCCAACACTTCTAAAAAGAAGTAAATGGTGGAAGAGAAAAACAAGCACACACAAGATCACTACGTTTCACCCCAACACTTCTATAAAGAAGTAAATGGTGGAAGAGAAAACAAGCACACACAAGATCACTACGTTTCACCCCAACACTTCTATAAAAGAAGTCAATGGTGGAAGAGAAGAACAAGCACACACAAGATCACTACGTTTCACCCCCAACACTTCTATAAAGAAGTAAATGGTGGAAGAGAAGAACAAGCACACACAAGATCACTACGTTTCACCCCCAACACTTCTATAAAGAAGTCAATGGTGGAAGAGAAGAACAAGCACACACAAGATCACTACGTTTCACCCCAACACTTCTATAAAGAAGTAAATGGTGGAAGAGAAAACAAGCACACACAAGATCACTACGTTTCACCCCAACACTTCTATAAAGAAGTAAATGGTGGAAGAGAAAACAAGCACACACAAGATCACTACGTTTCACCCCAACACTTCTATAAAGAAGTAAATGATGGAAGAGAAGAACAAGCACACACAAGATCACTACGTTTCACCCCCAACACTTCTATAAAGAAGTCAATGGTGGCAGAGAAGAAGAAGATGTTTCCTGGAGTACGAGACAGAGGCCGACCAAGAAGAAAGGGGCAGCAAGACATCAAAGAAACCTTGAACATGTCCATGGAGAAACGGGAGAACATACATGAGACAGAGAGTTTTTCAGACCTGCTGTAATAAAAGCGAGGTTCCGCAAGAGACATGCTACTACTAGCTACTTAACTCCTTCAATAACGGTCTTCTCTAACGTGTCTTTATTGTATGTCCAAAATATTTCAACTGTCTCATTTTTATTTGTAGCATCAGCCAGTTTTCTTTGAGATTGTAAGTTCTATACAACCCAGGTTACTAGTAGATAATGATAAATGTGGGAATGAGATTGCATGCATTCTTTGATTAATATATGTATGTGAACTTGTGAACAGAGATAGTATGCATTCTTTGATTAATATATGTATGTGAACTTGTATGTGAACTTGTATGTGAACTTGTATGTGAACTTGTATGTGAACTTGTATGTGAACTTGTATGTGAACTTGTATGTGAACAGGGTTAGGGATATTGCTTGTTAAACTGTTGTTACTTCCTGTAGCACCGAATTTTACGTCGGTATAATACAGGTGAGAAGTGAACCTGTGGAATTTAATGTCTGCATGGCTAGTGCAGTCGCTGCAAAGCTGTTTAGGTTAGGATTTTTCATTATGCCCACAGCAGAATAAAATCCTTGTCCTTACCGTGAATTAAACTTGAATTTCTCGCTATAATCCAAGCGGTCACCAGACGTTGATTTAACTTGTTAATATCATAAGAACGAACACAATTAACATGAAGATGTCCATCTTGTTATCAGGTAATGTTTCTGATTTGCTAGAATGTTCTCTAAGTTTTGTCTATGATTTACAAGTAATGTTTCTTGTGTTCACAGGCCGCCTCTGCAACATTTAGTAAGAAACACGCCTATGCTGGAGTAAACTGTGTCAAAGAGGGGGAATTGTGTGCAATAGAGCAAATCTCGTCTCTGCCGTTGTTCAAGTTGTACTCGAGAGGAAAGAATGTTGGCACAATGAAAGATTATTCAACATTTACTGCCCAGTCCATGTTGAAATATGTTGAGCAGTTCCAGACCAAATCTACACAAACTATTGGCAGTCGTCAAAGAGAATAAACCGCACATACAGACTAAATCTGGATTGATAGTTTATCGATTATAATTGAAGAAAATAATTAGCTCTGCAGTAAATGGTTAGATAAAATAATTAGCTCTGCAGTAAATGGTTAGATGAAATAATTAGCTCTGCAGTAAATGGTTAGATAAAATAATTAGCTCTGCAGTAAATGGTTAGATTATGTACAATCACATCAGTCTCCTATACACTAATTTTAAGAGTGACTAGTAGCTAGCATGATTTTAGAATGCAACACCATCATATAATTGTAGAATTGCTTGTCTGCAGAAGACATAATCAAATTGCGTGTGGTTCTCAAGACGGTAGTAGCCGCAGTAACTGCAACCTCTACACAATCATTTCGTGAATGGTTTTGACTATACACAGTAGAGAATTATTATTACAATGAATAAAACAGCATGTAGAAAAATATAGTGTCTGTGTTACATGATTGGTTTATTCAATTATTGTCTGATTTCTTCTAATACGTAAAAATAATCATTTCATATTTGGTACATTTGGTTAATCTTATGTCCCTCCCTAGCTCAACTCACTTATTCTACTGTCTGCTTAAATGCTTGTCCAATCACTTCACTCGCTCTGTCGTCTGTTCTTAAGCTTGTCCACTCACTTCACTCGCTCTGTCCTCTGTTCTTAAGCTTGTCCAATCACTTCACTCGCTCTGTCGTCTGTTCTTAAGCTTGTCCAATCACTTCACTCGCTCTGTCGTCTGTTCTTAAGCTTGTCCAATCACTTCACTCGCTCTACCGTCTGTTCTTAAGCTTGTCCAATCACTTCACTCGCTCTACCGTCTGTTCTTAAGTTTGTCCAATCACTTCACTCGCTCTACCGTCTGTTCTTAAGCTTGTCCAATCACTTCACTCGCTCTGTCGTCTGTTCTTAAGCTTGTCCAATCACTTCACTCGTTCTACCGTCTGTTCTTAAGTTTGTCCAATCACTTCACTCGCTCTATCGTCTGTTCTTTAGCTTGTCCAATCACTTCACTCGCTCTACCGTCTGCTCATATCACTACACGTGCTCAGAATTCAATTTTAAGCTTTCTTAAAGTTAATTACTTAGTTCATTTCGTGCCAAAGGCGGCAGAAAGGCAAGAGGTTTTAGATCTCCATGCAATGCGGTTCGTTGCTAGCAGTTGGAGATCTTGTATTTTTTTTAAATCCCAATAGTTTACTTTCTTGTTGGATGGTTCTTCGAAGAGTGGTCTTAGGTCTTCCACGTTTTCTTTTCCCAACTGGTGACCACATAAGGACTTATCGATGTATTCTCTTTTCGTTTGATCAAAGTACTGCGATGTGCAAACCTTCCTTCCATCATGGGCATGCTCAGCAGTAAGATGGTTGGGGCATTTGAGAAGAAAAGAAACTTGTCGCATACCAAAACAAACGTTCGGAGGAGAAGAGGCACCAGGGTAGACCACTGCTCAGATATAAAGATGTTTGCAAGGCGTCAATTATGAACTTTTCTATAGGTCCCAGCACATGGGAGGGACTAGCTGATGACAGAGTTGTGAGGAAAGAGATATTGCAGAAAGGCGCAGAGTCTTATGAGAAGAGACTTATGTATGAGCTGAAAGACAAGAGAGAAAAGCAAAAACTCAGAAGTTGTCACAGTAAAACACTTACCAATTGACCGTCTGTAAAGATGAAAGTAGTCATACATATGTTATATATATATTTCATTTTTATTATTTATCTTCCGTTTTTTTCATTTCTTATCTTTGGTCATTTATTTCCTTATTCGTTTTTAGTCACAAATTTTATTTTAATAAGGATAGCAATTTATTGTCTGCATCTATATATTCTGTGCCGTGTAAGAAGTGAGTTTCTTCTGTTGTATCATTTGCTTGATAAAGGCATTTAGTCGAAACGTTGCCGTGTATCGTTATTGTATTTGTATTTTGTAAAACTAAAGTACTTTGTTGTTACGAGTTTCGAAATAAAATCTAATTAAAGAGTTTCCTTTCAGGCACCAAGTTCTTGTAATGCGCACCAGCATTAAATGATGCAAACTTTAAGTGAACTTACGCGACATCAGATGTATGCACACATTAGTATGGTTTTACGTCCCAATAGTTTACTTTCTTGTTGGATGGTTTTTCGAAGAGTGGTCTTTGGTCTTCCACGTTTTCTTTTCCCAACTGGTGACCACATAAGGACTTGTCGATTTAGTCTCTTTTGTCTGATCTAAGAACATGACCTAAATATTTCCACCTTTGTTTCCTTATAATATTTGATATGGGCTGTTGGTGTGTTCTATCTCTCACTGTGTTGTTAGAAACGAAATCACTCCATTTTACTTTTAATAATTTTTGTAGACATTTATTCTCAAAGCTGTCCAGTTTCTTATCAATTCTCTTTGTTGATTTCCAACTTTCACAACCGTAGGTCAGTACAGGAATCACACATGACCTAAATAATTTAACTTTTGTGCATATACTAAGGTCTTGAGATTGCCAGATATTCGTTAATTTAGTGAAGGCACTAGCTGCTATAGCAATACGAGAGTTTATTTCTTTCATCGTGTCTCCGTTGTTTGACACTTTACTACCCAAATATGTAAAATGTTCAACTTTCTCCAGTGTTTGGCCATTTATTACGATGTTGTCTGTCGAGTTTGTGAGGTCCATAATTTTGGTCTTGGCAGAGACCAACCTGTTCTGCAAGTGTGCAAAGATTGCTCGTTAGTTTGTGGGTTGCTTGTGTAGTTGAATTCAATATGGCCACGTCATCGGCAAAGTCAAGATCAAATAGTCTGCTGTTATTAAGTCAATGCACACATTACCGTTGGACATGTCTTCAGGGCAGCCACATATCTGCTCCCTTCAACCACACATTTGTCAAACTTCATTTCTAATTCAAGAACTCTACCATAACAACGAAACTAAACTGACCTAAACTGACCTAAGCTAAACTGACCTAAGCTAAACTGACCTAAGCTAAACTGACCTAAGCTAAACTGACCTAAGCTAAACTGACCTAAGCTAAACTGACCTAAGCTAAACTGACCTCTGCACTTGAAAACCTTACACATTTGTTACGTTATTTTATAACTAGGATACGTTATGGCGTGTTCAGGTTCGAAGGTAAAATTGTCGCTATTTGGAAAAAAGAAGGACAAGAAGGTGCGGACGACATGGGCAGTGGTAGAGAAATGATTAGATGAAGAGAATAATGACCCATGTGGTGCTGGGCCCCAATTTACAAAGAAAGAATACATTAGAGACCTATATTTTGAAGATACGGCGCTGGATAACTCGGAAGAATATTGTGACTTCTGGACAAAGTCGAACAAACTTATAAACATGTCGGTCTCAGCTCCATGGAGGAGATTGAGCGCGTTGCCCATGATAGAGCGGTATGGAGAAATTACTGGCAGGCCCTATGTAACGTATAACGGTACGAGAGGAATTATTATTATTATGTCAACTGCTAACTTGCGAGAGTTTGGATTGAAGATTGGAGTGGCCCTGGTAAAAAAAACAAGAACAACAGGTATATGAGTAGGGTCATCAATCAACATTGGCATGGCACGATTAATCGCTGGACGATGTTGGAGATATTGATAAGGAGATCGGAGCATCTATGAACGTGTCCGGAGTGTAATGAAGATATTTCAAACTGAAACTCTTCAGTTACATATTTGTAAACGTCCTGTACGAAGGGCTGGAGAAGACCATCATGGAAGGAGACATACCGACAAAGAGAAGAAGATGAAGACCACAGAGAAGATGGATTCAGGAAGTAACTGATGGTTTGAACATGATGGCTGCAAAGACGGAATATATGGCCTATGAGAGAGAAATTCCGGTGGACTGTTGGGGTGGCAAAGTTCTGCTCATGACAAGCTATTTGATGATGTCATCTTCGTCTTCTTCTCTTCCACCATTGACTTCTTTATAGAAGTGTTGGGGGTGAAACATAGTGATCTTGTGTTTGCTTGTTCTTCTCTTCCACCATTGACTTCTTTATAGAAGTGTTGGGAGTGAAAAGTAGTGATCTTGTGTTTGCTTGTTTTAAGGCACTTTGTAAGCTGATATTCATGTTCGTAAGGCTGTTCTTGATGCCGTCGCTCCATCTTTTGCGTGGTCTTCCTCTTGCTTTATACTCATATTTTTTTCTGTGTGGCTCTCTGTGGTAGACGATACCTGGGCATTCTTGTCAGGTGTCCAAACTATTTAATCTGTTGTTCTTTTATGAATTGCATGACTTGTTTCACATCCAGTTTCCTTCTGATTTCTTCATTTCTAATTTTATTTCTTATTGTCACACCTGCAGCTCTTCTAAAGGCACCTCATCTCTGTCGTTACGATTTTCCGCTCATTAGCTGCTGTTATTGGCCATGTTGATGATGACAGTATTATTATCCACCAGCAAAGAAGGTTTGGAAAACCTAATCATGGCGACCAAGAAATATAGTGAAGACCAACATCTATATTTGAATACACAAAAAACAAAAATCATGTCAACTGACAAAGCAAAAGGCTCACCTAACATCCAAATAAACAATGATAAACTCCAATGTGTAGAGAGCTACGAATATCTGGGCTCAATAATTAACAATAACGGTGACTGCTCCAAAGAGATCTCAAGAAGATTGGCAATAGCAATCAAGAAGTTAAACAGAATGAAGAACATGTGGCACAGCAGTAGCAAAATACTAAAATTAAAAATATTGAGAGCATGCATTCTCCCAGTGGCTACTTATGGTTGTGAATCATGGAACATTACACACAAATTAAGAACGAAAATCCAGTCCTTCGAAACTAAATGCTACAGAAAGATCCTACGAATACCATGGACAGAAAAAAGAAAGAACACTGATATCCTGAAAGAACTAAATGTTAAAGAGAATTGGCTGATAAACAACATACTATACAGAAAAATTACATACTTTGGTCACATCAAGAGTCACGATGACCTGGAAAGAGCAATACTAGAGGGCAGGGTCCCATGACGCTGAGGCAGAGGCAGGCCAAGAAGAAGATGGCTACAAGATATTAAAGAAACCATGAACATGACCATCGACGAAGTGGGTGAACTGGCAAGAGACAGAGTGAATTTCAGATGTGCTGCAAAGAGAGCAACGTCCTATAAAGGATACGCACCTTGATGATGATGACTATACAAACATATATCACATTACTTTGCACACTAACATTTGTCTGCACGAACCAGTACTAAATGGTGCAAAACTAAGCTACCAAATACATGACGTCAAAGATGTGTGTGCATTGCCGTTGGACATGTCTCCAAATCTGACAAAAATATATCCCTGTAATAGATTTTTGTAAAGCCGATGAACTCTGCCATTTAATCAAACATCTCTATCCCCAAACGTGTACCCCTTTCTAACATCAATAGCTGACTATTAGTCCTGTTTACATCGGTAATTTCTCTTCCAAGTTTCTCAATTTTGACAAATGGCAAGGTGTGAATCAATAACTAAAATTGATAGAACATGTAAAAAACATCCAATAAAGTTAACAAAGAAAGAATATGTCAGGGACTCAAAGCTCAATAAGATATTAACTAACGAACCATCCGATGAATCTAATGACTTCTGGCTCGATTCAACTAAAGTCGCCAATTTAAAAGCGAACACATTCCAAGATTTTCTTGATAATAAGGATGCCATACTGGTCATGTTTTATGATCCAATGCTACCTCCAAGTGCCTGGTCCAAGAAACAAGTGGACTTGGTAAGAAATGACTGAATGCGTCTCTTTATAATTCTATTAAGCTAGGCATGTGAACAGAATGTTGATAGCTGTATTTTTATAGATGATCATAGAGACTAATAGCACATGTATTTCAGCTATCTTCATTCACACTTACACATACACACACACATACAGACACAGACAATCGACATTACACACATAAATAATTATCCTTTAAACACAAGTTGATTTCTACATATCGATATTAGTTTTTAGGGAAAGAATCCTGATAAGTTGGTGAACTACACATCTAGGGCAGAGTGAATCTCTGTATAGAAGTAATGAAGCGCCGTGAATCTCTGTATAGAAGTGATGAAGCGGACAGCTAGTGCAGAGTGAATCTCTGTATAGAAGTAGTGAAGCACACAGCTAGGGCAGAGTGAATCTCTGTATCGAATTAGTGAAGCATACAGCTCAATGAATCTATGTATCGAAGAGCAAACACAGAGTTAAACTATCAAAACATTCCATTCCTTCGTCTAGGCATGGGAAAATGAATACTAGGACTGTATAAATTTGTGAGAAATGAGAATATCTTTCAACTTGACATAGACCAATGTATTGAAAACAATTTATTGAAAACAATTTATTGAAAACAATTTATTGAAAACAATGTATTGAAAACAATTTATTGAAAACAATTTATTGAAAACAATTTATTGAAAACAATTTATTGAAAACAATTTATTGAAAACAATTTATTGAAAACAATTTATTAAAATGAATAGAACTAAGCCTAGGGCTAGACAAGGAAGCTGAACATCAAACTGTGTTTTATATGTTTGTAACGTATACTTTTTGTTTCATCAAATATCATGTTTAATAAGTTTGGTTTCTAGATGTATATTGTTTTGTCATATCTTCACTAAGCTCCAGCCGTTGCTACAGATTACGTGCTCTGTAGTCTGGTTCTACAGCAGATCAAGAAAGGAAATATGCATATTGAAGAGAAGGTCGAGGATAGAAGAGAAGTGAACGTAAGAGACGGACTGGACAAAGACGATTTAGGAGAAAGTCAGATTGTTTTGTCATCAAGTATCTATGCATTGGTTATTGGAATTGTCGAAGTTTACAACAATGAACACTAAGTCTACAGAAGCTGATTTTGGCATAAGATTTCAACTGTCGATCGAAGGAAAGGGTTTGGGACAAGCTACTGACAAAATAATTAGAGCATAACTTTACGTCAGTCTCTACAAAACTCTGATGTCATTTGAATTATAGCTGCCCAACTCTATTAGCGTCCAGACTTGAGAATACAGACGCATTCATCAATCTGGTACACATCTTCTCTCCTACTGAGTCATCAATCTGGTACACATCTTCTCTCCTACTGAGTCATCAATCTGGTACACATCTTCTCTCCTACTGAGTCATCAATCTGGTACACATCTTCTCTTCTACTGAGTCATCAATCTGGTACACATATTCTCTTCTACTGAGTCATCAATCTGGTACACATATTCTCTTCTACTGAGTCATCAATCTGGTACACATATTCTCTTCTACCGAGTCATCAATCTGGTACACATATTCTCTTCTACCGAGTCATCAATCTGGTACACATCTTCTCTTCTACCGAGTCATCAATCTGGTACACATCTTCTCTTCTACCGAGTCATCAATCTGGTACACATATTCTCTTCTACCGAGTCATCAATCTGGTACACATATTCTCTTCTACTGAGTCATCAATCTGGTACACATCTTCTCTTCTACCGAGTCATCAATCTGGTACACATATTCTCTCCTGCCGCGTTTGCTTTTGAAGAAAGATTATCTGCGGAATGCAGGAGATTGATATCCTTCTTGACAATGGCAAAACTTGTTTGCTCAGTACATAACATGTCACACTGATCATGAACATCCATTATGTATATTGCGGTAGACTGCCAGAACTACAACTGCTAGGACTACATTCATGCAACCACACTTATAGACTTCTGTGAAAGTGAGTCTGCCCCATGTTTCTTCTAATTTGTTACACCTCCTCTGCGTTATCGTTTCCAGAAATATAACAATAGTCTGGACGGAATCCATTGCATGACGATAACTTTGTATTTGTACGCAAACATCCATCCAACAGTAATACCGATTGCTGTTAGCTACAGCCAGAAGATATCTGTCGGAAGGGAGACAGCTACAGCCAGAAGATATCTGTGGGTAGAGAGACAGCTACAGCCAGAAGATATCTGTGGGTAGAGAAACGGTATAACTCTCGTTATTGTTTGTAATACCGCTTTTTAGGTCGGTGTAGGACAAGAGGGACGTGTGCCTGTAGAATGTAATGGCCGCATGGCTAGTACAATCACCTCGAAACTGTTATGATTCATATTTTTTTTTATGCCCACGACAGAAAAAGACTCCTCAGCCTAACCCCGGTCTCTCGTATGGGAGACGTGTTCTAATACATTCAGTCAGACGCTGCACTCGACCAGACAGTATTAATCTTGTTTACATATGTTAATATCTACGATTTCTAACATGAAATATATGTTGTGTTGTCTCCAGGCAGTTACAATGACACTTCGTCCAAACAGTGGATTTGCTGGAGTCAACTGTTGCAACCAATATCGCCTATGCGTTAAAGAAGGTGCAGAAGACTTTCCTTACTTTCGCCTATATTCACGAGGACATGTTGTTGGTAGTTTCAGAGATTACCCGACATTCACTGCCAAGCAGATGAGCAACTTTGTCAAGAACTGTCCAATATTCGAAGACCGACCAGTATGTTGAAGACAGAAATCTTAGCAATAAATCTGATATTTATCAAGAAAATATTTCAACCACTCACATCAGCGGATACTTGCATCTTCAATATGAGAATCTAACATTACAGGATCAATAGTAGTGACATCATCTAGAGTAGCATCGGCAGTTTCATTAGAGCTCACATACTTCAAATCGATGTATGACAAGCACACATCTAAGAACTGAAATGATAAGTTGACTAACATTCACTAATTCATATATGTTCAAAACAAAGTTAATAAAAATAACAAGACGTGTCCAAACGAACAAATATGCCCAGTATTTGTTTTATTTCTGATTTCAAACAATTTATTTGTATGTGATAATATTGTGTAAATAGTTTATGTTTATATGGGGACATTGTGTAAATAGTTTATGTTTATATGGGGATATCGTGTAAATAGTTTATGTTTATATGGGGACATTGTGTAAATAGTTTATGTTTATATGGGGACATTGTGTAAATAGTTTATGTTTATATGGGGACATTGTGTAAATAGTTTATGTTTATATGGGGACATTGTGTAAATAGTTTATGTTTATATGGGGACATTGTGTAAATAGTTTATGTTTATATGGGGACATTGTGTAAATAGTTTATGTTTATATGGGGACATTGTGTAAATAGTTTATGTTTATATGGGGACATTGTGTAAATAGTTTATGTTTATATGGGGACATTGTGTAAATAGTTTATGTTTATATGGGGACATTGTGTAAATAGTTTATGTTTATATGGGGACATCGTGTAAATAGTTTATGTTTATATGGGGACATTGTGTAAATAGTTTATGTTTATATGGGGACATTGTGTAAATAGTTTATGTTTATATGGGGACATCGTGTAAATAGTTTATGTTTATATGGGGACATCGTGTAAATAGTTTATGTTTATATGGGGACATTGTGTAAATAGTTTATGTTTATATGGGGACATCGTGTAAATAGTTTATGTTTATATGGGGACATCGTGTAAATAGTTTATGTTTATGTGGGGACATTGTGTAAATAGTTTATGTTTATATGGGGACATCGTGTAAATAGTTTATGTTTATATGGGGACATCGTGTAAATAGTTTATGTTTATATGGGGACATCGTGTAAATAGTTTATGTTTATATGGGGACATCGTGTAAATAGTTTATGTTTATATGGGGACATCGTGTAAATAGTTTATGTTTATATGGGGACATCGTGTAAATAGTTTATGTTTATATGGGGACATTGTGTAAATAGTTTATGTTTATATGGGGACATCGTGTAAATAGTTTATGTTTATATGGGGACATCGTGTAAATAGTTTATGTTTATATGGGGACATTGTGTAAATAGTTTATGTTTATATGGGGACATCGTGTAAATAGTTTATGTTTATATGGGGACATCGTGTAAATAGTTTATGTTTATATGGGGACATCGTGTAAATAGTTTATGTTTATATGGGGACATCGTGTAAATAGTTTATGTTTATATGGGGACATTGTGTAAATAGTTTATGTTTATATGGGGACATCGTGTAAATAGTTTATGTTTATATGGGGACATCGTGTAAATAGTTTATGTTTATATGGGGACATTGTGTAAATAGTTTATGTTTATATGGGGACATCGTGTAAATAGTTTATGTTTATATGGGGACATCGTGTAAATAGTTTATGTTTATATGGGGACATTGTGTAAATAGTTTATGTTTATATGGGGACATCGTCTAAATAACAATTTATGTTTATATGGGGACATCGTGTAAATAGTTTATGTTTATATGGGGACATCGTGTAAATAGTTTATGTTTATATGGGGACATTGTGTAAATAGTTTATGTTTATATGGGGACATCGTGTAAATAGTTTATGTTTATATGGGGACATCGTGTAAATAGTTTATGTTTATATGGGGACATCGTGTAAATAGTTTATGTTTATATGGGGACATCGTGTAAATAGTTTATGTTTATATGGGGACATTGTGTAAATAGTTTATGTTTATATGGGGACATCGTCTAAATAACAATTTATGTTTATGTGGGGACATTGTGTAAATAACTCATGTTTATGTGGGGACATTGTGTAAATAACTCATGTTTATGTGGGGACATTGTGTAAATAACTCATGTTTATGTGGGGACATCTGTAAATAAATATTTAGATTAGATGGTTCTTCTTCTGCGTTTGCCCGCTGTAAATTCATGCGTTAGCCATGACGCCTGGTGTTGCGCATCTGACTGAATTTTGCGTGAATGCATGCTTCTACCATTTAACTGCTGCTCTCCGCCATGCAGTCGGGCCTTCACCGGCGTCAGAGGTATTTGAAGATTAGATCCTTCAAAGTTTATGTGTAGACATCTTGCATACATTTACTTTGAAATGTTGTCTGTTGTAGAACATTGGTCTCATTGCAGCCTGTCTAAAACTGCAGAGATCTCTAGCCATTTCTCCCTACCTCTCACCCACCCTCCCTACCCCCTCCCACCACAACTATCGCCATATAAAAAGCCTTCTTATTATTTTATATCAGCCATAGTCTTGGTCATCTCCTGCCCTATCTTCCAGGAACCATGCCCTCCCTTAGAGTTCCGCCTACACAACAGTCACATTCAATGTGACCACAACATATCAGCTTCCAAGATATTATATTGTTTATATGCCTATGTTCCTCAATGTTCTTTACAGTTCTTCAATGTTCCTCACAGTTCTTCAATGTTCCTCACAGTTCTTCAATGTTCCTCACAGTTCTTCAATGTTCCTCACAGTTCTTCAATGTTCCTCACAGTTCTTCAATGTTCCTCAATGTTCCTCAATGTTCCTCACAGTTCCTCAATGTTCCTCAATGTTCCACACATTTCCTCAATGTTCCTCAATGTTCCTCACAGTTCCTCAATGTTCCTCACAGTTCCTCAATGTTCCTCACAGTTCCTCAATGTTCCTCAATGTTCCACACATTTCCTCAATGTTCCTCAATGTTCCTCACAGTTCCTCAATGTTCCTTTTTCGGCCATTTTTATCATTCTTATTCTGATATATAAACAGCCTTTCTGTAGAATTGGTCCTCTTTGTTTTGCACTTCGACAATTCCAGTAGCCAATGCGTAAATATTTCAGAGCAAGTCGATCTGTCTTTCTTCTAAACCGTCTCTGTCCAGCTCGTCTCTTACGTCCATTTAGCCCAAAAGAAGCGACCTAGAAATATGTGTGATGTGGCTGAATAGTCTGCTATTCACCACAAAGCCACTGAGGATTTCAAAGTATTGGCTAGTAAGGCAAAGAGTGGGTTATGGGAGACTTTCATAACACAAGTCTGTGCCGACAAGTCTCTATATCAATTCTGGCAGTTTCATCGCAAAATGAACAGTAGGAATACCAGCCAGTCTTTTCCTACTTTACGTGACTCGTCAGGATCCGTCTTGACAACAAATGCAGAAAAGGGGCAGGGGTTCCTTCATCGTTTTGTGGAACAGACAGAAAAAGGTGATAAAACTGACCGCCATAATATCATAAGTGCTCTTCGTGATATTACTAGCTCTGGAGAACCTTACATTGACTTAATAACAAAGGAGGATGTTGTTAATGCACTCAAGGCAAGCCACAGCACCGCTCCAGGGCCTGATGGCGTCCAATATCATCACATCAAACAACTTGACGAGACTGTTAATAATGCAGTTGTGATGGATTTTAACAAAAGTGTACAGAATGCTGTTGTACCCGAGGATTGGCTTCATAGTTATTTACGACCGCTCCACAAACATGGGAAGGATCTTAAACTGCTCAGCAGCTACCGCATACTCACCTTGCAAAATGTATATGGCAAATTACTAGAAAAGATAGTGGCCAGAAAGGTAATGTGTCACTTGGAGAATGATCACATCCTCCCTGACACTTTGGGTAGCTACCGGCCAATGAAAGGGACATGGGACAATGCTGGCACGTTTGCATATGATGTTTATGAAGGCTTCCAATCCAAGCAAGAGACTGTTGCTGTGGCCATCGACTTGGAGGATGCTTATAACAAGGTGAATTTTTCAATAATGGTGCGCTCTTTGATTACATGTGAAGTTAATCCTTGGCTGGTGAACTGGATAGCTGCTTCTTTAATGGAGAGAACCGTTGCACTCCGTTTAGGAACATGGACATCGGATCCTGCACGTATATGCCCGGGATTACCCCAGGGTTCTCCTCTATCACCCGTGTTGTTTAATATTTACACAGTAAATGTAGCTAAAATTCAGCCAACTGGATTGGGTCGGACATTGACATTTGCAGATGATATCTTAATATATAGGACTGGGTCAGATAGACGAGAGATGGTTGACGACATTCAGAAAACATTGCATACCATCTCGGGTTGGTGTAGAGTCTCGCTCTCAAGTCAATCCTGAAAAAGCGTGTATGTTGTGGTGCTCGTTGAATAATCACTTAGTCAAGGCTGACCTACCCTGTGTAATCTTTGATGAACATACCATCGAGCGCAGTGACAGGCTGCGCTATCTTGGAATAACCTTTGATCGTAGTCTATCTTCCAAACACCATATTGAATAGACGATACAACGGTGCAAGCGTGGTCTTGCGGCTCTCAAAGTTATGGTGTCCGCACACCTTGAGCAGAGACTACTTGTCCTTTTGTTCGATCGACTGGTAATGTCAGTGGTAGATTACGGACTCGGAATTCTTACGATATCAAGATCACAACGTGAACGACTCGAACGGGTTCAGAATGAACGTATGCGTATAGTCCTCGGCTGCAGGTAGAGATACCCCCATTGTGAAGATGATATATATGCTTGACCTTCTGTCACTATGCTCCCGTCATGCAATCGCTCAAACCAAGGCATATATGCGGGTTACTGAGGATAAGAGACATCCACTTCACAAGAACACTAATGATGTTAAGGGCACGAGAATCAAGCGTGGCATGTCGTGGATGGCCCAGGCTGAGAGAACACTTGGCCAGGTGACTACGGTTGCGACTCTACCAAAAGGGGAAGAATGAATCCCAACATGGTAGCATGATCAACTATCTCAACGTTATCATTACTCTTGGAAGAGAATGTAGAGATTGGGGCAACATGAAGGCTGATCTCGCAGTTAAGCAGCTGATAGAAGATCATGCAAGGAATGATGATGTTGTTGTATATACCGATGGGTCGGTTCAAAGTGGTGAGAGATCCGGCTGGGGTTTCTTGGCTAATGCGTATGGTAGGGTTGTTGCAGAGCGAAGTGGGGCATACAGAACAACTACTTCTAGTATGAGGATGGAGGTTGAGGCCGTTACAGTTGCCCTCCATTGGATCTCTGGGACTTCATTTACTGGGGCCGTTGTTGTATCTGACTCTCAGCCGATGCTTCACAAGATCCAGAAGGGTAGGTTTCGGTATGAGTGGATGTCGTCTATAGAAGTTTCTAACCTCTAGCGGCTTACGTGGATATACTCCCCAACAATCGATGCTGTTGATGCAAGCCTGGCCGCTCTCTCATTACCGTAAACACCTGTATTATATGCGGGTGTTTACGGTAATGAAGACGGACAGGCTTGCATCATCAACAGCATCGATTGTTGGGGAGTTGAAGATGGATAAGTGTGATATTCTTCGGTCTCTTAGCGACTATCTGTTGGATAAGGACACTAAGATAGATGTTGAATCGATCAAACGATTTAGGTAGTTTGGAGTTACCCGTTGTACAAGTCCAACTGGACGCCTGAGAGGCAGAGTGAGAGGTGTGTTTGATAAGCGAACCACGGGAGCCATCAGTATGCATACTCTTTGATATCTGTTCTGGGAGACTGAGCACCTATCGGTCTGCCCGGAGTGCAATGACGTCAGTTTAGTAAACAATAACCAACAGCCTTTGCCAAGAACGTGTTTTACGTCATATCGTTCAGTACCATTTGGAGCGCTAGTGCTTATCCTTCGGTGAAGTGTCAGATTACAACCAGCGTTTACTGGGTTCGCTCTCCATCAGCCTTTGGCTGTCCCCAGTCAACCTGCAAGGCAGCAGGTTGCTATTTTCTTTTAGGGTAGCGATCCTCAGACGACCAAATGCGTGCTCGATCTGCCCTGGTGCCTGTCCCACCATCTTCATCCGTTCTCAACGTGCTCCCATTTATCATGTCTCTAGGCTGTCCGGATACGGGGCTCAACTCGGGCCCCCACCACAGGGCTTCGAGGTTCACCCTATGTGGGCCCACGTGCAACTTATCTCAAGCCCAAGGTTCGCTCCACTCGGGCCCACGTTTCTTCTCTGGATGCGCCCCTTATCCCTTTATGGTAATCCGTTCAACTTGTGTCCATCAGCTGGAAGAGACGTGCATTAATAGTCACTCTGGGAATCCACTCGTCTGTGTTGCGAGCGGATCTTATCCAACGTGACCACGTCTGCATCTCTACTACCCCCAGAGTAGCTCTCCCTCGATCCCTACCCTCCTAGCCAGACAGGAACCAATGTCTGTTTCCAGGGTCACCACGAGGAGGTGGGGTAGGATCTTGATTAGTGTCAGCTCACTAATCCTGACTCGCGTTGTCCCCATGCGTCTTTGACTCCCCTCCTTACAGTTCAACATTGTTCCTCACAGTTCCCAAATGTTTCTCACAGTTCCTCACAGTTCCTCATTTTCTTCAGTATGTACCCGACTGAATGTTGGATGAAGACACTAAAATAGATGTTGCATTAATCAAAGTGATTTCAGCAGTTTGGAGTTTCCCGTTGTATAAGTAAAACTGGATGCCTGAGGGGTGGAGTGGGGAGTGTGTTTAACCAGCGAGCCACGGGAACCATCAGTGTGCATACTATTCAATACATGTTGCGGGAGGCTGAGCACCTATGGATCTGCCCGGAGTGCAATGACGTCAGTTTAGTAACCAATAACTTATAACTAGATGTAATGAGATGAGAGTAAATATAGTAACTGCCAGATACGAACACGTTGATAGAGAGATACGAACACGTTGATAGAGATACGAACACGTTGATAGAGATACAAACAGGTTGATAGAGAGATACGAACACGTTGATAGAGAGATACGAACAGGTTGATAGAGAGATACGAACACGTTGATAGAGAGATACGAACACGTTGATAGAGATACGAACACGTTGATAGAGAGATACGAACACGTTGATAGAGAGATACGAACAGGTTGATAGAGAGATACGAACAGGTTGATAGAGAGATACGAACACGTTGATGAATCAACATGGAACGGGTTGGATGTGTCTTGTTAAGTTGTTAAACGTACACTTAATAAGAATGCATCCAAACTCCACAGTATACAGAGTCTTCTACAACAGAACATCGGGAAAAGAAGGCAAGAGGAAGACCACGGAAAAGATGGTTAGATGACGTAGCAGAATCCTGTGAAAGAGCAAAGATAACAATCACACAAACCACCAGAACAGCGCAAGATAAAACAGAAAACCACGACACTGGGCAACAACCCTGTAGCAGTGTTGACGACACTGGGCAACAACCTGGTAGCAGTGTGACGACACTGGGCAACAACCCTGTAGCAGTGTGACGACACTGGGCAACAACCCTGTAGCAGTGTGACGACACTGGGCAACAACCCGGTAGCAGTGTGACGACACTGGGCAACAACCCTGTAGCAGTGTGACGACACTGGGCACAACCCGGTAGCAGTGTGACGACACTGGGCAACAACCCTGTAGCAGTGTGACGACACTGGGCAACAACCCGGTAGCAGTGTGACGACACTGGGCAACAACCCTGTAGCAGTGTGACGACACTGGGCAACAACCCGGTAGCAGTGTGACGACAAAAGAAGAAGAATAAGAAACATATTCAGAAGGAGATCGAAGCACCTTTGCTCTGATATGATATTTAATAATCACTTATAAATGTGTATAAATGTGTATAACTGTGTATAAATGTGTATAACTGTGTATAACTGTGTATAAATGTGTATAAATGTGTATAACTGTGTATAACTGTGTATAACTGTGTATAAATGTGTATAACTGTGTATAACTGTGTATAACTGTGTATAAATGTGTATAACTGTGTATAAATGTGTATAACTGTGTATAACTGTGTATAAATGTGTATAACTGTGTATAATTAACTGTGAGCAGAATAGGGCAAGCGAAAACATCGTTCCTGAAAATGAGAAGCATTATCTGCAACAAGTTCTTGTCAATTCTGATCAGAATGTGAGTTATTCAGTGCTACATAGAACCAATACTGACATACGGATGTGAGTCATGAACAATGAACACACAGATCGAAAAATCTCTGAGGAGAGCCACACAAATGTGGTTTCGCAGAAGAATGATGAGAATCCAATGGACTGCTAAAATGACTAATGTTGAGGTGTTGAATGAGATCAAGACACAGAGAAAGCTTATCATCAATATAAGAAAGAGGCAGTCATCATTTTTCGGGCATGTGATGAGGAGGGAGGTTTAGAACACATTGTGACAACTGGTAAAATTGAGGGTAGACGAGACAGGGGAAGACAAATAGAGAAAATGTTGGATAACCTGACTTCATGACACGGTGGAGCGTCAACATCTGAGTTGATAGCAAACACCAACGACATAAATTTGTGGAGATCCATGATCGCCTACGCCAGCCGGCACCGCACCTGATGATGATGATAACTATGTATGTCATCTTGTAGAAATATGTTTCCCAACTAGTGCAACCAGTGTGCACGTCATAGAAACTGTCACCCTCACTAACTAGCACTGTGCGTAAACTAACGCACCAATGACACCGTCACATTTGGTGAGCTACATGTGGCTTTGCTGTTCTTGGTCATAACGTTAGACCGGACACTGCACTTTAACTGAAAGTGTACTCACCACAAAACTGCAATGTCAGATCTGATTTGAACAAAACATACACAGATCTTACAGCAAACTAGTCTGCTTCCTACCGTCAAACAAAACATAGGAAACTCTGAAACCAACATCATCGACCTTTTAAAACAACATGGCACCGCCAGCTACCAAGGGCAAAGATGGCCAGACTGTGAAGACTAAAAGCAAACCAGTCATTGGTCGTTTTGATCCCTATGTAGGATCTATTTCTGTAACAGGGTTGGATCGCACTAATTTTGAGGAATACATTGCAGAGAAGGACGCGGCCCTGGTGATGTTCTACGATGCTACCGAACCACAGTGTGACTGGTCAAAGAAACATTTTATAAGGGTGAGAGTTGATTCACAATCTCCTCTATAAATATATCTTTTTTTTATCACTACAACTTGAACATGATACAATCATCTCGGTTCTGGCTATCTACATGTATCATCACAGTCGCTATGATTGTCTTTCCAACTCTAGATTTGGCTCTTCATCTAATGCATCTTCACGTTATCGTTCAATGCTCAATTATGTTCATATTGTCCCTTCTAATCATGTTTCTCTTGACATAAGCGGCTCCTTATGCTCCACTCGATAATTTTTACTTTTCTCTTGAGCCAAATTTCAGTTATTCGATATTAGTCAGCCATTTTGACCTATATAACATTTATTTGTCCTTACTAAAGTATTGCTCACTTTCCAAGTTTGCGTAATCGATACCACATAGTCTGTATGACACACACTGTAACATGTCATCTGCCTGGGCAGTATTACACACTATATCATGTTTGATTATGTTCGATTGTGTTATCCTTTGATTGTAAACATCCAGCAGATGGATTCCAGAGTAGAGGTACAAGAATAGAGGTACCAGAGTAGAGGTACCAGGGTAGAGGTACAAGAATAGAGGTACCAGGGTAGAGGTACCAGGGTAGAGGTACCAGGGTAGAGGTACAAGAATAGAGGTACCAGAATAGATGTACCAGGGTAGAGGTAGAAGAATAGAGGTACCAGGGTAGAGGTACCAGGGTAGAGGTACCAGGGTAGAGGTACAAGGGTAGAGGTACAAAAATAGATGTACCAGGGTAGAGGTACAAGAATAGAGGTACCAGGGTAGAGGTACCAGGGTAGAGGTACCAGGGTAGAGGTACAAGAATAGAGGTACCAGGGTAGAGGTACAAAAATAGATGTACCAGGGTAGAGGTAGAAGATTAAAGGTACCAGGGTACAGGTGACGGGATAGAGGTGACGGGATAGAGGTACCAGGTTATAGGTACTGGGGTAGATGTACCGACGAAGAGGTACCAGGGAAGAGATACCGGAGAAGAGGTACCAGGGGAGAGATACCGGAGAAGAGGTACCAGGGAAGAGGTACCAGGGAAGAGATACCAGTGAGGAGATACCGGAGAAGAGGTACCAGGGAAGAGGTACCGGAGAAGAGGTACCAGGGAAGAGATACCGGAGAAGACGTACCAGGAGAGAGATACCGGAGAAGAGGTACCAGGGTAAAAGTACTGGGGTAGAGGTATACCAAAAGAGACGTACGACGTCTCTATAACTCTGCTCCTGTACGGGACACCCTTGGTCAAATTGGAGTACCCGTTTACCTAAATCTCTCCCGGCATGGTAACGTGAATCCATGGGAACAGGTTGGGATGAATGTGGGAGCAGCCAAGAGAGTGTTAATGGTTATGGTGTCAAAGCTCACGACGGTAGACAGGGGATCTCTGTCATAGAATCTTGATCCAGGAGGAAACAATAGAAAATACGGTTTCGAATAACTCTGAATATAAGACATGTCAATAAAACGAAGGAACTTGCAAGATGAACAAACATAGCCTTGTAAAAAACGCTAAAGGCTACAAACAAACTGGAATGGGACTGATAGGAAAAGAAAGCTCAGAATACTAAAAGCGTACAATTCCCAGTGTCAAGGAATGTGTGTGATAGATGGACATTTAGCAGATGCAACTCTCAGTTTTCTCTTATCGACACTGTCATATGATTCTCTCCGAGATGTAACTTATGTTTAGTATTGACTTAGCTTCAGTTGAGTCTATAACAAATCCGACTCCATGCTTTGCCCTTTTCTTCTGTGCCTGATCTGATTACAAGTACGTGTAATCTATGTGTAGTTTTGTTGTAGTCATGTCCCTTGGTTCGTGTGTCTGATAGTCCTAATATTGTTATTTTTCCTGTTCTCATTTCTTCAACGATAGCTAATATTTTTGGAACTTTTCCACACATTTTAATGGTGCAAATGTAACATTATTATTTTTGGTTATTTCCCTTTCGTTGGATTCTTGAAATCTCTTCAGAATTCTGTGAGCATAAATTAGATGAAACTATTGTTTGCTTGTTCGACCTGTCACTGTGTCTTCAGAATTCTGTGAGCATAAATTAGATGAAACTAGTGTCTGCTTGTTCGACCTGTCACTGTGTCTTCAGAATTCCCTAGATGGGTCACATAGTCCACTCATCTATCATATTCAGGCTGGAATACACAAAGTCTATTCAAAGAAAACCGACTCTGGTCAGAGGCCGAACGAAATACATTCTCCAGCGATCTTGAAAGTAGGTTGAGGACGGTGTCTTCTTCTCTTGATCGTTCTTTACGGCCGTTTTTATCAGTCTAATGTGATATATAAACAGCCTAACACCAAGAACGGGTGTATGTTCACAACCTTCAGTACCATTTCGAGCTCTGGTGCTTATCCATCGGTGAGGACGGTGTCTTCTTCTCTTGATCGTTCTTTACGGTCGTTTTTTTCAGTCTAATGTGATATATAAACAGCCTAACACCAAGAACGGGTGTATGTTCACAACCGTCAGTACCATTTGGAGCTCTGGTGCTTATCCTTCGGTGAGGACGATATAATTGTCAAAGATCTGTCCAGGACAAGCTATTTGAGGATGAACAATGTAGAAGTTTGTTATTGTTTTCTGAACTTGATATTGCGTCTATTACAAATATCATTTAGTTATCACTTTTTTATCATCATACACATCATCTCTAGATAATCTCTCTGCTACAACATCATTATCACAAACATCCTCTTTAATATGTCTTTATCTACCACAACTTCAAATTTCAAACTGTGTCTCGCCACCACTACTACACCATCAGAAACATCATCTCTAGCTGTATCTCTAGCTACCACTACTACATCATCACAAACATCATCTCTAGCTGTATCTCTCTAGCTACCACTACTACATCATCACAAACATCATCTCTAGCTGTATCTCTAGCTACCACTACTACATCATCACAAACATCATCTCTAGCTGTATCTCTACCAACTACTACTATATCATCACAAACATCATCTCTAGCTGTATCTCTACCAACTACTACTATATCATCACAAACATCATCTCTAGCTGTATCTCTAGCTACTACTACTACATCATCACAAACATCATCTCTAGCTGTATCTCTCTAGCTACCACTACTACATCATCACAAACATCATATCTAGCTGTATCTCTCTAGCTACCACTACTACATCATCACAAACATCATCTCTAGCTGTATCTCTACCAACTACTACTATATCATCACAAACATCATCTCTAGCTGTGTATCTCTAGCTGTGTATCTCTAGCTGTGTATTGTATAATGTAAACTGTTTCACATACCCCATCTTCGAGACACATCATAATTGAGAAACACATGTCACCTCTTTCTCTATCTAACATATAGGCTGCCAAGACAACAATACGTGAGAATCATGGATACGCCGCTGTTGACTGCGTCAAAGAAACTGAACTCTGTGAAGAAGAAGAAGCCACTATCAGCCCGTTTCCAATATTTCGATTATACTCCCGAGGCAAATTATTCGACACGTACAGAGATAATCGTGCATTTCTTCACACTAAAATGAAAACTTTCATGGAGAGATCCCCAATTTTGGAAAGCATAGGTCGACCTAAACGTCCTTGTGATTTATAAACATTTGAATACTGGCTACACAAACTCAGTCAAAGTTCATAGTTCAAAGTTCAAAGCAATTGCAAGCAAAATTAGAAATTGTTTTTGCTAATCTGCTGAACATGGTGTCTAATACGTGATTTTTGGTTGCAAGCTGACTTCGATTAGTGATTTTGTTTTTTCCAGGCAACTTAAGTTGCCTTGGATACGTGAAATTTTCTCTTCAGGCAACATAAGTTATCTTGAATACGATATTGAAAAATGTCAGATTTAAAACTGGCCACATAAACTCAAAGTTCATAGTTCAAAGTTCAAAGCAATTGCATAGCAAAATTAGAAATTGTTTTTGCTAATCTGCTGAACATGGTGTCTAATACGTGATTTTTGGCTTCAAGCAACTTAAGCTGACTTCGATTAGTGATTTTGTTTTTTGCAGGCAACTTAAGTTGCATTGGATACGTGAAATTTTCTCTGCAGGCAACATAAGTTATCTTGAATACGATATTGAAAAATGTCAGATTAAAAATTGTGCCAAGTCAGCTAGAAGACATAGATGTATGAGACTTGATTCACGACAAACATGGCTGACTTCTATCACTCAGTTTGTCACACTATTTCTTAGCTTGATTTCAACTCTGTTGTAACGATTTTGTTCTGTAGATTCAAAACTAATACTCATTTACTAAGCGATCTGAGAGGTTTGTGTTTTATTTTGAAACTCTATATGTCTGCGTGTGTGTGGGTGTGTGCGTGGGTGAGTGTGTATATGTGGGTGGGTGTATGTGTGTGTTGGCTAGGGACACCAGTCAAATAGTAAAGCAGGTTTTCACACAAAAGTCAGTCAAGCGCCATACCAGCCCTCATGGCTAACGCCCGAATTCACAGCTGGTGAACGCAGACGTTGAAGGTGTGTGTATATGTGTGTATGTGTGTGCCTACTTATGTGTGTGCTGAGATGTGGTAATGGGCTTGTCCTGTATTGAAACTATATTAAATGTGTATGTTAAGAGCATGCTAAGAGGCCAAATTGAAGGAACTCTATCGTGTTTTACCCTTTGGTTCGATAACTATTGTCAGAATTGGAGCACCACCTGCCACCTACTACCTACCAGCTACTAACTGCCACCTACCAGCTACCAACTGCCACCTGCCACCTACCAGCTACCAACTGCCACCTACCAGCTACCAGCTACCAACTGCCACCTACCAGCTACCAGCTACCAACTGCCACCTACCAGCTACCAACTGCCACCTACCAGCTACCAACTGCCACCTACCAGCTACCAACTGCCACCTACCAGCTACCAGCTACCATTATTAGTGTACCAAGTACATGCTCCTGTAGCTTCGGCTACGTTCAAATATGTTTCAAAATAAATGTGTATGTTGAGCTTAAATAAAACAGCTAGAATCAACAATCAAGAAAGCCAAGAACACGAGCACACACACACACACACGCACGCACACACACACACACACACACATAAGTGTCTTCCCCGTCTTAGCCTGGCTAAATATAATTAATTAGAAAAGAAGTTATATTTGATCTATTGGACACGTGTCGATTCTGGTATCTCAACTATCTACCTCTTGTGGAGGCGGCCATGTCTCGGATATGATTACATGTATACATAGCAGTGACGAAGACGAGCAGTCATCACGAAACAGTCATAATGAAACAATCATAATGAAACGGTCATAATGAAACAGTCATAATGAAACAATTATAATGAAACAATTATAATGAAACAGTTATAATGAAACAATTATAATGAAACAGTTATAATGGAACAATTATAATGAAATAAACAGATTGAAATCTCAAGCTCAAACAACGTAAATATTCACAATCTAAACCCTAGACTGACCGTTGGTGGTCAAACATTACTTTTTCTTCTCTTTCTTCTCTTTTCCCATCATGTTCGCCTCCCATCATGTTTGTCTCTCATCAAGTTTGCCTCCCATCATGTTTGCCTCCCATCATGTTTACCTCCCATCATGTTTGCCTCCCATCATGTTTACCTCCCATCATGTTTGCCTCCCATCATGTTCGCCTCCCATCATGTTCGCCTCCCATCATGTTTGTCTCCCATCATGTTTGCCTCCCATCATGTTTGCCTCCCATCATGTTCGCCTCCCATCATGTTCGCCTCCCATCATGTTTGCCTCCCATCATGTTTGCCTCCCATCATGTTTGCCTCCCATCATGTTCGCCTCCCATCATGTTTGCCTCCCATCATGTTTGCCTCCCATCATGTTTGCCTCCCATCATGTTTACCTCCCATCATGTTTGCCTCCCATCATGTTTGCCTCCCATCAAGTTTACCTCCCATCATGTTTACCTCCCATCGTCAGGGTTAGAAGAGTTTACTAGAACAAACGTGCATGTTCTTCGTACATGATGGCGTTGACAGTCTCTGTTATTTCTGTGACACACCTTTTGTTTGGAAGTCGTTAAGCTGTGTATCCACTGTATGGACGTAGCATTGCTATTTGATGCGCACTCTCTGTTGATAATCTAATGCTGTATCTGCACCATGTGATGACAGATTGTCTGTTATAATACATTACTCTTTCCGTACCATGAACGTTATTGAATTCTGATCACGGCCGGTGTATGATACTACCATGTCTATCACTGAACGGTGTTGTGTTTGACGTTGTTTGCAATAAGAAACCAGTACTCTAGTGTTATATTGAAACAACTCTTATGTATGGCTGCAAATCATGGACAATGAACAAGCAATCAATAGTATCATTGGAAGCCGTAGGGAATGCTAAAATCTCCATTGACAGTGAATAAAATAAACGATGAGGTTTTAAACCAGACATACACACAAAGAAACCTTATTAAAATATTAATAATCAGATAATCAAGGTACTTCGGGCATATAATGTGAAGATGAGGCTTAGAATATTTGGTGGCAACAGGTAAAATTCAGGGAAGGAGAGAATATGGAAGACAGAGGGAGCAGATGTTGGATGGCTTGACATCGTGGTTCGACAAAAGATCTACATTAAAACTGATTAACTGCACCAAGTGGAGAGAGAGAGAAATTGAGAGAGAGAGAGAGAGAGAGAGCATATGCCAGGAGGCATGGCACTTAATTGATGGAGTATGTATCACAGTAATATATGTCATTCAATAAACAATATAGAAATTGCATACTGAACGACAAGACAGACAAGCCAAAACTCAAAAGTTGTCACTGTAAAACACTTGCTGTCTGTAAAGACGAAAAAGGTCATATATATATGACTTCATAGCACGGCAAAGACAGTAGGCCTCAAAATAAACACAGGAAAAACAAAAATTATGACAAACAGTGAAATCCAACAACCAGTAATGTTAGAAGATGAAACACTGGAAAGGGTTGAGCAGTTTACATATCTTGGTAGCGTACTGACACTAAATGGTGGCACAGAGGAAGATATAAAATCACGTCTGAGTAAGGCCAGAACCGCTTTTGCCAGAATGAAACCAGTATGGAAGTCCAAAATCTACAATAGGACCACAAAGCTTAAACTCTATAAAAGCATTGTTTTGCCAGTTTTGCTCTACGGATCGGAGTGTTGGAGGATGACCAAAGGAGATACTAGTAGGCTGTCAGTTTTCCACCACTCTTGTCTTCGCAGAATCTTGGGAATCTTTTGGCCAGTAAAATATCCAATAACCAACTACTCCAAGACACAAGACAAGAGCCAATGAATGACATACTCAAAAAGAGAAGATGGAAATGGCTCGGACATGTTATGAGAATGAGACAAGAAATGCCTGCAAGGATAGCCTCACTTGGACACCAGAGGGAAAGAGAAAGAAAGGCAGACCACGGACAACATGGAGGCGCATGATGGAAGAGGAACTGGACACCGCATCTCTGACGTGGGGCTCTGCGCTGAAGGTTGCACGGGATAGGAGAGCATGGAAAGTCCTTTCTGAAGCCCCATGTGTCACTAGGCATGACGGGATTAAGTAAGTATATATATATATATATATATATATATATATATAAACGAGAATATCAGAAGCCTCGTTGGTACTATACCATGCATACAGTACATCGAGAAGCAAAGAATCAAGTGGTTCGGCCATCTAATGAGAATGGAACCACATTTACTACCATCACGTGCCTATAATAATCGACACTCAGGGCGCAGAGCACGAGGCATGCCAAGAACAAGATAAATAGATAACATCTCAGAGTCCTTGCGACAGCATGGACTGACAACGTCAAACGCAACACACCTGGCACAAGATAGGAAACTAACTCTCCCCACGACGCTTCACGGCAAATGTAGTTAAGATAAGATAAGATAAGATATATATATATATATATATAAAATTTATAGAAGTACAATAACTTTGTAGATGTAGTACAAAAAGAAAGAAAGTACTAGATGTAAAAAGCAATGAAATTGGCTAATGAAGTCAGTGGCACACATTTTCTACGCCCCTGTAGTTTGTTACTGGTATTAAGTGAGTTTACGATGACATAATTTATTTTTTTAATTGTTGAAAATAGAATCATCATCATCAAGGTGCGCATCCTATATAGGACAGGTCGTTGCTCTCTTTTGCAGCACATCTGAAATTCACTCTGTCTCTAGCCAATAAACTACTTCGTCGTTCACTCACTTCGTCGATGGTCATATTCATGGTTTCTTTAATATCTTGTAGCTATCTTCTTCTTGGTCTGCCTCTGCGTCCTGTGACCCACAATAGAATACACAACTGAAGACGCTGAAATTGAAGACTTAAACAAGACACTTGAGAGATTAATTAATAGATAAGACACAGAAAAGACGCTTGAAGAAATGTATGATCTCGTTGACTAGTTGGCATGACGCACGATAACTACAACTACTACTTATTAGGACCTTCCGAAGCATCGAATGTCAGATATAATAATGTCCCTAGTAAATGAGTCCCAGAGAGCCACTGGAGGGCAGCAGTAACGGCCTCAGCCTGCATCCTCATATTGAAAGTAGTTGTCCTGTACGCTACTCTACGCGTCTGCAAAGACCCTACCATGGGAGATGGCAGGAAACCCTAGTCTGACTTATCACCACTATGCACAACTATACCCATTGGTATGGTTAACACGTTGACATACACGATTTATGGTGCAATATGGTACACACACCAATTGTCTGCCTTTGTGAACTGACATGGTGTTTATGCAACGTCATCAGTTTAAGTGTTTTATTTACTATACGAAATTGCTTACATTACTAAATGGACTTTCCCATCGTACAGCTCGCATTGCAGCAACCATGGCCGTGCTCTGCGGATAGCACATAGATACATGCATCCATAAGAAGCAGTAGCTTCTTATTCATTCTGTCCACGTTCAAGTAGAACTCTTTCAATAATCTTATGTCAGAGAAAGCAGACAAATACAACATACGGCCTCAGTGCAGTCTGATGTATCCGAGTTAACCTGGCAAGTTCCGTCATATCAACCTGTTGAAATATCCTGTCCAGAACCAGGTGTTTACGAGACAACAAACAGGCAAACTTCTGCACCAGAGGTTGCAGCTGTCATCTCATTTACCTGGACAGCAGTTGTTGCTACAAGATCAATCACCACGCGATAGAGCACAATCATCTGTAGCACCGCAAGTACATTCATATGTGGAAATGTCGTCACTATCTAAACAAATACCAGTACTTGATGCCGTACGTATGGATTACGATGCATTTGTTGGATCACCAGTTGTTTCTAAATTAAATGATCAAACATTTCATGCATTCCTCAACAAGAAGGATATTGCTCTTGTTATGTTCTACGATCCAGCCTGTGCCATGAGCCGTTGGAGTAAAAGAAATTTTAAACTGGTAAGAGTTAATGTACTCATTTCTCACAACATTTTCATACTGTACAAATTATACATCCGTGAGTTGCCGGTGTTCTGAAAGGGAGCATAAAATAGTAACTCTGAGACCTACAAGCCATGTCATAGAATAGTAACTCTGAGACCTACAAGCCATGTCATAAAGTGCGACTGAAGTAGGGGTCTAGGGAAGCGACCCTAGTAAATAAAAAGTATAGCAGAAATCAGATGTGATGGCCTACTTGTAGACGCATAACTGGCACAACGTACAATCGCTCTTAGACTTGGATCACATACAAATCACACAAAAAGTGGTTAACAAGTGGTTAACAAGTGGCTAACAAGTGGTTAACAAGTGGCTAACAAGTGGTTAAGAAAGTGGTTAACAAAGTGGTTCACAAAGTGGCTAACAAGTGGTTAACAAGTGGTTAACAAGTGGTTAACAAGTGGTTAACAAGTGGTTAACAAGTGGTTAACAAGTGGTTAAGAAAGTGGTTAACAAGTGGTTAACAAGTGGTTAACAAGTGGTTAACAAGTGGTTAAGAAAGTGGTTAACAAGTGGTTAACATGTGGTTAACAAGTGGTTAACAAGTGGTTAACAAGTGGTTAAGAAAGTGGTTAACAAGTGGTTAACAAGTGGTTAACAAGTGGTTAACAAGTGGTTAAGAAAGTGGTTAACAAGTGGTTAACAAGTGGTTAACAAGTGGTTAACAAGTGGTTAAGAAAGTGGTTAACAAGTGGTTAACAAGTGGTTAACAAGTGGTTAACAAGTGGTTAACAAGTGGTTAACAATTGGTTAACAAGTGGTTAACAAGTGGTTAACAAGTGGTTAACAAGTGAAAAGTGGTTAAACAAGTGGTTAACAAGTGGTTAACAAGTGGTTAACAAGTGGTTAACAAGTGGTTAACAAGTGGTTAACAAGTGGTTAACAAGTGGTTAACAAGTGGTTAACAAGTGGCTAACAAGTGGTTAACAAGTGGTTAACAAGTGGTTAACAAGTGTCTAACAAGTGGTTAACAAGTGGTTAACAAGTGGTTAACAAGTGGTTAACAAGTGGTTAACAAGTGGTTAACAAGTGGTTAACAAGTGGTTAACAAATGTTAACAAGTGGTTAACAAGTGGTTAACAAGTGGTTAACAAGTGGTTAACAAGTGGTTAACAAGTGGTTAACAAGTGGTTAAAAGTGGTAAATGTTAACAAATGTAGAGGTTAACAAGTGGCTAACAAAGTGTCGATATGGAAGTCCTAAGAAGAAGAAGAGAAAGAAGAAATGTAAATATAATGTAAACTGTTAATTGACCAATCAAAGAATGATTATAATTTATTTATGTCATTGGTTGGTCTAAGATAAAATGACAAGTCTGCTATTATCTTACCTACAAGTGGGATATTATCTTACCTACAAGTGGGCTATTATCTTACCTACAAGTCTGCTATTATCTTACCTACAAGTCTGCTATTATCTTACCTACAAGTGGGATATTATCTTACCTACAAGTGGGCTATTATCTTACCTACAAGTCTGCTATTATCTTACCTACAAGTCTGCTATTATCTTACCTACAAGTCTGCTATTATCTTACCTACAAGTCTGTTATTTTCTTACCTACAAGTCTGCTATTTTCTTACCTACAAGTCTGCTATTTTCTTACCTACAAGTCTGGTATTATCTTACCTACAAGTCTGTTATTTTCTTACCTACAAGTGGGCTATTATCTTACCTACAAGTGGGCTATTTTCTTACCTACAAGTCTGCTATTTTCTTACCTACAAGTGGGCTATTTTCTTACCTACAAGTCTGGTATTATCTTACCTACAAGTCTGGTATTATCTTACCTACAAGTCTGCTATTTTCTTACCTACAAGTCTGCTATTTTCTTACCTACAAGTGCGCTATTTTCTTACCTACAAGTGGGCTATTTTCTTACCTACAAGTCTGCTATTTTCTTACCTACAAGTCTGTTATTATCTTACCTACAAGTCTGCTATTTTCTTATCTACAAGTCTGCTATTTTCTTACCTACAAGTCTGATATTTTCTTATCTACAAGTCTGCTATTATCTTACCTACAAGTCTGATATTTTCTTATCTACAAGTCTGCTATTATCTTACCTACAAGTCTGCTATTATCTTACCTACAAGTCTGCTATTATCTTACCTGCAAGTCTGCTATTATCTTATCTACAAGTCTGCTATTATCTTACCTACAAGTCTGCTATTATCTTACCTGCAAGTGGGCTATTTTCTTACCTGCAAGTCTGCTATTATCTTTACTTACTTGGCATCGTTGTAAGATGGTAACTATCAATTATGCCAGAAAGCGTTCTGCTCTAATCATTATCATCAGCGTAGGCGATCACGGATCTTCACAAATCTCTGTTCTTGGTATGTTCTATGATCTCAGATGTTGACACACTTCTGTGCCGTGACTATTCAAATATGAATATCTCTGTGTCTTGCTTTCTTCAACTCTTCTATGAACATCAATAAAATATAATTAAATTACTCAAGAGACGGATGTTGTAGTATAACAAGTTAATACTTTGGTTATAGAGAAATTGTGTTCATTATTTGAGAAATTACATTTAGAAACTTTCTCCTCTCTAAAACAAGAGGAGGTTTAGAACACATTGTGGCAACCGGTAAAATCGAGGGTAGACGAGACAGGGAAGACAGAGAGAGAAAATTTTGGATATGGTGACTTTATGGCATGTTAGAACGTCAACATCTGAGTTAATAGCAAATACCAACGACAGAGACTTGTAGAGATCCATGGTCGCCTACGCCAGTCGGCACGGCACCTGATGATGATGATGATGACGTCCATCTATACTCATCATTAAAAATGTAACTAAATAGCAGATAATTTTCTGTCTTCCACCGCATTGCAGCTTTTCTACTGTCATTAGTTAAACTGTTTGACGAAATTTTGTTAGTTAACTTGTCACTAAATATTGTTAGTTAACTTGTCACTAAATGTTGTTAGTTAACTTGTCACTAAATATTGTTAGTTAACTTCTCACTAAATGCTGATTGTTTAAAATGGCAAATCAAGATTGTTTTTTCAATTTTCAGTAACGAGTTATTGTTGACGATTTAATACCTGTGTTGATATTTTGTCTCCAGGCTGCAGAGTCTACAGTTAGACGTAACCATGCCTACGCGGCTGTTGATTGTTCAGTGGATTCCATTGTCTGTCAGAAGCAACATGTCTCCTCAACTCCATTTTTCAGGCTATACTCTAAAGGATATATTGTCGGATCAATCAGAGAGTCAAGAACATTCAATGCAGAACTTATGAGAGACTTTGTGGAAACAGTTCCAGTATCAACTCGTGACAAGGGCAGAGACGTCTCACCTTTCTTTCCCAAACTTACTGAGGCTACAACCTTATAGTTAGCAACTGTTGGCACCATATTTTTTTAGACTTCTATTCTAACGTTATCTAATCTTATTAACAGCAGCATCTAGCAAGCAGCATCTAGCAAGTAGTATCTAGCAAGCAGCATCTAGCAAGCAGCATCTAGCAAGCAGCATCTAGCAAGTTGCACCTAGCAGGCAGCATCTAGCAAGCAGCACCTAGCAAGTAGCACCTAGCAAGTAGCACCTAGCAAGTAGCACCTAGCAAGCAGCACCTAGCAAGCAACACCTAGCAAGTAGCACCTAGAAAGTAGTATCTAGCAAGCAGCACCTAGCAACTAGCAACAGTGTGCTTAGATTGTATGTCAAAACTTAATATTTCTTGTGAGAAACAATGCAAGCTAGTTTGATAATCATATCTGAATGATATCTCTTTATTTAAATATTTCTGTTACAAGTAAATCATATAGAATTTCTCAGTTGTTGTCCAGTTGGAATATTTAAGTTTGCAAGAAACGGTTGAACGATACATGTTGACTGTTGTTAATTTTATAAGTAGTTTTGTCTTCATGTTAATTTTATAAGTAGTTTTGTCTTCATGTTAATTTTATAAGTAGTTTTGTCTTCATGTTAATTTTGTTTGGTAATGTCTACATTGAAGTTCAGTCAATCCTAAGCAGTTTGTGCACTTCCATTTGATAGTCGTCATCTAACATAAGAGATAAGAAACATGTTTGTTTTCAGTAAAGGTGTATTCTCATGCTAAGATGGTATGATATAGGAGCATGCACATACATGGTGGATGAGATGGTATACCATAGAGGCAAGCACAGATCTGTGGATGAGATGGTATGACATAGAGGCAAGCACAGATCTGTGGATGAGAACATGGCGGAACTCATGATGATCCAGGTAAGGAGATGAAACAGGCGTTTGATCGATCATATCCTGCGACAGACACAGGCGAGTGTCACTAAACAAGTGGAACCCGCAAGGAAAACGGAAACGGTGGCGTCTTAAATAGACCTAAAGACGGAGGATTCTTGAGGAACTAGACGATGCTGGACTGTCCTGTGAAGCTATAACTAAAACTACCAGAGTTTGAGACAAATGAAAGACAACTGTTAAGATGGCCATATAATTTAGATTTAGTTGTGTATTTACATTTCCTAGTCTCAATTTCTTGGCATCTGTTGTATCATTTGATTGATATCACCGTTTTGTTTACTATTGTATCATTTGATTGATATCACCGTTTGTTTTACTATTGTATCAGTTGCTTGATATCACCGTTTGGTTTACTATTGTATCCTTTGCTTGATATCACCGTTTGGTTTAATATTGTATCATTTGCTTGATATCACCGTTTGGTTTACTATTGTATCATTTGCTTGATATCACCGTTTTGTTTACTATTGTATCATTTGCTTGATATCATCGTTTGGTTTACTATTGTATCATTTGTTTGATATCACCGTTTGGTTTACTATTGTATCAGTTGCTTGATATCACCGTTTGGTTTACTATTGTATCATTTGTTTGATATCACCGTTTGGTTTACTATTGTATCATTTGTTTGATATCACCGTTTGGTTTACTATTGTATCATTTGCTTGATATCACCGTTTGGTTTACTATTGTATCAGTTGCTTGATATCACCGTTTGGTTTACTATTGTATCAGTTGCCTGATATCACCGTTTGGTTTAAACGTAGCTGTATATTGTTTGTGTACTTTATCAAACTACAGTACATTGTTTGTGTACTTTATCAAACTACAGTACATTGTTTGTACATATACGGACACACCTACGTCGTTGACCTGTGCGTGTATATTAGTTAGTTAGTTTGTTAGTTTGTTCCTTTCCTGCCAAAGGCGGCACATAGGGCAGAGGTTTTAGCTCTCCATGTGATGCGGATCGTTGCTAGCAGTTGGAGATCTTGTATGGTTTACATCCTAATAGTTTATTTTCTTGTTGGATTGTTCTTCGAAGAGACATATTCGGACACAACTACATCGTTGACCCGTGCGTGTATGTGATATGTGATACCCGGACACAACTACATCGTTGACCCGTGCGTGTATGTGATATGTGATACCCGGACACAACTACATCGTTGACCCGTGCGTGTATGTGATATGTGATACCCGGACACAACTATATCGTTGACTTGTGCGTGTATGTGATATGTGATACCCGGACACAACTATATCGTTGACCTGTGCGTGTATGTGATATGTGATACCCGGACACAACTACATCGTTGACCCGTGCGTGTATGTGATATGTGATACCCGGACACAACTATATCGTTGACCCGTGCGTGTATGTGATATGTGATACCCGGACACAACTATATCGTTGACCCGTGCGTGTATGTGATATGTGATACCCGGACACAACTACGTCGTTGACTTGTGCGTGTATGTGATATGTGATACCCGGACACAACTATATCGTTGACCCGTGCGTGTATGTGATATGTGATACCCGGACACAACTATATCGTTGACCTGTGCGTGTATGTGATATGTGATACCCGGACACAACTATATCGTTGACCTGTGCGTGAATGTGATATGTGATACCCGGACACAACTATATCGTTGACCTGTGCGTGAATGTGATATGTGATACCCGGACACAACTATATCGTTGACCTGTGCGTGAATGTGATATGTGATACCCGGACACAACTATATCGTTGACCTGTGCGTGAATGTGATATGTGATACCCGGACACAACTATATCGTTGACCTGTGCGTGAATGTGATATGTGATACCCGGACACAACTATATCGTTGACCTGTGCGTGAATGTGATATGTGATACCCGGACACAACTATATCGTTGACCTGTGCGTGAATGTGATATGTGATACCCGGACACAACTATATCGTTGACCTGTGCGTGAATGTGATATGTGATACCCGGACACAACTACATCGTTGACCTGTGCGTGTATGTGATATGTGATACCCGGACACAACTACATCGTTGACATGTGCGTGAATGTGATATGTGATACCCGGACACAACTACATCGTTGACATGTGCGTGAATGTGATATGTGATACCCGGACACAACTACATCGTTGACCCGTGCGTGTATGTGATATGTGATACCCGGACACAACTATATCGTTGACCTGTGCGTGAATGTGATATGTGATATTCGTTCTAGATAGAAACCAAAAAAATACTTAAAGATTCTGACATATATTTGCAAGTAAGATTACCATCACAGACTACAGACTATAAAAAAAAAAAGTTCGTTCCAAAATTCGTGATCATCTTTACCGACCGATATAAAATCATCCACTTGACATCAATTCTTGATTTTTACATTTTGATACAGGTAACAGTGACGATGTTCCAAAAGTATTTTTGCCCACCCAAACCTTTAGTTCTGTAAGATTGTTATTATATGTTATTACTAAATTTACCGCGATGTTGATCTGGTATACTTGTCGAAATTTACAGTACGATTGTCAAGTTTGTCTATAACTAAGCATTTGGGTACCCGGGTGTTCCAAATGCAATTCAGTGCACGTCAAAATCGGGAATCCCGTGGAATTAATCAGTTCACAATGTTTCCTACCGACTGTCATTGGCGTACGTACGCAACATTTACTTTCATTTATAGAAGTGGAAGGTATCATTTGTTCACTATGTGACCTTTCTTTTTATAATATATAATAGGAATACGCCTTTGCAATCATTCGCCACCATTTTGTGTATTACTTTCTTTCTTTCTTTCTCGAATCCTGTATGCCTCACAGCGTCAGGTCAGGAAGAGATTTCTAAAACGGGCCCTAGTATGCGCTTCGTAGATAGTCTCTTTCGTCGCCTCTGTTATCTCTGAGGTCCATCTTTTGCGTGGCCGGCCTTTTGCTTTGTACCCATTGTATCGGAGCAGCATTGCTCTTTGGGGTGCACTGTCTGATGGTAATCTGCTTACGTGGCCGAACCATTTAATTTGTTGTTTCTTGATGAAGTCTAGTACTGATGTTGTACCCACTTTTTCCTGATGTCTTCATTTCTCAACCGGTCTCTTCTTGTTACACCCAGCATTCTGCGTAGACACTTCATCTCTGTTGTGACTAGTTTTCTTCTATCGTTTGTTGTCAGCGTCCAGTTGTATATTACTGTAAGTTCTAAACTTTGATGATCATTTTGTTGTGCTTATGCAAAATTATATAACAAAAACGTTTTTTGCATCAACCAAGCTACCTACCAATTAGTTAAACATGTATTCGTAAGGTCGTGAGATATATAAGACTGCTTGCAAAAATCACTGGTATGCATCAGGTAGATTTCGTACAAATTAAACCTTAGTGTGATCACGAATTTTGGAACAAACTATAGTTGTACGCGCTACTAGTGCCTACCAATATGTTAAGATTTCTAGTTGCATGCGCTACCAGTGCGCACTAAGTTAATACGTTCATTAACGGATGCAGATAGTTTGTGACTCTAGTACGCTATGTCACATATTACTTGAGGCTGGCCTGTCTCGTCTACAAATACACATCTCACCATGTCATCGAGCAAGCAGGGATCTTTCAACAGTCAACGTTTATTTAACAACATTGTATGATATCACTTACATTACAAACATCACGTGATAGCAGTACATCTGACAATCACTGATTGATTCGTTGATTGATTTATTAAACCCTTCACGTCACTAAACAATCTGTGTAAACTACCGTAAACATTGTAATCCTCTATATTGTCAGAAACATGATATTGCTGAAACTTGTCCAACAGCTTAAACGACATATCAAGAACTAGAGAATAATAACAATTTGGTTTCTGGATAATATCTCCGAGTATCATAGCCTATCCATCTCCAGCTCCTTACGTTATCACATTGTTATCTTCTGTTTAGTGTTGAATATATTAAGTAGTTCATTGTTTAACGCAGTTTGTGAGGTGTAGCCTATCTAAAGTCCCAGCTTGTGAGGTGTAGCCTATCTCAAGTCCCAGCTTGTGAGGTGTAGCCTATCTAAAGTTTCAGCTTGTGAGGTGTAGCCTATCTAAAGTTTCAGCTTGTGAGGTGTAGTCTATCTCAAGTCCCAGTTTGTGAGGTGTAGTCTATCTCAAGTCTCAGTTTGTGAGGTGTAGCCTATCTAAAGTCCCAGATTGTGAGGTGTAGCCTATCTCAAGTCCCAGTTTGTGAGGTGTAGCCTATCTAAAGTCCCAGCTTGTGAGGTGTAGCCTATCTCAAGTCTCAGTTTGTGAGGTGTAGCCTATCTAAAGTCCCAGCTTGTGAGGTGTAGCCTATCTCAAGTCTCAGTTTGTGTAGTGTGTTGTATACAAAGTCCCAGTTTCTGTAGTGTGTTGTTTACGATGTCCTAGTTTGTGTAGTGTGCTGTTTACGATGTCCCAGTTGATATATATTATATCGGACCCTAATTTGTGAGGTCAGTCAGTGAGATTCGTACACTATTTAACTACACTATACTACAATTGATATATTTCACAGACAAACATCCATTCTAGTTTCCATTTTGAGCCCTGGGATCCATTGAACGATAATCTTCCTTTCAAACAAGACTATTTATACTTTATGTCCCCACCGGATCTTCAAATTAAAAAACCCGTGTCTACACAAGTATCTTCGTCCAAAAAAGTCACATTTTCACAATGTGACGAAATGTTAGACCCAATATCTAAAGATACGTACATAAATTCCGATTTAGTTCCAGGTTTACGAGCACATTCATTTAAGTCATTTATCAATAAATGTGAGGCTGTACTGGTCATGTTTTATGATCCTTGGTCACCTGTCTGTGACTGGGGTAAGAGACACTTCCTTCAGGTAGGTACTAGTATCATATATACAGGGTGTTCAACTTAAAAGCAGCACCAGTGATAAATAGAAATTTGCCAGGTACGCATTGCATCTCGTCTATTTACTATTTAAACCGGTTATGACTAGCTTGTCCTACGTCACATTTGTTCATCGCCCCTTCCGCACTACAATTACACACCATCACAAAACCTTGACCTATACTACGTCATAACTGAACCTTCTCATTTCCATACATATATGCCAGATTAGCTCCATTCACAGGCTGCTTTTAAGTTGGACACCCTGTATATATATATATATATATATATATATATTTATATAATCGGGTTTTTGTTTCTGTAAGAATAAGATGGAAGGAATTGCAAGAGATATATGAAGATAGAAAGGCATGAGCTGATTGTGGGTCTTTGTTCCAAGCAGGTTAAAAATATAACAGAGAGAGGGAGAGAGAGACACCAGATCACACTTTCTGTCTATATCCACTTGTCTATGCCCTGCTGGACAAATAAGGTTTTCACAAGAGATTTCCATGACATATAATGTAACCACTAAAACACATTAACATTTTTGGAGACAACAAATTTAAATGGTTTCTATGAATTTTAATATATGTTTTTGAGAAAGAAATATTTGCTGATAATATGTACATTTATATGTTGGTGACATCTGTCTTCTATTAACACATCAATCTTTTCATTCTTAGCCTTTTCTCATTTTTTTAATTAAAAAATAATATATTTATTTTAAATTTAAAAAAACATTTTCTCTGGCACCTCACTATATTGTGTCAAAATAACAACATATAAATATATATATTAACATTTTTTGTTATTTAAAGTTCGAAAATTCTAAATTGTAAATACTAAAAAATAATAAAATAAATATATGAATAGCATTAGAAGCTATAAACAGGACTTTTCTTGATATGTTTACCGGTTGCTATGTGTATCTAAGGAGCCATCTTTAAGGAGCGTTAGTTTTGTCATGTAAACTGGTGGTTATGCTTTTTGTTTTAAATTTTTCTTTTCAAAATGTCAAGGGAACTGGAAGATCTTGACGTGAATGAAAACTTGACAGAAAGAAATAATAATCCTTTGTTACCAACAAACACAAGAGGTCTAATTATTGGTGATTTTGTGTGTGGTAAAACTAGATTACTTATAAACATGCTTTGAAAAGGGGTGGTTAGATTTTAATAAGTTATATGTGTAGAAACAACCAAGATATGCAAAGAAAAACAGACAACTTGTCATCTATAGCATCAAAAGTTGGACTGCAGATAAGCTATGAAAAAACAAATATAATGAAGACACCTATGGCAAGTAATGCAGATATCACACTGGAATCTAAAATGATAAAAATAACAGAGCAGTTCCTCTATTCAGGTAGCAATTTTGATTGCACAGGAAATGTTAAAAAGAAATTATGATACGAATTGGCAAAGCAACATCAGCTTTTAAAAGTCTAAATAAAATATGGAATTGCAAATTATATAGTATTAAAACTAAATTACGAATTTTCAATTCAAATGTTGTATCAATCCTAACATATGCCAGCGAGAGTTGGAAAATGACTAAAGATATAGAAAGCAAGTTGAATGCATTTGAAAATAGATGTCTGCGAAAAATAATGAATTTAAAATGGAACGAATTCAGGAGAAGTGATGAAATCAGAGACATGTCTGGTCAACCACTAGTGACAACTGTTATAAGAAAGAGAAGATGGAGATATGTTGGACACACCTTGAGGAGAAATGATCAACGAATATCAAAGCAGGCATTGAAGTGGGATGCAAAGGGTTCAAGAAAGAGAGGTTGACCTAAGGAGACCATGAAACGAACTTTGCTGAGAGAGGCAGGAAATATCGGTCTCAGTTCCATGGAGGAGATTGAGCGAGTTGCCCAGGATAGAGCGGTATGGAGAAATTACTTGCAGGCCCTATGTAACGTATAACGGTAAGAGAGGAATTATTATTATTATTATTATTATTATTATTATTATTGTTATTATTATTGTGTGTAATATTTAATTATTGTATGAACATATTTATTAGTAAGATCTGTGTTAATACAACTCATTTCTCAGGTCGTGTCTCTCTCATTTTTATTTCGACTAGAGATTGAGAAAGATCGGTGTTTTGTTGAATCCTTAAATCAATATTATTCTTCAATAAGTCACACATATAATATCCACCCACAGGCTGCAAGAACCACCCGGAGAGCAAACCATGCTTACGCTGCTGTAGACTGTAGCACTGAGAAATGGCTCTGCGCTGATGAAGATGTTACAAGTCTACCAGTCTTCAAACTATATTCAAACGGACATACTGTGGACACAATCAAAGATCCTTTAAATTTTAAACAAAATCTAATGAGACAATATGTGGAGTCTTCGCCTATTTTTCTTCCTCAGAAGAGTCCAAGCTGTTTAAAATCAAACAAGAGTACAGATGAAGTCAACACAACTTTACAAGTACATGATTATTCCTATTTCAATAGCACAGCACAACGTTGTTCACAAAACAAAGAGTTTAACATAGAAGTACTCTTGAATCAGTTAAGTGAATAAATATGAGAATTATGTTTGATGGTATCAGTCAAGTGAAGGAAGATATCAACAGTATGTCATCTGTTAATCTGTCAACGACATGGAAGCATTGTTATGTCACTCAAACTCAACGAAATGTGAACAATATTGTATTAATCAAATCAACAATGTCGCGTATATGACGAAAACAAGAAAGTTGCTACAGAAATCACATACAATAATAGAAATATATCAGAGCAATAATCACAACAAGGAGAATATACATTGATGATTAATCACGTGCATCGTCCAGGCATGAACAGCTGGAAGATGGGAAACAGACTATAAGTTGTGAACAAACTAACAATCATACAATTGTGCACAATATCATCATTATCATTAGGTGCCGTGCCGGCTGGCGTAGGCGGTCATGGATCTCCAAAATCTCTGTCGTTGGTGTTTGCTATCAACTCAGATGTTGACGCTCTACCGTGCCATGAAGTCAGGCCATCCAACATTTTCTCTCTGTCTTCCCCTGTCTCGTCTACCCTCGATTTTACCGGTTGTCACAATGTGTTCTAAATCTCCCCTCCTCATCACATGTCCGATAAATGATGACTGCCTCTTTCTTATATTGATGATAAGCTTTCTCTGTGTCTTGATCTCATTCAACACCTCAACATTAATCATTTTAGCAGTCCATGGGATTCTCATCATTCTTCTATAAAACCACATTTCTGTGGTCCTCAGAGATTTTTCGATCTGTGTGTTCATTGTCAATGACTCACATCCGTATGTCAGTATTGGTTCTATGTAGCACTGAATAACTCACATCCGTATGTCAGTATTGGTTCAGTATGTAGCACTGAATAACTCGCATTCTGATCGGAGTTGACATAATGTAATGTACACATAATAGCAATTATTATATCATCCGTACATCTGTTGTTATGTTATTTATTTATATAATACGTTTATATGTGTACTTGTTGTCTCAGTGTTTAGACAAGAAACTGTGATCCCTACCAAGCAGGGGGACCACTACATCTGAGGATTTCTACACCATTTCTCAATAAAAGACATAATTGCAGCTTTTGAAATGTGAATATTAACGAAGATTTGGTCGTGATTATGTGAGTACATGAGACAAACAGATGAGTAGGCTGTAAGACAACAAGATATTTGGAAGGGAAACACTAGAAGATGTACATATGTACATAGAAGAGTTTCTTGGAATGAACCAGCAAGGCAAGTGGAAGATAGTCCAGGATATTCATTACAGCTGCTGATCACCTTTGAAGTGAAGATGCTACTTAATCAGTAAACATCTGCTCTAGACTGCGCACCGATAGGTTTCTTCAGTAGCGCGATCACTTGGCTTCTTAAATAATGAATAGTAGTATCGATATAGAGGAAGATTGCAGTAAAACACTGAATAATAAGTTGACAGCTAAACAAACAACAGATGATCAACGTCATTTTTGTCCTACTTACTTTGTGTTACCAGAGCCAAACATGGACAGTGAGTAAAGCACAGTCGCCTAACATAACCACATGTCAAATGCGATGCCCACGAAAAGTTACCAACAATACCAGAAAAGACAGTCACCAACATCAGCATAAGAAAGAAAGTTGTTACATGACCTTGCTTGAATTACATTGAGATACAAGGAGTGAAGTGGTTCGGCAACTTAATAAGAATGCAACCAAACTCAATTATATACAAAGTCTTCTACAACATAACATCTGGAAAGAAGGCCAGAAGAAGATCACGAAAAAGATGTTAGATAACATAGCAGAATCCTGTCAACAACAAAAAAATAACTATAACCTACGCCACTAAAACAGCGCAAGAGAAAATAGAACACCCTGACACTGGTCAACAACTTGGTAGCAGTGTGACGACACAGAGCAACAACCCGGTAACAGTGTGATGACACTGGGCAACAACCTGGTAACAGTGTAACTACACTGGTCAACAACCCGGTAACAGTGTGACGACACTGGGCAACAACCCGGTAACAGTGTGACGACACTAGTCAACAACCCGGTAACAGTGTAACGACACTGGTCAACAACCCGGTAACAGTGTGACGACACTGGGCAACAACCTGGTAACAGTGTGACGACACTGGGCAACAACCTGGTAATAGTGTGACGACACTGGTCAACAACCTGGTGACAGTGTGACGATAAAAGAAAAATGAATGTTTGTTGTATAAATGAACAGTGACGAACAAACACTCTGTCCATGACATAGATCAGAAAGATTACTTTGTTCTGGTCAGTCTATTGGTATGTGTTCTGGTCAGTCTATTGGTATGTGTTCTGGTCAGTCTATTGGTATGTGTTCTGGTCAGTCTATTGGTATGTGTTCTGTACAGTCTATTGGTATGTGTTCTGGTCAGTCTATTTGTATGTGTTCTGGTCGGTCTATTGGTATGTGTTCTGGTCAGTCTATTGGTATGTAGAAATCTTCTGGAACCCGTATAGACATGGATGTTTCAGTTTCAGTTTGGAATATCTTCATTGCACTCCGGACATGTCCATAGGTGCTCCGATCTCCTTCGCAATATCTCCATCAGCGTCCAGCGACTGGCCGTACCAGTTATATTTCGATTGATGAGCCGACTCGTATACCTGTTGTACCGTTCTTTTCTTGCCACACCAATCTTCAAACCCAGTTCTCGCAATCTAGTAGTTGACGTGGATTGGTTTAGATGAAGGTCTTCTCTGCGGCCGCGCTCTTGAGGGCGTTCACGATGTCAGCTCTGTCCATTGGCTGGCCCTCTGATATAGCGGCAGAGCCAGCCAACCTGTCTGTTCTCTCATTGCCAACGACAGCCATGTGCCCCGGAACAAAGACAAGTGTAATTCTGCAAATTGTTGACATGGATGATTCGTGGACAGAAAGAATTATCAATTAATCACGCGCCGTGCCTTCCGGTGTAGGCGATCATGTCACTCTACAACTTTCTCTCCTTGGTGGAATTTATCAGTTCTGACGTCGATCTTTTGTCGAATCATGATGTCAGACCATCAATCTTCTCCCTCTGTCTTCCACGATCTCTCCTTCCCTGAATTTTACCTGTAGTCACCAAATGTTCTAAACCTTCTCTTCGCATTATATGCCCGAAGAACTTTGATTGTCGGATTCTTATTCTTTTGATAATGTTTCTGTGTGTGCAGGCCTGATTTGAAACCTCATCATTTGTTATCTTCGTTGTCCATAGAATTTTCAGCATTCTTCTGTAAAACCACATCTCTGTGGCTTCCAATAATCGTATTGATTGTTTGTTCATTGTCCATGATTTGCTGTCATACATAAGTATTAGTTCAATATAGCACTGAAGCACCCGTCTCTGCAGTGACTTTGATAGTATTCTACGAACTATCAATATTGAATAAATAAATAATTGTGAACAATTCTATCATCATCATCATCAAGCAGCTTGTTGCTTCCAGAACTTGTCTCCCACGTCAGCAGCCCTGAATAATTCTCTGTGCTGTGCATGTTGACCGGCTTCAGCAGCTGTCATTCTCAGATCGTCAATGACATCTTCCACGCATCGACTTCTAGGTCTTCCTCTCATTCTTCTTCCAGGCACCATTTCCTTCAAAATTATTTTCACTGGGCATTCATGTCGTTTGATGTGTCCAAAATATTTAATTTTCCTTGTTTTTATGCTCTTTAATATCCAACTCTCTTTAATATCAAGCTGTTGTAGAACAGAAGAGTTTGTTCTTTTCTCTGTCCATGATATTCTAAGTACTCTTCTGTAGTATTTGTATCTTCTTCTTCTTTTGTCGTCACACTGCTACTGGAGCACCCAAAAAAATCACCCAAGCCACCAAAACAGCTCAAGACAAAAACAGAAAACCACGACACTGGACAACAACACGGTAGCAGTGTGACGACACTGGACAACAACCCGGTAGCAGTGTGACGACACTGGACAACAACCCGGTAGCAGTGTGACGACACTGGACAACAACCCGGTAGCAGTGTGACGACACTGGACAACAACCCGGTAGCAGTGTGACGACACTGGACAACAACCCGGTAGCAGTGTGACGACAAAAGAAGAAGAATAAGAAGATGCAAATGCTACAGCAGAGTACGTAATATATCATGGACAGAGAAAAGAACAAACGCTTCTGTTCTGCAACAGCTTGATGTTAAGGTGTCATAAATGATGAGTAATCTGTTTGCACTGTTGTGACTTGCTCTTAAACAGACGCACCGATGTCTGTGACGTTTCTATGTCCATCATGTGACAACCACACGAGAGGACATTGTTTAGTGTCCATGAGGAGACGGCCTTTCTCCTTAACATAAACACCAAAAATATGCCTACACATTTATAACCAGATGTATCTCTTTCTGTAACAAGTAATCTTCAAGCCCTTACCGTCACAACACATCTTCAAGCTCTTCACGTAACAAACCTGCTTTAAAGCGTTTTGTAACATTTAAAGGTAAAAATTATTGATATAACATAACACAGTCGGTAATTTACTTAATGTAATAGTTGAACGTAAAGTTAGTTTATGTAATAGTTGAACGTAAAGTTAGTTTATGTAATAGTTGAACGTAAAGTTAGTTTATGTAATAGTTGAACGTAAAGTTAGCTCATGTAATAGTTGAACGTAAAGTTAGCTCATGTAATAGTTGAACGTAAAGTTAGTTTATGTAATAGTTGAACGTAAAGTTAGTTTATGTAATAGTTGAACGTAAAGTTAGTTCATGTAATAGTTGAACGTAACGTTAGTTCATGTTATAGTTGAACGTAAAGTTAGTTTATGTAATAGTTGAGCGTAAAGTTAGTTCATGTTATAGTTGAACGTAAAGTTAGTTTATGTAATAGTTGAACGTAAAGTTAGTTTATGTAATAGTTGAACGTAAAGTTAGTTTATGTAATAGTTGAACGTAAAGTTAGTTCATGTAATAGTTGAACGTAAAGTTAGTTCATGTAATAGTTGAACGTAAAGTTAGTTCATGTAATAGTTGAACGTAACGTTAGTTCATGTAATAGTTGAACGTAAAGTTAGTTCTTGTAATAGTTGAACGTAAAGTTAGTTTATGTAATAGTTGAACGTTATGTTCTCTTATAACGAACACAAAAGAGAACAATCTCTTCATTCAGTTTAATCTCAAAACCGTTCGCTGCTACACATTGAATTTTCGTTCAATATTTGCCGGAGATATATTTGCCATTAAATATACAATATATATATGCATGTGCTCTTGATCTGACGCTGAAAACTTGACCTACATGATAGGGGTCAAGATACTTTTGTTGTCACCAGACTGTATCGCTGGTTTCCCAGTGAAGCGATCATGATCGACATTTCTCGATATTTGATTAATGACATCATCTCATTGCTATCGACATAGACGTTGATATTCGGTGGGTGTGTACATGGAGTTCACATGTTCACAGTCTGATCAGATGTAGTTGATCGTACATTATCTAAGTCAATATTCCAGTAAATCAAACATTCATGATGTACTTGTAATATTATTTCATATATTTATATATCTGCTTAAACAATGTTGACCAGTTTGTCTATATCTGTACTGTCCACCGTTTTTATATAACAATCTAACTGACGGTTATGGAGACTTGGGCGCCATGTGAGGATTGCAGTATCACTGCTAATAATAATAATAATTAGTACTAAGATGCCGATGTTCTCTCCAGTGAAAAAGTAAAGGGCGGGGTTGGGAAGTAATAGAATGCTTTGAAAATAAAACAAGAATAAAAAGGAAATAGAAATACAAACAGGAAGATCGTGTTCGTGAGATTGCTACGAAAATCTGAAAAATAGTGTATTCTTGAAATTTGAATAACGTTAAATGTCGTTAGAATCAAATATATAAAACCATGAATGTATGTTCACATTTCTTTCTTACACATAAATACTTCAGCCACAGTAACCCCTGCATAAATACTTCAGCCACAGTAACCCCTGCATAAATACTTCAGCCACAGTAACCCCTGCATAAATACTTCAGCCACAGTAACCCCTGCATAAATATCTCAGCCACAGTAACCCCTGCATAAATACTTCAGCCACAGTAACCCCTGCATAAATATCTCAGCCAGTGCTGCGTTCGGAAGGTTACGTGTCACTGTGTGGAACGGAAGGGGATAAGCATAGTCACAAAGCTGAAAGTTTACCAGGCCATAGTGCTAACCACGCTGCTGTACGCAAGCGAGACATGGACAGTATATAGCAGACACGCAAGAAAATTAAACCATTTCCACACAAGCTGTCTACGCAGAATACTAAAAATAAACTGGCAGGATAAAATTCCAGACAGCGAAGTCCTCACAAGAGCAAAGATCCCAAGCGTCAACACCCTGTTGCAGAAGGCCCAATTGAGATGGGTCGGTCACGTTGCTCGAATGCCTGATAAACGCATCCCAAAACAGTTGATGTATGGCGAGCTTGAAGGGGCAGACGTTTAGCTGATGGACAGAAAAACGCTTTAAAGACACTCTTAAAGTGTCTCTGAAATGATTCGATATAGACAATACGTGCTGGGAATCCCTTGCGCAAGATCGCCAAATGTGGCGCTGTAACAACAAAGAGGAACCCGAATAGCTGAGAACCATCGTATTGTTGAGGCACAGAGAAAACGAGCAGCGCGAAAAGACAGAGCACACAACACGCACATGTCTAACCTTGATCATGTACGCCCCACCTGTGGTCGGGGATTCTGTTCTAGGATTGGACTCTACAGTCACCTCCGCACACACCAGAGAGGTGCAACAGCACACGTCTGAGATTGTTGTCATTATCGCTTGCGATGGACGGCTATTATATCTCAGCCACAGTGACCCCTGCATAAATATCTCAGCCACAGTGCAAGAACTAAATAGCAACAGGGAGGATTCAAGATGAAATGTTGAAAATGATGCAAATGTTTGTGAAAGTTTTATTTTAATATCATTCTTGATGTATTTTACTCTGGCAGCAGCTTTCCAGTCTACTCTTAACGCTACTCATCACGGGGGGGAGGGAGGGCTCTGTGGCTAAGTGGTTATACCCTTGCCTTTGCGAGTCGAAGATCGTGCGTTCGAATCTTCGATATGCTTTCGATATTCAACTGCCAAGTCTTCTTTTAATTCTTACCGTAAACACAGCGTCTATGTTTTATCGTCCGTCTCCTTCATAATTAGGAGCTCGATCTGAACTACACTGAGATCAGAGATCTCCTTCATAATTAGGAGCTCGATCTGAACTACACTGAGATCAGAGATCTCTACAAGATATCCAGATTGTTCATACACGCTACCTTTACGCCAGAGAGACCCTCAAGTATGTATAAACTCAGTACTGGCATGTGGGGAGAACATTCCAACATTCATAATGAAATAACAAGTGAATGTACTAGATTGTACATGATAATAGCAATCTTTGTATATCCGTTACATTACTTCGACAACAATCACAGTAAACGAGTTGGTGATTCGAACAAATTTACTTCCAATCTGCTTGCCACGGAGTTTGAACCAGGTTCGCTTAGGTTATCATCAAGCTCACTACCACTTAAACTACATACACCCACTCATTGTCCATACTGTACTGTTATATTAAATTATTATTTTATAATTATCTTCTAGATTTGTCTAATTAAATTATAATTTATCAAAAACGTGAAGAATGTGCCAGTTTATAACCATAAATTAATATAATAAAAATATTGATTGTATGTACCATTGTTGTCGCTAACATATTTCCTGTAGAGAAATACAAAAGTTGATCACTCTGTTGTGTCTATATTCTCTTTCATTTACAACCATCTTGAATACTTTCTAGACATCGTAAGAACACTAGTGGGACAGATACAAGATCAAACAAGACTCAATTTGAAGCCAAAATGAACCAAAAATTGGCGCCTGTGCTTGCACATGGGGCAGGAAAAGGCGTATTGCCTCAGTCCTCTGCTGCTTCTGACAACTCCTCATTGCGACCATGCAATGCACCACCACCAGTATGTAGTCAATCAGCCCAACCTTTACTCCATGGAGTAAGTCAACCTGGTCGTCCTCCTTTAGGGGTCAGACCTGGTGTTGTACACGCATCCACCAGACCACACACTCATGGAACGCAGCAAATGCTCAAACAACCAGGCCACTCTGCACAGAAAAGTATGATCACACCGCCTGTCTTGGCGCAACAAAACAGACCATCAGCTGCTTTGGTGCAGCCTCCCCTCTTGTCTACACAACAAAAATTGCAACCTCCATTCCAATCTCAACCTCCATTGAACGGGACACAACAGCTAATGAATCAACACCATGGAGAAGCGCTATCTGAGAAACCATTCATAAACAACCTGCATTCTGCGCTTGGAAAGGAAGAAGAAGTGAAACCAATAGACCAACCTCAAGAATACGAAGGCATGCAACTATATCCAGATCAATTTGTTGGATCACAACTTGTGTTAAATTTGAAGGAAAATACATTTAGTAAATTTGTCCAAAACAAAGACGTAACTATGGTGATGTTCTATGATCCATCCAATTGTGTTAGTACTTGGAGCAAAATGCAGTTTGCCACGGTAAGATATCATTATTTTGTAATTGTTATTTCAATGCAGTGCTAGGGTGAAACATCATGTTTTATTTTATATTTATTTGTTTTCTACAAGTTCTTTATTACATATTTGGTTCGTCACAACGCTTTCAGATTGTAGCTCAGTGATGTCACGAAGCTGTCAGGTTATAGCTCAGTGATGTCACGAAGCTGTCAGGTTGTAGCTCAGTGATGTCACGAAGCTGTCAGGTTATAGCTCAGTGATGTCAGGAAGCTGTCAGGTTGTAGCTCAGTGATGTCATAACGCTTTCAGGTTGTAGCTCAGTGATGCACAACGCTTTCAGGTTGTAGCTCAGTGATGTCACAACGCTTTCAGATTGTAGCTCAGTGATGTCACGAAGCTGTCAGATTGTAGCTCAGTGATGTCACGAAGCTGTCAGGTTATAGCTCAGTGATGTCACGAAGCTGTCGGGTTGTGGCTCAGGGATGTCAGTAAGCTTTCAGGTTGTAGCTCAGTGATGTCAGTAAGCTGTCGGGTTGTAGCTCAGTGATGCCAGGAAGCTGTCAGGTTGTAGCTCAGTGATGTCACGAAGCTGTCAGGTTGTAGCTCAATGATGTCACGAAGCTGTCAGATTGTAGCTCAGTGATGTCACGAAGCTGTCAGGTTGTAGCTCAGTGATGTCAGGAAGCTGTCGGGTTGTAGCTCAGTGATGTCAGTAAGCTGTCAGGTTGTAGCTCAGTGATGTCAGGAAGCTGTAGGGTTGTGGCTCAGTGATGTCAGAAATCTTTAGGGTCTCTTTGGTCGAAAGGCCATTTGATGAAACGTTGCTGTGTATTGTTATTGATTTTGTATTTGTAAAACTACAGTACTTTGTTTTTAAGTGTTTCCATTGCTATCAGTTTGACTGCAGTTTTCCCATTGTTACATAGTTTGACTGCAGTTTTCCCATTGCTACATAGTTTGACTGCAGTTTTCCCATT